>VZTU01009960.1:0-58328 GCA_013400835.1 Zapornia atra
TACAGGAGAAAAAAAATAAAAATAAAAGGAAAATACAACATATTTATGAATGAAAGCATGTGTAAATAAGCAAAATAAACTCAAATTACTGTCAAGTAATGATAATTTTAAAAAAAAACTAAAACACATTAAAAGAACACTGGCTACTAAAGTATATTGAGTAATGTTCCTCCTTTTTTTTGGGCCACAAATAACAGTAATTTAAATTGTCTACTTAAAAATAAAACTGTCTTGCTGATAGGGACGAAATGGAGCGATGAGCCATGCCCCTGAGGATCTCTTGCCAAAAGCCCCGCAGAGAACTGAGAAATTCAGAGCATTATGGTCCTTACGTGAGCCCATGCATTGGGAATCACTGATGAAGTCCATGGGGCAACTAACATTAAGTTGTAAACAATCATGAATATTTATTATGCCCCTCAGTAGTATACTCAGCTGGGAACTTGCCTTATGTATCACTAAAGGATTTGGCTGGGGGGCTGTATTCTTTATATTACATATCCATATGTTCACATTTGAGCATGCAGGTGAAACCCACTGCAGCTTTGACTACCAGAGGTTAAACAAAAAAAAAATCGTTGAGCCTTGCCTCAGCTCTGTTTGTTTGTCCCGTGGTTGCTGCAGAGGGTTATGATGCTGTGGAGCTTGTCCTTTTCCAGATTAAGCCAGTTAGTTGTGAAGAACAGTAACTTTCCGAACAACAAACGTGCAGTTGATCTGTTTGGTTTTCCCAGATAACGCTTCCCACTCACTCCCTCCGTAGAAACCGTCATCTTCTGCATTGAGAAATACTTTAATTGGGCAGAAATTCCCAGATGCATGTCTCCAGGCATATGACACCCCTGCCTTCCTCAGTGACAGCTGCTTGCTTTCCAGCTAACCGGTTGAAGAAGGGAATTCTGTGTGTCCACGCTTCAAATGGCTCTAACAGGTTCACAGGGCTACCTATACGCTGCAGAAGGTCCTTTTTGCTGACAGGATCCACTGTATTTGTGCCAAAGCTCCCGAACCTCATTTACAGCTTACACCCTCCCCGAGCTTGTAAAAACCTATAAGCAATTCACTGTCCCTGAACAGTGAGTCCTTATTCCCCAGCTGTCATCCTCGTATCTTTGAGCACCTCTGTTTTCCCGAATCAAAGTCTTCCTTTTCTTCTCCCTCCACCACCGCAGGAGGAATGCAACTTTTCGAGGCTTCCTCTGATTACGAGTGGCTTTCCTTCTTCATTATGGGTGGCTTTCCTTCTTCGTTATGGGTGGCTTTCCTTCTTCATTATGGGTGGCTTTCCTTCTTCGTTATGGGTGGCTTTCCTTCTTCGTTATGGAAAATGCTGGAATTGAGCTAGAGGGAATACACCACTATTACGCTCTGAAACATTAGCTGCTGGAGCACTTCCATCCTCAACTACACAGCAGACAGCACCCTGCATTTTTCTGCTTAGAGCATTGGCTTGATGATTTTCTGTCCAATTAACTTGTTCCACTATTAAAAACCCCCAAACCCCTCAGCTCTCCTCAGGCAGAGCAAGGCCTCGATGTATTTCATTTGTTTTCTAAGCCGACAAACACGTGGGTGAATAACAGCGCCAGGGCTATAGGTGAAGTGCGAGAGGTTTCTCATTCCTCAGCAGACAGCAGGATGAGAACTTATTTTTATGATTTTTCCCTGGGAAGCTAGTGCTTCACATTTACCCATTTTGTTTCTTAAAAACAAAAGAACAATAGCTATCCTGGTTAGCGGGGCTATTGTCCCTCTCTGCCAAATAAATGAAAACTCACCGCTTACGTGAGCGGCTGAGGCATTTCTCTGCATTCTCTCCGCTCTCCTTTGTGTCACTCTGCTGTGGTTTCTCGCATTTCTTCCCTTCTCTCTGGTGTTTTTCATACCCTTCTCTCATCTTTTCTTTTGTCCTCCACTCACACGCTGTTGCTGGTCTGAATTTGAAACGGTGCCGTTTGTACTAAAGGCGAGCCCATCATCTAAGCTGTGTCGAAATCATAACTGTGTCAAGATCACATCAGAACTGTGTTAAAACATTAACCATTAAAACATTCTAACAGTGCTAAAATCTGGGCATGACTGGCCAGGTCTTCAGAGACACCGAACAAGCATCAAAATGGCTCTGAAGATACGAGCCAACTTCCAACTAGTTGGAAAATACCTGACAGCATTTGTCTGTCCTTGACTAACTGACCAGCCACTGCAGCTAAACTATGCATTAAAAATAGTGGGATTTTTTTTCTCTTTCTTTACCCTTTCATTTCAGTAGAAAATAGGACACTGGGGCAGAAGATTGCACCTGAGTCGTTCTCTGGCATCTGCTTCCAATGTCAGGATATGCTTTCCACTGTCTGTACTTGGAAGCTTTGTTTGCTTGAAGGAAAGCATCTGCTTTCCACCAGAAGCACTACAGGACAAACAGAATGGTGTTCCTGCCAAAAGCAATACAGCTGGAAAAGCCAGGGGTCTGGAGGTTAAAAGCTTTGTTAAACAGAACCAGGTACAGTAATTGTGGGTTTGGGGATATTTTACTGTAATTTTAGAGGCAAACATTCACAGAAGGAGCTCTCCCATATACCACCTGCGTAAAATGGTCCAGCAGCAGCTAGGCTGAAAGCTAAGGCAGCACACGAGCTCCACGCTCAGCAAGGCTTGTGAACAGAAGTAGCTGGTGCAAGACCCCAAACGTGCATGGGTAATAATAAACATGTATGACTGAACTTCTGTGGTCATGGGTGCTGTTTTGCACCTACGGATGCAGGAAACATTTCCATCTCCAGTCTTGCTATACCAAAGAGGTTCATGGACACAAAAAGCCAACAGAGTGGTGCATCCCTTCAAGTTCTACATAGTATTTTCTAGGGATTTTATAATCCCTGGTGCACCTGAGGATCCCCTTCCTTCTTTTATTTGTTAACAAAGAGGCAAGAGACACAGCACTGCATCCTGCTTGGGTCTTTGCCTCCCACGCTCAGCAATTTAACTGATAAATCGCTGTACAAAGGGAGCACTTCCAACAGGTCTATCCATGGGGGAAGAGCTTCAGTGAGACCTTGATGCTCACATAGTTTTGGGGGATTTTACATTTGTCAAATAGCCCACCAGGGTCAAACCACCCCAAAAGTGGAAGGTTTGGCTGTAGTTTTTTAGCTTGCTGTTAGCAATTTATTCATTACACTCAGAGGAATTTTTTTTAATTACTTTTTTTTTTATTTGCTTTCACCACAACTGCACTCCATGGACAACTGTGCCACTTAAGTCCAGCCACTTTAGCGCTGATTTGTGCTTTTTTTCTTGCCTTTCCTCATTTTTCCTCCTGCAAGCACAAACTTCTAAATTTGCCTCAGATTCCAAATTTGCCATGCCTGCTCTTGCACACTGACTCTTGCTCAACCGTATATCTGTCATTGGATCCATTAGTAAGTACAGTAGTAAGTTCAACTTTCTGCATGTGTTGCTGAGCTTCCTGTATGGTATGCTGGGTCTTGAGCAGGGTGGAGGGTTGGGGAGCAAAGAAGCAGTATGTGTTGTCCCCACAGCATAAATCATTGGGAATTGGCTTGCTCAGCATATTAATTCAAGCCCTTGACAACCCCCTCCTCCACCCATTCATCTCCCCTACAGCAGGGTCACCTTGAGTTTAAAGATGTGCTTGTTAGGATGTGATGGGATCCAGAGGGGAACAGAGATAGCCTCCCCTCTAAACGTGTGCAAGTCAAATCTATAGCTCTTTTTGGTGTGCCTCTTTGCATCTCTACACCCTTCAAGGGCTGGCTTTGGGAAGCAGGGATCTTGCACTCAAACTGCTGAGATTAATTTTGACCCCAGAGACAGGACCAAGTTTAGGGATCGATCTCCACTCTCCCCTCCCAGAGAGGATTAAACACCTATTGTCTTGCCTTACAGCGCAGATATCTACAGGCAACTGATATAAAGGTGTCATTTTTGGGGGTGCCAAAGAAGGGGTGGGTTTGGTTTTTTTTTTCACTTACATTGATAATCTCCCTGAGCACTTTTTCTGGTTAAGCCTCACTGTAGCTCTCCTACTTGGTATGCATCTGACAGGAAACTAAATGGCTTTTTTTTTCTGTGCATCCTGATTCATTCCTTCTTCTGTTCAAAAATTCTGTCTGAAAACCGTTCATTCCTTAGCATGCAGCAGGATTTAGCATCACAAGGACTTTTAGCACCTTTGCCTCCCGATGACTGTATCTCCGAGACTAGTTTGCTCTTCTAGACATCTCAAATCTCTCTCTGTTCACCATCTGTTCAATCAGATTTCTTGTTAGACTAAGTACCTGTGTTGGCGTTAATCTCTGATGGTGACAGTGAGACTGTTGCCCTCCAGGATGGGCTCAAGGCCAGAAGATGCAAATGTCTGTTCTTCTCACCCTGACTCTGCTCTAACCCTGTCACAGCTTTCAAACATGATGCCTACCATTAAGAATGGTCTAAATCCACAGGCTTTGGTCCACAAGAAGTGACTTCACCGACTGGATGTCATACTTTATAAAACACATGTCAGAACTGATGCTGGAGTAGTATTAAAGGCTCCCAAACTCACCTTCTATGAAATGTCCTGTCAGATCACATTTCCCTTCCAGAAGGGCTTGGCAGAATAGCCGTGCCTTGTAAACGAGCTCTGCAGGTCAAGAAACACAAGCTCTGAGCAGCTGGAGGTAGAAAGCAGGTGCCAACAATATGGGGTAATAATTGCAAAGGTTTTGGTGTTAGCCTCCTGTTTCCCGACACCGCTGCTGCTCCGATGCCTCACGCCGCATTTATCCTCTCCGCACGGTTAACTTGGCTGGGACTCAAAGGTCTGCCTACCTTCGTTCTCATTCACATCCCCAAGATCCTTTTCCTCAGCC
Source organism: Zapornia atra (assembly GCA_013400835.1). Taxonomy (NCBI): domain Eukaryota; kingdom Metazoa; phylum Chordata; class Aves; order Gruiformes; family Rallidae; genus Zapornia; species Zapornia atra. Next base: position 4,872 of record VZTU01009960.1, read on the forward strand.
AGGGGAGTGCTTTTAACTGGGAGAGGTGGTATATGCTGACGCTTCAGGGAGAGCAGCTTGTCAGCTGCTAACGCTTCCACACAGCTGTGTAAACTCTGGGCACAGGCAGCTGTTCCCCTCCATATCTGGCTGCGGGACCTGGGAAGCCTGGCACCCTCAGCTATCCATTCCCAGTCTCCTGAGCAGGGACGCGCGAGTGACCCCACCGCAATGGCTGACCTTGTGCGGAGAAGGATGAGGTCCTCCTGCAGCCTGCTCAGAGGGACACTGGTGTCTTTCATTGCTTTCCTTCTTTACAGGGAGACATCGTCTACATCTTCAGGCTATCCGCGCCCAAGTGCCACCCATCCCCTTCTGCCTCCTCCTCATTCCCTGGGGAAACTGGACAGACCGCTCCTCCCTCAGGGCCATGAGCACTGGCAAACCATGACTCACGCCCTCAGATGATTCTGTGTCATCATTAATGTGGCAGCATTAATCCTGACCTGTGTTCAGGAGCTGCTCTCTCCCAAGGCAGGTCAGTTCCAGAGGTAGATGTTGAATGCTGAGAGAGAACAGTGGACGTGTTTCTGCATGGTCCTTAGCAGGAAACAGTCTTTGAATGACGCTGGACCTGAAATGAAGTATGTTGAAATCAACACTGGTCAGGGATGGTACGTGCACAGGGAGTACTCTCCTTTATGAGAGCCAATGAACAAGCCAGCAGCCGTGCAGGGCGATAATCAAAGTTTCTGGTTCATTTGAGCATTTATTGTGGTTATAATGGCATTTCCTGTAGGGAAAGCTGTAAGATGGACTCAGAGGAAGTTTTCCTACCTTGCACTGTACGGTTCCTCCAGACTCAGGTTACAAGATAAGGCTGTTGGGCGCTTGCACAACATGCAAAAGGTTGGAGTCTAAGATCCTGGCTTCTCTGCAAAGTTCCTGGGAACACGAAGTGACCCATGAAGAGGTCTTTCCCCTCCTTGCTGCTCCATGAAGGAGGGAGAAGCCCTTGCTTGGACAGTTTTCCCTGGCAGCGTGAGTAGGCAACTTCTCCTATATGGGACCCTTATGGCAACCCTGCAGTCCTTCCTAAAAGTGGACTTAGAAAAGCAGACCATTACTCACATCACAGCCCAGAGCCCCTCTCATGCGTCATGGGGAAAACATGCGGGTGAAACCCTTTGGGTGAGAGCCTCCTCCCAGAACATGCACCCTGAGGAGCCACATGTGCCTTGGAGGCTATGAAATGTCCCTTTGCTGCGTGTCTCCTCTCTGTGAGCAGAAGAGCCCTGCGCTGGCTGGTGTAAATCCTTCCCAGTATACCTCCACCACGAGAGCTATAAATAGGCTGGGGGATAAGACAAAGGGAAGCTTTCTTAAAGTGGAGGATGCCATGGGCCCTGTTTGCAGGAGTGGGAAACTTTAAAGGGCAGGCAGGGATTTGGGGAAATTTTAAAACTGTTTATTTGGCTGATGCTGTAGGTCTCAGAGAGGGGAGCGTCGTCACTCTGAGGGTCCTCTCCTCTTTTCGTTTCACTAAAGCAGGGTGCTGCCTCCCCTTTCAAATAAAACCCACGTATATTTACAATGATGGATGGCTGCCAGGAAGAGAAGTTTGTGTATCTTCTGTTTGTTAGCTGCAGAGCAGTGGTGTTGCGTCGAGCCTGACAGCCCCTTTTGTGAACCACTGCCTGGCAGTACAGATGCTCATTTGTTTAAAGAAAAGCAGCCGAGGGGCTTGTGTGGTCTCCGCAGTGCAGACCCTACCCTTCCTCCGTGTTCCGCAGCTACCGGCCTGTGGATGCTACTGCAAGCTGGAGAAGTAAAAATAAGGAAGGCAGGAGTGAGCCTCAGGAAGCCAAATCAAATGGCGGTAGCGGCATCTCAGGAAGCTCGCCCAAGGTGGTGGGGTGCAGGGCAGGTGAAGAAGATCAGAAGTGTAGGAAATCGGGGAAACAGATGTGGCTGTGCCAGGCTTTGGGGAGGGAGCTCCCGAGATGCGGGGCCGGCATTCCCATGCGTTCCCATCTGGCAGTGAAGGAAATTATGTAAAGTGGAGGGGCCGGGGGCCCCCTTTCTTTTTTTTTTTCTTTTTCTTTTTTTTCTTCTTTCAATTCTTTTCTCCCCTCACTTCCCATGATGCAATTAAACAGCCATTGCTGACATCATCATGCATGCATGCTGAATGCAGCCATTGTGTCTCGGCTGCGGTGCTGTACTATATATAGATTAGTTGCCAATCTCTGCTATGTATCAGCAGGGAAGACACCCAAGGAATTAAGAGAGCAGTTGCAGGACTCCTGGCTTTTGTCCCGTGGCCTTGAGACGCGATGGACTACACAGTGGAACTAGAAATAATCGATGACAAGCGATTCGGAGACCAAGCCAGGAAACTTTTTAAGGATTGATTTGCAGCAGTGGTAGGAAAGGCAACCTTCTAGGTTGCAACGCCTGAAGCGGGAAGACACTTTGACCCATGCATGTTGCTTGCTTCTTTTATGTAAAAACGAAGGGTTAACCAGTCATCTCCCCTCACCTGTCTCTGTGCTGGGCAACATTAGATACCTGCAGATCCTGTTTCCTTGGCCTTAGGTAGATGGGGGGAAAACATCCACCTGGGAATTGTGGTTTTGCCCTTCTGGATGCTTGAGTGACAGTTGGCGACACCCCCACTGTGGGTGGTAAATGCGCACTACGGCCTGCTGTGCAGAGACCAAGCAGGGCAGCCAGTGCCTGTCTTGGCACAGGCAGTGGCATGTGAGGGTGAACATTTGGGGATGACTGCTGCTACATCTGCGGCCACCGCTTACCAGGGAATCTCTTCCACACTGCGACTGCTCCAGCGATGTTGCCAGCACTAGGTTAGGGAGATTCAGTCTTGTGGATTTCCAACAGCGGGATTTTCTTTTGCAGCGAGAGGGCCCCATTAGCCCATTCTCCCTTCCACCCTCCCACCCAGCCCTTTGGCAGGAGGTGACAGGAGGTGGCTGAGCCAATCTGACAGCTCAACACTTCAAAAAGGGGCAAGTCCTCCTCATTTCCTCTAGCTCCTGCTCTTTGCTGCTTGTCTCTGGACACCCTGGGCAGCTGACAGCAGGGGCTGATGAGTGCTTGATCAGAGGTGGTGGGACCAGGGAGTTGGACGAGCAGGAGAGAGCTGGGGTCCCTGGAGGTAAACACATCCTCCCTGTTCAGCAGGGAGCTCTTAGCTTGACTCAAACAACAGAGAGTTTGCGGGTGTAAATTGACCCTGAAAGGAAAGCTTTGATGTTAGACTTGGGGTTTTTTTCTTTCTTGTTGACTTCACTCCAGGCCAAATTCCAACTCAGCTGTGGCCACTAGCAGCTTTCTCAATCATTTCATGAAGCCCCATACCAAGGTGATGAGACCAAGTGTTGCCGCAGCCCCAGGCACTCACCTTCCTGCCCTTACACTGCCCTTGGGCTGGTCGCAGCAGCCTCTGTCCCTGAGAGAGTGTAGCCATTTATCTTCACTCTCTTGCTTTGGCTCCTGCTAGACATTTAAGAACAAGCCAAGTTAAAATGTTCGTTTCCTATAGTCCCTGGAAGAGTGGCTGTTGCATTGGTAGCAGGTGGAGAAAAGGCTACCAGGGAAGCTTTAAAAATCTTCAGGGATGGAGGTTCCCCAGCCCCTCTGTGTCCCTGGTTCCATGTCAGACCCACCTCTCACAACAAAGCAGCTTTTTCCCTACATCCAGGTAGGATTTCCTTTCCTGCAACTCATGACTCTTGTCTTGTGTCCTTCCAGTCTTCTCAGGCTAAATAAACCCAGCTCCCGTAGCTTTTCTTCACACACAGTTACTGGTTACTTCTCCTTTAAGTTACTGGTTGTGCACTTGCCAGTCCAACCCAGTCTGAAGTTAGCCTTCATCCCTGTGGGACCATGTTGCTGGTGCATGTTCAACTTATTGCTCACTGGGACCTTCAGATCCTTTCCTGCAGAGCTGCTGCTGGGGTAGCAGGTTCCTGCTGTTTCAGGGAGTTATTCCAGATGAAGTACAGGACTTTGCATTTGTCCCTGTTGAACTTCATGAGGTCCCTGTTGCCCCATTTCTCTGTTGTGTCCAAGTCCCTCTGAACAGCACCCTTACTTTACAGGGTAATAACCTCCTCCTGCTTTGACACTGTGAACTTGATGAGGATGTGTTATCTCCCATTGTGCAGGTCATGGGTGATACGGGTGTAAACCAGTTCTGATCCCTGTATTGACCCCAACACTCACGAATATTAATTGGCTGCCTGATGGACTCTGAATCCAGGACCACTCCTTCTGGAGCCTAAACTAAAAAGAGAGTTTTTCACCCACCTTCTTGTCCATTCATGCAGCCCATACCACTACAGTCTGGCTACAAATGTTACCAGAGACCATGGTGAAAGCCTTGCTAAAGCCAAGGAAAGCAACATCCACTGCCATTCTTGCCCCTGTGGAGTGGGTTGTTTGCTTCATCAGAAGGGCAGGAAGGTGGGTCAGGCACACTTTGCCCCTGGAGAACCCTTGCTGGCTATTCCCAGTCACCCTCCTGTCCTTCATGATGCGGACACACAATTCCTCAGGACTTGCTTCATAATTTTCCCAGGCAACGGGTTGAGTCTGACCAGCTGACCCATCCCCAGATCCTCCTTTCAGCTTTTTGGTGCATCCCTTCTGGTCCCATAGACTTGTGCATATGCAGCTTATCTCTGTGGTCCCTAGCTTCACGCTCCTGTAGCATGGACAGTGCCTCTCTGCCCCACTCTGTGGAACTGGGCTGAGACCTTGCTAGTAAAAGTGAGGCAAAGAAGGTGCTGAATGAGGCTTTTCTGTGTCCATTGTCAAGTGTCAGTTAGGTAGGAAGCTGTGTATCAGGGCACATCACAGCTTGGTGGGGTTGGTGCCCACCCCATATGCAAGCCAGGAAATTAGATGTCATTGAAGTAAGTACAGAGCAGGTCATTACAGTCCTTGCCTGGCCAAATGAACTCTGCTTTTCTCTCAGGAGGTGGTTGGGTAGTTGAAGCTGCTGCTGAGGAGTAAAAACATCTCAGTTTATATAGACCATGGGAGTTCTCATATTGCAAGTGGGCATGGCACTAGGTGTCCCCCTGCCATTCAGCCCTGTCTTGCTGTGTGGACCTGATGGTGGGGCACGGCAGAGTGGTCCCCAACATAACTCCCAACTATTCAGCATGTTTCTAAATCTGGGTTTGGGACAGATTAATGCCCTTCACCAGCAGTGGTGTGTGTGCATGTATATTGCATGCTCCATTGTGGCCAGGTGTGCTCTTCACTTGTCCAAGCAGAGAGCCGAAACAATATCAGGTTTTATGTCTCACCAACCAAATCCAAACAGGATGGTACATGGGCTGATGTAAACAGCAGACCTCAAGTAGGGCATCAATCGTCAGATCAAACACAGAGCTTGGTTGAAGCTGATGGGTGTACAAAGTAGCCTTCGAGTAAGATAAAAGGAGCAGGTTAAGGTCCCTGTGCAGTGTGACAGCTGCTACTGCAGAAGCCATCGCTCAGAGCATCACAGTGAGCATCACACAGCCTGTGAAACAGCAGCCCAGCAAAGCCCCAAATACTGCTTCTGGGGGACATCATGACTGCAGTTAAAACTGCAGGACGTTTGCAGTTTGACCAATGACCAATCCATGGTGGTACAGCCTATTTCTCAAGGAATTGAGAAGATCACCACATTGGGTTTACAGATGCTCAAGTGGAAGCAGAGACGTTATCCTACACCATCATTACAGTTAATAGGCCTGTGTGTTTCTGTTTCTGCTTCTAGTTGTCAGTCCTTCTAACTGCAAGTGTATTGCTGAGTGGATGAGAGACAAATTGGGATATGAGAATCTGATCTGGTTTAAGTCTTTCTGATGGGGCTGTCTTCACCACTGAAAGCACAAGCAGCATCAGAGCAGGAGAATACTGCAGTATTACTGAAGGTACCGGATCCTGGATGCAAACAGTATTTCTACTTGGTAACAGTTACACCACAACTCATTGTTCCATTGTTGTCTTTTTAAATCCCAGATACAGAAAACTTCAATTAGTTTTTTTTTAAACAGGTTTTGTGTTTTATCTTGATACTGTTTGATGCCACTCTGAAAGCTCCCACCTAACAGGGGAACTATATTTTGGTTTTAAGGTGGAAATTTTAAAAATTTCCCACAAAAGCACCTTCCAAAGGTACTGTAAATATTGGCCAAAAGCATGGCCAGGGCATGACTGACTACTTCACTTTCAAAACAAAACTCACAGAGCTCTGAGCACCCCTGAGAAACTGGGCATCTCGGGGAAACCAAAACACCCAACCTCGACACCAGGAGCTGATTGTTGAGGCAGTATCTGCCCTTCTCTGACTGCCCTTGGGCTCCTCGCCATGTTGGCCCTGGCATGCAGCCACTCAGAACTGTATTGTCTTTTAAGATGAATATTTGTCTTTTAAGGCGAAGTTTTGTTGGACTTTTATTCTTGTGCTGCACAGATCCAAAAGTTCAGGAGGAGGAAACCTGGTAAAAAACCTGCAGCTCCTCAGCAGTGAAACAGAAAAGCACTGCCAGTGATTCCCCCTCCGCAACATGGTAGACCAAGGGTGTCTCCAAAAACCCATAAACAGCTATCTGATCCTGGCAACAGTGATCTGCAAAGCTATGAAGCCATCTCTGCTTTTCAGGTTTCTGATGCAAGCGCCTTGTGTAATACCTCAGGCTTCCAGGTCCAGGAGCTGTAGCCAGCCCCTAAGGCTGAATGCCATATCTTGTCTACCTTGAGGCTGAAATAGCCTGACCTTTAGATGATCTTCGGAAGATGATGAATAATGTATCACATCTCCCAGAAGGCTGATTTCTGCCCATACAGTAACCGACAGTTTTCCTGACATCAACCGTGCCGGCTCGTGTCTTTTCTAAAAAGGTTTGGGAGTCACTGAGGGGGAAAACCTGCCAAGCAGGGCAAGGACTGCTTCAAAAGGAAGTAAAGAAGCTATTGCAACCATGAGATGGGAGCGAGCCTTGGGACAGCCCTGACACCAAGCAGTGCCTGCAGTGTGGGGATTCTCCTGAGCACAATAAAATCTATCAAAGAAAGAGCAGCAGGGCTGGAGAGAGACAACAGGAACTGAGGGCTAGAAGAGCACTTCCGAGGAGTTAATTAGTGTTACATGGGTGTTTGTGGGTGAGCAGACCTGTGAGCAAGGGCATACATTTATGACATCATTTAGAAACTCCCAAAGAAGCTCTCTTTGTTGGCAAACGGCACCACGGAGACAGCACTGACACACAAACTAGCTGAAATGAGAGATAATATAGATGTCACTTGTTATGGAAAAGGCATTACAGGGTGGAGTTGAAGTACTTTGGTTCACAAAGAAACCTCCTGCACCACTTCAGGACCTAGCTGCCTGCGATCTCCTGCCATTTCCCGCTGGGTTGAGGCTGTCCCCAGGAGACCAGGGGTCCCCAGCGCCAGTTGGGTCTTAGCAAAATGTCTCTGCGCAAGGGGACTCAGGGCAGGTTGTGGACCAGCACCCTCCTGTGCAAGGAAAGGCTTGTCTCCCTCTGTGGTCCCTTCTCCCGGGATTGCCATTAAAAAACTCTGGAAACAGCAGCCTCCCCATCATGGGTCAGCAAAGTGACTTTTAAGCCTAAAAGGGAATTTTCAAAGTGATTTAATGCTTAGAAGTTTCCACCTGTTTGGGGATGGATAAAGCTCCTAAGCCCTGCTGTGCCACGCCAATAAGCCACAGATGTGTTTGCAGGGTAAGAACGACACTGCTTGAATTTCCCCAGGGCTTCTCCTGGGAGCGAGCCCCGCAGAACGCCTGAGCTGTCACTCTCATAGCACAGTGTGGGTGTCATGGCGGCAGGGACAGGCCACCCTTCCTTCTGGTGTGGTTTTTGGGCAGCGCAAGTCTTTGATGCCCTGTGCTGCTCCCCTTTCCATCGTCCTCTGTGCTTACCAGTGATCCAGCGGGCTGCCTGCCCGTTTGCTCTAGCCCAGTGCTCACAGCAAGACTGGGGTCATCTTAAGCGCTGTTAGTAGCAGGCTGGTTGCTATTAAATAAAAATACACCTCTTAAATTAAATTAAATATTTAGATATGGCAAATGCCTTAGCTAAAGGGCTTTTGGGGAACGGCTAAGTTGCTGGGAGCCACGTTTTCTGCCAGCATAACTTCACTGGAGCCAGTGCAACATGCACTCCTAAAAGAACAGGGGATCGTATCCATTGGCAGGATTCGAACTACTTGGAAGTAAGAGCACAGACTTCTTTTAAAATGCAATAAAAAAGAGTGCTTCTTTATGACTCACCACACATGCTTTGTGCTTGAGCTGTCAGCACTCGTGTTCCTTACATGCTTTGCTCAATTGCAATCGAAAGCACTTGTATGATTTTTTAAGACCCAGAGAGCTTGGCTGACTTCATCGGGTGCTGTTTGTGTTTAATGTGATGCTGGGGTTATGCTGAAGGTGAATGCTACTGTCTAACCAGGTAAAACGGCTTTTTTCTTCACACAAGTATGTTTGATCTCTTATTTCTCTTGGGTTTTTGTCTTCGGAGGTGGTTCTCTGAACTAAGCATTGCTCCAAGGTCTTCTCTATGCCTTTGGTAGATAACATCCATCTTGTTGGGACTTGCTGCTTAAACCACAAGGGAATAAAGGACCGTTTGGCTTGCCAGCCTGCCTTAGGCCTGCTGCCATCCTTTAGCAGCTGGGGTGACAGAGAAGGAGCTATGGCTTCCAGGACCTGTGCTGCTCTGCAGAGAAGATGAATGCTTAACCATAGGAAAGCAGGGATGAGAGGGGTGGGAATTCAGTGTCCTGTCACCAAGGGCAGCTCCAGAAACATGGCTCTGAGTATACCCAACAATTACAGGAGAAGATAGCTGAGTGGGGCTCCCCCTGTTCCTCTGACCGGCAGGTCTGTGCTCACACCCCAAAGTCAGGATGGGCTCCCATTTCTCCCTGCAGGCTGCATCCACCTGGCTGAGCTCAGGCTGAGGCAAAGCCTGCTCCTGAGGAGGGATGAGGTGGACACGAAACCTTTCTCAGCCACTCTTCAGCCAGCATCTTCTACCACAAGGAAAGATGACAAATTGTTTGCTAAATAATTTAAGATACTACCGACTGGTTATGAATTATTAAAATGTTTATTACTTACCATTTGGATGGCAACTCGGTGCATAAAGTCACAAGCCTTTCAAGAAACTCAAGGCCATCTATCGCTTGCCAGACATGCGGGGGGACTCGGGGTGAGCCGAGGTGGTGGGCGCAGCAGCATCTGGCGTGAGAAAAGGCACGGCTGAAACCTGGAGCATGTTGCAGCCCGCGCTGCTGCAGATGGCTTTGCCACCGGTGCTGCAGTCTCACAACCTCCTGTCACTCCTCCCAGTGCGATTTTCATTTAATATTTGCTTGATGGCAGTGCTAGGGACACCTTTGTGCCATGCACCATATGAACATACTGCAGGATACCACGGAGACAATCCTTGCCCCAGTGGCTTGCTCCCTCCTGCTGTAATTAAACTATCCTTAGGTAGGAGGAAAAAACCCCCTAACCTCCCTCCCCCCCTCAAAACACTAGAAAGCAAAAATAATCTAATTGTCATCAGCAAATGCATATGTTTGATGGTTTTGCTCTGTTGGAGATATTTGAGGGGTTCGGGTTTTTTTTACACCAGCCCTTTTTCCCTCCTTTCCAGCCTCCTCCATGTTTGGGGTTTTTGCTTTCTGTTTTAATGTTCCTCTTCCTTGCAGCCTGTAATCATGTGCTGATCATTAAGACTTGTGTTCAATGCATACTTATCCTTCGTGGTCACCATTCAGGAGTCGGAGATTTGTGATCAAAGGAAGAGTGTACCTTATCTTCCAATGTTATTTTGAGAAAGACAAAGCAAAGAGATAAAAGTAGCCTGTTTGGACATGCAGCTCTCCCTAACAATACCTCAACATGGGTGTCGAGACAGTCAGGATTGGGTGTGTGGTTAAAATATAACCACACAACGGAGCACAAATTCTCACCAAGGAGTTCTGCCTACTTGACATGACTGCTAATCAATCAATCAATAAATAAATGAGGGAAATGTTCACAATTACAGTTTTTTGGCTGAGTGAGAGGGCTTCAATTTGCAGGCAGTACATCGTGGCATCCAGCATCCACAAGGTAGTTGGCGACGGCTGGAAATCTCTGAAAATGTTTGTGAATCCGGTCAGCTGAATGTGTTTGTCCTTGAAACACACTGTTTCTTAGTTAGTATCCTGTGTTCATTTTTTTTCTCCCTCGCAAACATTTCAGTCAGTCAGCCCAGGAACTGATTAAACCACCCAGTAAACACAGTACAGATGTCAAAGTGAAAAATTCACAAGCTATTCATAACAAGCCATCTGCTGAAAATAATTTGTCTAAACTATTTGGGGAAAAATTACAAAGTAATGAAAACGCTCAGAGATATTTGGGAAGATTCTGATTACCAGGAAAAAAAATCAAGAGAAGGACTAATGATATGTTTTGGACACAACTGAAATCTTTACAGAAATCATTGCAGGATTTGGGATAATAAATGCTCTTTGGCCTGCCATGCTAAGTTCTGGCTGCTTCCCTTTTGAGACATGGAAACCTGTTTCACGTTCGCAATTACCCTACAAAAACGAGCAGTTTAGGGGTGGTCTGATTTACATTCCCAGGATGATAAATAGCCAAACTCCCATTCAGGCTGTATTTGTATGAAGCCCAACCTTCAGAAATCCAAACCACCCAAACAATAACATACAGCTTTGCTCAAGAAAAAGCATATCTAACCTGGAAAAGTTTTCATTCCGGTAAATCATTGCTTCTTTGGCCTTTCAAACTCCGTATCCCAGTTTCCAGAGCTCCCTGCTGGATCCCAGAGATGTGCTCTTTCCTCTGCCACAGCTCCAGGAGCACATCTCTCTGTGCTCTACATCTCTTCTTTACTTTGTTTTTGCATGCTGGTGGTTTGACAGACACCTGAGCTGGACGAAATGGTTCTTATGTGTGAAATGCAGATTTGGGTCCCTGGGAGATGTATTTACTGTTAAATCAGAGATCTCAGCCTCTAGCCACAAACAATTTCTTGAAGAAAACCTAAAGAGAAATAAGAAAGAAGTGAGAGAGATTAGCATCTTCACTTAAATCCTCCTCCCCCATATATGGGCTGAGTAAAGGTTAATCCTACAGAGCATAAAATTCCATACCATCCACACCTCTTCAATACATGCATTTTCAGGAGGAATTTCTCTGTCTGAGCATTGGCAGCCATGCAGAGAGACATCTCAGAACTTAATGGCCAGAAGTCAGTAGACACCTAGGTCTGTCAATGTCCAGTGGCTATAAAAGTCACCCAGGGACATCACTGCTGTGTACATGTGGGATAGGGGCTTCCTTTGTGGGGGGGACCATGTGGACCAAGCAGAACTTTATGAAAGCCCGCACCAAGACGTGGCTGTCAGAGCTTTCACTCTGGGATTAATGGACCTGGGGTCAAACAGGTAGGTGCTTGATTAATTTTTTGGTAGATGTTACATCTGAAGTCTGTACTTAACTGAGTTGTTCCCTTGTCCTGTTTCTTCTTTTCTTTGGAGACTGTCTGTGTAAATATTCTAGACAGATTGAAATGCCCACGAGTACAGCTGGCTGCTGAACTTCACCAGTGATGGACACAGGAAAACTTGTTTGATGTGTGCTGTAAGAACTTGCTTCCCGTGTTTAAGGTGAATTACAATGCTGATGTCTCAATTATGTACTTTTAATAGAGATGAGCTAATGCATTGTCCAGCTGCTCTTGCCGCTATCCCGTGTTGGTTGATTGTTGCCCATCTGCTCTTTGCCAGCCCAAGAGCAAGCACCCACAAGTAAGACAAAAAGATGATAATTGAGAGAATTATCCTGAAGCTACACAATCCGGTGCTTTCCATCTAAAAGTTCATGCCATTCAAGAAAAAAACATGAAAAAACTACAGTAGCTAGGGCTACCAGAGGGTCAAAATGAACCTGCTTTATGAAAATATGCAGCAAAATGATGCTGCCAAATTAAAAGCTTCACACCCCCCTGCTACCCTACTTCCCTTCTGGTGCTGGAAGGCTTAAGATGCTGGAATGGGCTCCCCAGAGAGGTGGTGGATGCCCTGTCCCTGGAGGTGTTCAAGGCCAGGTTGCATGGAGCTCTGGGCAACCTTGTGTAGATCCAAGCCTGGTGGCCCTGCCTGTGGCAGGGGGGTTGGAGCTCTATGATCCTTGGGGTCCCTTCCAACCCAGACCATTCTATGATTCTGTGATTCTGTCCTTTTTTTACCATAATCTAACCACTTGGATCCACAGGGATAGTTGAGTGTTGACCTCTCACTGAATCCAGCAGGAGGGAAGTACTCAAATGCTGTTACAAAAGCTCAGTCTGAGGGTCTCCAGCTTAACCCTGACAGGGCTTTGGCACGTGGTTTGACTCCTAGGCCTGGCCATTGCTGCCTGGTGCTGTAGACCTCATTTTTGGTGGGGAAATGGGGACTGCCGCTGCAGGGCTTTGAGCAGAGGCCCCCGTACCTTTCCCCGGCGGTGGGGCTGGGAGGTCCTGGCCCCCACCGCGGTGAGGGCCAGCGGCTGCCGAGCGCCCAGGCTTGTTTAGGGGGCAGAAAGCCAAGGCACGAACTGCTGCCGTCACGCACGGGAAGCCCGAGGTGTGAGCCGGGCGATGCTCTCAGGCGGTGCCCGTCCACGCCGCGTCGAGAGCGGGAATACCTGCTCGTACCGCCTCCCTGGAGAGAGGGGCTGGTGCTTTGCTGCCCATTTCGGCAGGTTTGCTTGCTGAGGGCTGAGGCGGGCGAGGAGCCGGCGGTAGGGACGGCCTGCCGCAGCCCCACCGGGCAGGGCGGCCCCGGCAACGGCTGCTGGCGGTTCCCTCCTCGGCGGCCGTTTCGGCGGCAGGTTTGGCAGGACAAGAGTGGCACCCAGTGGTTGGTGACTCCATCACAGGGATGCTCCCCTCGCCCCGCTCCCCGGGTTGCGGAAAGGAGGCCGGCCGGTCAGCGCTGCCCGGGCTTGGCTCCCGGGAGCGGGACGCTGCCGGGCTGGAGCTGGGTCTCCAGCCCAGGACTCACAACCTCGGGAACGACTCGTAAACAGCCTTTTTTCTTTAAAGAAATACGAATTAAAAAACCACACTAAGGGGTGGGAGAGGCCTGAGGAAGCCATAGGGAAGGACTGAGCTTGCTGCTGTGCTGATGGGCCGGGGTGGGGAGGGGAGGAGGTGGAGAAGGAGATCCACACTTTGGGACTTTTCTTTTGCTATTAAAAGTCTCTGAGAGAAGTGTGCCTCCACCTGCCAGTTCTGTCCTGGGATAGTCCTCCCGAGGTGGGGACAGAGGTGCTCCAGGTCTGGTTTGCATGAGGTAAACCTCAACTTTCTCTGCCGACAAGAGAAAGGGAAGACGAAAATCTGTCAGACTGAACCCCAGTGCCAGTCAGCAGCGTTTCGGTGGAGCTGCTGAGCCCACCAGAGCACCTGGGTTGGGAACACTGCCCTTCAGAACTGATGTTGTTTTCAAAAACAATCTAACCTAGTGCCTTAGAGTAACAAAGGCTGCATTAAACATGCCCAACAAGTAATGGTCTGCACGCTCCTGTGAACCAGCCCCAAAGCCCTCAGGAAGCATGGGTGGTGTCCGCTGCAGCGCAGCCTTGGGAGCCCACAGGCCACCAAGCCCTGCCAGGAGAGCAGGAGCCAGCCCATCACTCACCTTCTTCCTCTGGGCCTGATCCAGAAGACAGCTCCAACTGAAATGGTGCCAGGCTCTGCCAGTTTTAGTCCAGCTGAACTCATGGGGCGAGCGGATCTTAACCCTGTCCCTTAACGCTCTTTCAGGGCGTTGAACGTTGCTGTCTTTGTAAGAAGAGACTGTTGATAAGGATGATTCAACTGCAGTTTTGGAAATATGATAAATAAATGGTACTCAAATTGCACCTCCATTGCAATGGAAATGGAGTTTAGTGGAAAAATATTTTAAGGAAAAAACCCCTTGTATTTATTATTGGTTTTAATCTTTTTAGCATGATTACAGTCTGGGCAGACAATCTACTTTTCTTGTGGTGTAAAAGAATCCTCCTAAATGAATAAAATATGGGATATGTTAGAGCTCAGCTTAAAACCTAGGAAAAAAGAGGAAGGAAAAAAGCAGAAAGAACACAGGCGAGTCCCCATCTCAGCTCGCATTGCCATCTGAGAATTTGTGGCTGGGATCCTATGAAAGAACAACCCCTGGTGGGACAAGAATTAAAGTTAGAAGAAGAAGAAGAAAAAAAAATAAAATGCGAAGTGACCCATGAAACCTAGCCCAGAAAGAAGGAGGGCCACCAGAGGAAATGAAGTTAAGGATATGTTTGGAGGGAGTTTGTTTTCTCAAAGCCTTCTGTTTCACTGCAGCTGATTTAAAACGAGGGTTGTGTTTCAGCGGGAGCAGCTGTAGGAGTGCAAGAGGGGAGCCTGCTGCCCCAGCCTCTGCCTCGCACGGGGTTGTTTCTGGGACCACCACTAACTGTCTTGAAAAACATCTCTGGAGGACACCAGAGGCCCTGTGCCAAAAAAGTCACCCTGAGCTGGTGCTTGACACAGCAATTTCCCACAAAGAGATTGCGAGGATGGATGCAGGAGCAGAGAAAGGAGGGCACAGGCTCCCAGGGCAGAAAGCCAAGCATGCTGCATGGTGATGGTGGAGACAGCTCTGCTCCTGGTAGTAAACTCGGTGTAGCTGAGATTTCTGTGTCACAGCTGAAGTAATTTTCTCCTCATGGCCAAGTGTTTGTTAAGCAATGTCCTGACTGCCTGTTGCATGCTTTTCCTAAACACATCCAGCAATGGGAGGAACAGGACACCAAAGCAGGCTCAAAAATAACACTTTAGGAACTTCAGTGAAAATTTCACTCTGCAAACATACCTGGCCATGCAATACATTCTGGTCCCCAGGTTGGCTGTTTTCTAAAGCCTGGGGAGTCACAAACCGCTAACAGCAGCACTTTTGATCTCAAAGTGCTTCTCCAAGCCGGTGGCATCTGGGCTGCCCTCCACCTCCAGGCAGTCTGGGTGCACGTCACAGACCTCCTTTTCTCAGGACAATCCCACGCCACCCAGGGAAGATTCAGTCCTCCTCATGCTCCCCCTCTTACCTTCTTAATCACAAAATGCTTCCCTTCTTTCCCACATGATGAAACACTGTGGGGGCAGTGGCTAAAATAAATGACACCTCAGGATTTTGTAGTTCTTGGCTGGGTCAGGAGGCTTGGATTGAGAGATGGTCCTGCAGCAGCGGGGGGATGAAGGTGTAGTGGTGCCTGCTGCTCCATCTTTCCCAGTTGATGGCAGAGGCAGCCATTTTTGTTCCCAGTGCCCAGGCTCCAGCCCTCCTCGGGATTCTGATGGGGGTACATGATGTCCAGTGATGTCAGCTGGAAGTTGCTGACCCCATTAAGCAAACACATTTCAGGGAATGGTTGAAATAATAGATAAATTGTGGGCAACTTTCTGCTTAGCAAGGATCTTTATATTTGAAATTCCTCAAGTAACTATGTCTGAAAAGAGCAGTGTGGATGGAGAAAAGTAAATTACACTGTCAAAAGCCAAAGCTGAGTAAATGCTGCAGTGGGGATGTTTCAAGTTCATTAGCTCTTTCCAAAGCCATACTTATACCAAATGGGATAGAAACATATAATCCAGCGGAGGAGTGCAATCCTGCCATCATGGTCCAGAGACCAAAGAGCCTGGTTGTCCCCTGCAGTGGTTGCAAGTGCCTGGGTGCTGAGCTGCATTTTGGAGCACAAAGTCTAACTGCATGTCATGGCTGAGGACACTTTATTGCTTTCTGTCAACACTCTAACACCAAGCTAGGAAGTAATATGTGCCTCTAGTGATGTGATGCCTCAGATGGCATTTTAAATCAAGCTTCTGTCTGTGGGGAGGCATGAAAGATCCCATGACATCGTTTTTATATGAAGAAGAATAAAGGCATTCATCTCCACAACATTGGTTAGATTCACTGCCTTATCCCAATAGGGTATCTCCACATAAACAGTCTGGAATTGCAGTCAGGGGTATGAAACTTGTGCCAGAAACTCAGGAACTAATTTTACTTCTTCACGAAAACTATCTGTGTTTTATTGCTCTGAATCATACAATTGTTTAGGTTGAAGAAGACCTTTAAGATCATCAAATCATTAACTCAGCACTGCCAAGTCCGTCACTGAACCATGTCCTGGAAGCACCACATCTACAGGTCTTTTCAATACCTTCAGCAATGATGACCCAACCACACCCCGAGGCAGCCTCTTCCAAACCCTTTTGGTTAAGAAAGTTTTCCTAGTCTAAACCTTTTCTGGTGCAACTTGAGACCATTCCTCCGGTTCTGTTGCTTGTTACTTGTGAGAATAGATCAACCCCCATCTCATTACACCCTCCTTCCTGGTAGTTGTAGAGAGTGAGAAGATCTCTCAGCCTCCTCTTCTCCAGGCTAAACAACCTCCATTCCCTCAGCTCCTCCTCACAAGACATGTGCTTTAAACCTTTCACCAGCTTCGTTGCTTTTTTGGACCTGCTCCAACACCTCAGTGTCTTTCTTGTAGTGAGGAGCCCAAAATTGAACACAGTATTTGAGGAGTGGTCTCACCGGTACCGAGTACAGGGTGATCACTTCCCTAGTCTCACTGGCCACACTTCCTAATTCAAGCCAGGATGCTGTTTGCCTCCTTGGCCACCTGAGCACACTGCTGGCTTATATGTAGAAACTTCTGCAGAGCCCTCCTACCCTCAGGCAGACCAAGTCCCGCACAACTTGGTGTTATCACCAAATGGACTGAGGGTGCACTCGATCCCCTTGTCCAGATCATTGATAAAGATATCAGACATAACTGTCCCCAGTACCGAGTCCTGGGGAACACCACCTGTCGCTGGCCACCAAATGGATTTCACTCCATTCAACCATCCTGCCAGGTTTTTACCCAGCAACGAGTGTACACCCACCCAAGCCATGAGCAGACAGTTTCTCCAGGAGAATGCTGTGGGGAACAGTGTCACAGGCTTTACTAAAGACCAGGTAGACAACATCCACAGCCTTTCCCTCATCCACTAAGTGGGTCATAGGAAGAGATCAGGTTAGTCAAGCAGGACCTGTCTTTCATGAAAGAGAGAAGCTGGCAGTTTGCAGCATGGCTCCCAAGTAAAGGTACCAGTTTTCTTTGAACTCCAGAGTAAATTTTATTTGAAAGTTGGCAGCTGGTATTTATGTTTTCAAACCCATTCATGGCAAGGAGTGTGAGAAGGAAATCAAAAGCAAGCTCCAACCACTATTTTCGAGGAATCTGGCCAAGCTGTGGAGGTCAAATTTCAGTTTAAAGCTTTAAAATGCAGTTTTAGTTTGAAAAGGAGAAAGGTTGCACCAAGGCAACCAAAAGACCAACGGTGATAAAAATTTTAATATCAGTGGAGACAGCAGATTTGAATTAAGTCTCTTCTCTCAAGACAGACAGCAGCCTTTGTAAGGGCCATGTGTCTGCCATGGTGGAACTTCTCATGACCATTAATAGTCACAACCCCCCCAAAAGCTGTGCAAGCTTTGAAAACATTGTCCCCATTTTACAGAGGTGAGACTGTGGCCCAAGACTTGTCCTAGGACCTCCTGGAGGGCACTCAGCCATCCTGCAGTTAAGCCAATTCCTAAACTCATGGGAGTCAGGTCCATACCCTGCTCACCTCCCTTGCCCCGTGCAAGCATCCTCCAGGCTGGATCTCACCCCCAACTCCTTGGGCTGATGAGAGGCCTCAGACAGATGTTCATGTCCTGGTGAAGACCAGCTCAGCTTCTTTGTTATGAAGGCAGAAGAACCAGAAAGCTTCTCAGGTTGGGCTGATTTAGTTCTCCAAGCAGCAGAGAATAAAGATAATGAAGGAAAAAAAAAATATCCATGTGAAAGGTAAAAAGTAAAGTCAATGAAGGATGAAGGTATTTTTACTCACCACACCACTTAAATAACATAGCAAGGATTAAAAAAAGATTAAAAAAACCCCTCAATCTTTTAATTTTAAAAGTAAGTGTTGCATCATCTGGATGAGTTAATCATGGATGTTACTTTTAGTTCTTTGATTTGTTTCCACATTTTGAAAGCTGCTTCAGCCTCCATGGGTCTAACAGCCCAGGAGGACAGGGAAACACAAAGCACGTTGTTCTTTCATCTTTTCTCCTTTCCACGTTCCCCATCAGCCTGACCTTTCTTTCAGGTGAGTTTACATGACCAGTAGTTTGGAGCTGAGCACGTACATCACCACAATATAAAGATCCAAAGCAGGAAAGCCACAGTTCACACATCATCACTACTTTGTAAGCGTACATGTAAGAACCCCTTTGATTCTTTTCACAGGCTCAACAGTTTCCCTTGGTACTGGCAGCAACTTGGGATAAATCTGTAGATGAGTTGCTTCCAACGTGACCTGCCCTATTCCCACCATGGGATAGGACTTCCCTGCCTTCTCTCTGCCTGCCCTTTGCAGAGTTTTCAACACAGCATCAGTGTTTCTCCTGGCTCCCAGCAGGTCAGACTGCTGGGGTAAGGGGAGAGCTCTTGGTGCAACCACCTCTCCCTCCTCTCAAGGAAGAGAGGACACAGAAGTTGAGCATCTCCCACCTGGTAATAGAGGTGTTTAAGCTACATATCTCATCTCTTTTTGTCCAGAAAGCTGCATCTCTCTCTCCCCAGGTCTGGGGTAACTCCTGAGGAGCAGAAATCCAATGGTGGGGTGTCCATCCTACAGAAACTGTACCTTGCTGGAGACAAGCACTGCGGATGGCTGCAGCTGCTTGACCCAGCTGGGACAGCAGCCGCTGACCCCCACATGCCAGCCCAGTGGGTCAGGTGTCCTCAGGAAGGAGAGAATTAGCGAGGACTTTAGTGCTGGATTAGGCTGCCCCAAGTCTTCCCTTTTTGTTCCTACCACCAGCTCAGCCTGTGGAAGCAGGCGGTCTCCTGTGTGGGTTACAGCCTGGGACAGCCCCTCAGAGTGGCCATGTCCTCTCCCTCCTGGCAGACCTTAATGGCCCTTTAGGCCCACAGGACCGAGCAACATAAAGTTGTGGCCTTGCTTTCGCTCCACAGAGGAGTACGCACCCTTCCCATTGTGGTCAGAGTTGCAACCATCAACGTAACCACTAGGAAACTGGAGCTGACATGACGGGTTGAGAGGTATTTTGCAAGCTTCCTGGATGGATTTAGGTGGCCTGGCAGGCTGCACTTCTACAGCAGTCATGTGGAGAGCCATGGAGATGATACGGCTGTTACAATAATGCCGCCTTTCTGAAAAGCCTGGTCGGTGGCTGAATGAGCTCATGTAGATTTAGGATGAAAATCACAGTCATGCATTGCAGAGATAAGTACTAAAAAAGGATTGCAGATAAGATTTTTCCATGGGCCTTACAGATTTGTCAAAACCACTCTGTGCTGAAAGCCACGAGGACGTATATGGAGAAGACCACTTTGCACTTACCCTGTTTCTCATCTTTCTTCTTTGGACATCTGCTACTTGTTGTTGCTAGAGGGAGGTTTAGGAGACACACCACATCTGACCACTGTCGTCGTTCTTTTTCTTTCCGCTACATAGCATTCATTTTTTAACCCCAGTTGACTTTGAACAGCTCAGTAAGGCTCATCCACCACCCTCCTTGGAGCTGGCTCTGCACCTTCTGAGAACGCCCAGCTGAGAAGTTTTCTTCCTGAAAATTCATTAACATTTCCCAAAGGTTAATTAAAAAAGCTTTTGTTAAACTATGTCAGGTCTGTCTTACCGGATTGGATGCAGCTTGGAGGCATTAGTTTGCTGCATTATGGATTACAAATGAGTCTGTGTCAAAAAAGCCAGAGCATGATGACACTGGCTTGGCTCTCAGTTTTAGCAAAGGTGCCAAGTCCTGAGGAAATGTGTCTCAAAAGAGCAGATTCCTCCACTTTTTTGTGGGCTCAGATGACCAGTGTTGTCCTCTGTGTGCCTGACATTAGGGGAGAGAACCCCGCTTGTGCAGACTGGAAGAGGGTCCCCTTGTGTCCAGGCTGAATGGCAAAGCAGCAGAAAGAAACTTGAGCTCCATGTTTCACAGGTATCACACTCTTCCCATCAAGCATTGGGAAGAGTTATGCATACAAAAAGAATATTTGACCCTGGGTCCTCTCTTAAGCACAGCTCAATACCAGATCCTTTCCAGCCAGTGGTCCAACACAAGGAACTAAGTACACTGAGTCATGTTTTAATTTGCTGAGGAAGGGTCTAGGTACCTAAGAAAGCCAAATCACCTTCAAGAGGGCATGAAAACACAGCCAGACTACCCATGCATGTTATCACCAATTGAGACCTGGCCACGGACATGTCTCATACATCCCCCAAGGAGAAAACCAATTTAGTGGGGAGTGAGAAGAATTGCACTTTATATTTGCTATGGGTAAAACCAGACGTAGGGGGCTTAGCAGCCTGACTGACAAGCAAGGAGGAATTTGATTGGTGACTGCTCTTCAGGTAGACACAACCTCAGAAGACAAACCTCTAGCCCCAGTGGCTTACTTTTAATTTGCTGCTCTACAAGTGCAAACAGTTCAGTAGGGAAACTGCACCCAGGATGATGGCACCCGACCTTCCTCCTGCCTGAGGTGCAAGGCAGCAGAAGGCTGAAAATCGTGGTTGCAACACATGAACTAATTGAACTCCATCTTTCACAGCCACAGCTGTCTGTGCAGCACCACTCAGCTGGCGGGATGGGAAATTTCTCAAGAAGGGTTGGTGCAGAACTCATACTCCAGGAAGCTGGTGGAGCTTAAGGAGTTCACGCCAAGATGGCATGAAGAATCAGTGTTTTTCCACAAGAAATATTCTGAAGCAAGCCTGATTCTCCTTTAGGCAGTGTGATTTTCAGTCTTGTCTAAACCAGGCTACTCTCAGGAAGTTTCCATTTCCAGCACACATTCTTCTTCGTAGGATGAGTAAGAGGAGGTGGGACGATCTCACGGTACAAGCCCTGGGCTGAATTACAGGGTATGCTGTGTCAATTCCTATCTCAGGCCACAGACCCTGCCTGTGTGTAACTGTGCCAACTTGGAGCAAAAATTTGAAGCAGATGGGGTGTAAGCGTGCTGGGATCCTGTTGAATGTGTCGGAGGCCCTGACATGGGTTTCGTACTGGTGCCTGCTGTAATGTTTCATGCACCAGAACCCACTGCACCACACAGCTCCACGTTCTTGTTCCCCCGCCACATACTCTGTAACGCTGCTGTTGTGTGTGGGTAAACGCCTGAGGGCCTGGCCAAGGTCAGCCAATGCTGTGGAAGAAATAAAATAAATACAATTAAAAAAATCTCAAGAAAAACATCCGGAGCTCAGCTCACCAGTGTGGCTCCTCATCTGCCTGCAAAGGTCACGCTGCACATCCCAAGGTTTGGGTCCAGCCTCCTCGGGTAGGCTTGGTGCCCCTGCTCAAGCTGCTCAATAAGTTCAGCTAAGGCAGATGTGAAAGCAAGTTTTCCTTGCACAAGCAAGTCAGTTTTTAGGAAAAGCTCTCATTAAATTTCAGGAGAAGTTGTAATCTACGCTCATACAAACTCCTACATTATTTTTTGGAGCAGGCACCAGGTAATCCTGTGACTCCAGGGGCGACATGGCCCCACGCACTTCGTTTGGCAGACGTGGCCTGACAAGATGCGGTTCGACGGATGAACCCCTGTAACTCCAGCGGGAAGAGTGAGCCCACAGCAGCTCCCCCAGCTCAGTAAGACCCCCAAAAGAGCATTCCCTTCTCACCAGCAGCGTGGGGCTGCTGTGCCAGGGCACACTACGCCAACACACGTGGTGCTCAAGGCTGAAGGCACAACGCCTCAGTGCAGAATATTTCAAGCGGTTAGAACAGCCATTTTTTTTGGGCCCTTTTGCCCCCAAGCCCCGGAGAGGACAGAGCAGCAGTACTTTGCATGGGCAGTGGAGAGCAAGGGACTCTCTTGCCACACAAGTGGCAGCACAACATCCCCAGAAACCCAGATCCCACCTTTCCCCTCTGCAGAAGAAACATATTATTGGAGCTGTGCCTGCAGAGATCATGCTTCACCAGCTCCTGCACCCACAGGCACTGACCAGGACATGGCGTGGATTTTGTCTGCCTTTGGGTTGCATTGAGCTGAAAGCACCAAGTTTGCTGCACTGTTATGTTCTGCTGCTGCAAGAAAATGAAGCCATGGAGTAAAATGCTCCTGATAAGAAACATGAAGACCTGCAAATCAAGAACATGGAGTGGGCTTTTGTTACTGTGCCAGCTTGGTACATGCTGGTAAACAATGAAATATGGTGTCTTCTACTGCAGCTCTCATAAATGAAGACTTGCTGCTGCCAGAGGATGCTCTAAGTGGCTCTGGTTGGACCCAGAGGGTGGATGTGTGCTCCTCACTGCACCAAAAGGAGAGACAAGGCAAAGCTCCCGACTCATGCTGGCACAGAGCACGCATGCATTACAGTTATCCAATGTTTTCAGAAGTTATTCGAGAAGCAGAAAACCAAAGGAGGATAGAGGAATTTCTCACCAGCTGGGAAAAATGAGACTGTACTTGCAAAGACACCATCTCCTCTGCCTTCCCCAGTACGGGTTTTGAGTTCCCAGCATGAAACACACTGCTTTATTACAGTATGATTTGGACAAAATCAGATGGACCGGTGTGGCCACGTGGACCAGCCACGGAAACTCAATGCTTGTGGGCTCACAAAGGGGAAAGGCTGGGTGCTCCCCTGAGCCCACGTGGGGTGGAGAGGGACTCAAACACCCCAAAATTCAATGCAGCTCTGGCAGGAGCCCTGGCAGGGTGGGTTGGCCCCACGTGGTGATTGGAACAAGGAGCAGGGGTGGAGCCCCGTGCACCCACCGGTGCTTCTCCCCAGACTAGGAAGGAGCTGGTCACAGGCAGTAGTAAGGAGGATGGGGAGGGATAAAAAGGAAGAACCCCCTGACCAGAGGCCACAGCTGATGGCCATGCTCAGGGCGTGTGCCCTGGTTGCTTCTGGTCCGGAAACGCTGACGGGAGGCCCAGCAAAGGCAAGCCACGTGGGGAGAAAAGCAGCCTCAGAGCATGTCTAAGGTCATGACACTCGACCTTTTCATTTCTTTTCCTCTTTGAAACCTGATTACATCTATTTTTAGGCCCGTGCTTGGGGAAGGAGGGTGGAGCAGGGGTGCCCTGACCCTGCCCAATAGCACAGCTCCACTGCCTTCCCTCCCCTGCGTGTGTTGCATGTTGCAACAATGGCCCCGTGTGTTCACGCATGCCCTGAGTCAGTCAGCACACCGGATTCAATACCGGGGTGCTTTCACCACCCCAAATCCCCTGTAGACCGACATCAGCCTCGTCCACTTGGTGTATGTAGAGAGGGGGATGAGCACATGCTACAGCAGCTTTGGGCAAGGAGCGGCGCTCAGTCGTGCTGGTGGCTTCCAA
Source organism: Zapornia atra (assembly GCA_013400835.1). Taxonomy (NCBI): domain Eukaryota; kingdom Metazoa; phylum Chordata; class Aves; order Gruiformes; family Rallidae; genus Zapornia; species Zapornia atra. The sequence goes on from VZTU01009960.1 coordinate 28,366, forward strand.
GGGGGTTCGCTCTGGGTGCTGGGAAGAAGGATGAGGTTTGGTGGAAAGGAGTGTGGCCACTGCCAGATGTCTGTAACCCTGTGTGTGCTGCTGGGCAGAAGGGGCTGTGGGCAGGTACCTGAGGGGAGTGGAGGAGAGGCTTGGCGATGTCAGAGGCAGAACACAGAACTCGGTGATGTAGAGACTGATTGCTGCAAGTCAATACAGGCTCTGGGGTCTGGGTTTGGCTTTTTTTTTTTTTTTTTTAAATTTAAGATGGACAAAACCATGCTTGCAGAAACAGGCAAGAGGGGGTGAAATGATCTATTTTACCATTTTCATTTAGCTGAGCCACCAGAATATAAAAGCCCGAAACCTCATAACTTCCTGGAAGATTATTTTTCCAGGCAGATAATGGTTTTCTCCTACTCCAGCTACCTGCCTGCCAGAGTGGGACCTGTCAGTGTGGAGGTGTCCCCAGGGAAGGCTGGGGTCTCCCCTCCCCTTCCTGGGGGCACAAAGGACCTGGGCACATGTTCCTTCCCCCAGCGAGTTTTGTACCCTGCTTTTCCCTCAGCTCCAGCCAAAAGCAAGCTGGGACCAGTGGTGGTGGGAATGAAGCTTGGGGTTTCTCCAGGGCTTTGTGCGGTTTTATACATCAGCATTTTGGAAAAAAAACACACCAAAATCAACCCAAAATCAGCTGGAGGCCAATTTGGTGGCCACTGGCTGGGAGAGGAGGGACTTGGATGCCCAGGAATGAGCCTCCATGACCATCAACATGCATTTTTTTCAGGGGATGCAAGATCACAGCCTAAAGAGACCCTTCCAAACCCAAGAAGGCACTGTTTGGCCTTGCTGGTACGGCAGAATCACTCTCTTCCTCCCTTTTTTTTTGTTTACTTTAAAGCAAACGTTATCCTGTTCACCTCAGCCCTGCCTTGCTCCACACCACCCATGCAGCACTGCCTCACAGAAACATTCAACAGGGGGAAAAAACAACAGTGATGGTCTCCACGCTAATATGATATTTACACAGTATTTCATACCCTCATCACACACAGAGAGCTTTCTGCTTCAGGGTTTTTTTTTTTTCCCTTTTGGGTTTTTTTTTCCTTTTTTTAAAAGGCCCAGGGTATGGTCAACCAATTCTCTTGGCTGCTTAGCAACAGGCAATTGAGACTGCCTATCAATTCTCAGTTTATAATAACCTGAGGCAGACCTAGATTTTTGTTTTCCCTTGAGCTTTTGTCTTCCCTTCCCTCTATAATAAATACCAGAAACGTAGGGGCAGCGTGTGTCAGAAATCCCATGGCGGAATATCTTTCATCGCGCTCGCGGGGCTGCTCCTCCGGCAGGACAGAGCTCCAGGTCTCACATGCCCTGTCCCCTTTGTTAAAACATTCTAGAGATTCATTCTGCATTAGGCCACACCTCACAGCAGAGTTATCTTTAAGATAGAGAAGTTAAAAATAGGCAAATTCTAGTTTGCACTGAAAAAGAAGACTGGAGGAGTTCGCCTGGGCAGACTTGAGGGCAACCCTCAAGATATACAAATAACCTGGTGATTTCTGCCTTTCAGTGTGCTATTAAAAAACAAAAAAAAGACTAAATATCATCCATTTTACTGGCTAATGGAGCCCCGAACGGTGCATCTGACACTGTGATTCAGGGGGCTGGAGCTGAGGGGCCCATCTGTGCTCCTGTGTGGATGTGGCAGCGTGTTGGGAGCCTGATACTGTCTGCGGCAAGTGCCAGGGAGCTGCTGCTTTGCGTTTGAGGCAGGCAGCACATGGCAGTGGTGGAGATGTGGGGTATTCAGCCCATCCCAAGAGCTGCCAGGTGGGCAGTGAAGAAACATGACAGGGTTTCTACAACCAGCTTTGCTGCTACAGCATGCTTTCTCTGAAAACCTTTTGTCCTCCACTGGTTGCACCTCAGGGATGCTGCTTGCTGACTGTCGCTGCCCCTCACTCCACCAGGACATACCTGCTTACTGTAGGTCCCCAGGATCTCCAGGCTTTGCAAGTCCATGACCCTCAGCAGCAGCAGATGTAACATCAGATGTAGCATCCTAATTGCAGATGACCACTGTGACCAGCAAGCAACTGTCCCTCACAACCAGGCTGTCTGAAGGGGACCTGCAAACAAACTGCTGCAGTGGTGACGAAAACACTCACTTCAATGAGGTCTCCACAAGTCCTGCAGACAGACTCTGATCCTTACCTGGTCTCCACTGCCTGTACATCAGGGGACCAAGCACTGTTTGTCCCCAGAGCTCATGACCCAGACACTGGTCAGAAACTGCAAGCGTGGAGGTGGTGACAGGGAAGGAGGACTGGCGGGTCCATGCAGTCCCAGCACAGCCCGTGTGCTTACAGCCCTTCCCTCCAGCTCTGGAATGGAGCCTGCTGAACTCTTCTGAGATGCCATCACTCATCATTTGCTTGCTGGAAATTTAGCAGAGGATCCAACTATTTGAAAATCAGGAGGTCTGAAAATGAAACATAGATAATGGGGACTGACCTAGGTGTCCACTTAACCCAAGGGCCCTGTTGCCCTCCTAGAGACTCTTTCACCTTGGGGATAGGAGCGTGCTGCATTCATGGGTTGCCCCACTTGCATGGCTTAGTAAGGTATGATTAGCAAATAAACACACATGTATTCACCTATGCCTGGAGCATAAAGGCACACCTGGAAAATGTGTGTGTGTGTGTGTGTGTGTGTGTGTGTGTGTGTGTGTTGAAACGNGTGTGTGTGTGTGTGTGTGTGTGTGTTGAAAAGCAGTACTTGGGGGGCTCCACTTGGTCTAAAAATGACTGGTTTTATCTCACTGTGGGTTAATGAATTAATCACAAGCAAAGCAAGAGGAGGAACTATCATGAGCAGTACGATCCCCACCCCCACCCCCAAGAGGTGGTGATTTCCCCCCATACAAAGAGCAGGAGCATTTCTAAAGTCTGAAGGGACAATCTGTCGAGGAGGGTTAAAAATTACTTCCCAATTTAAAAAGGTGCACATGGAAGGTGGGTGGTGGGGCTTGTCTTGCATCATACCACCATCAAATATGAGCCTGGCTTATCAAAGAAAATACAGGTCCAGAAGTCCAGAGCTTCTCCCAGCAAATCCACCTGAGCACACATATCAGTGGGGCTGCAGCTAAACGGGTTTTGGAGATATCAGTGAGCAAGTACCCAGTGCAGATGCGTAGGGAAAGGGCTCAGTTTGGCGTTCGGCCATTGCAAGCTCCTCTGCTGTGGGAGAGGCACATGGCGGGGAATGTGAGTAGCCAGGACCTTTCTCCAGGAGAAATCCTGCAGGAAAGCCACATCTCCACGTGACAAGGACAGCTGAGTGACTGCCGAGGTTTCCAACAGCAGTGCCTGCCTTCACAGTCAGAGATGGCAGACATAGATATCCCAGACATAGATACAGACTGGGAGAAGAGCTTCTTGAGAGTTGCCCTGCTGAGAAGGACTTGGGGATTGTGGTGGATGAGAGACTTAACATGAGCCAGCAGTGTGCTCTTGCAGCTCGCAAGGCCAATGGCATCCTGGGCTCCATTAGAAGAGGGGTGGCCAGCAGGGACAGGGAGGTGATTGTCCCTCTCTACTCTGCCCTCGTGAGGCCCCATCTGGAGTACTGTGTCCAGATCTGGGGCCCCCAATACAAGAAAGATGTGGAACTGTTGGGGAGGGTTCAGAGGAGGGCCACGAGGATGATTAGAGGGCTGGAGCACCTCCCATGCAAAGAGAGGCTGAGGGAGCTGGGCTTGTTCAGCCTGGAGAAGAGAAGGCTACGGGGGGACCTCATTGCAGCCTTCCAGTCCCTGAAGGGAGCTTATAAGCAGGAGGGGATTCAACTTTTTAAAAGAGCAGGTAATGGCAGGACAAGGGGGAATGAATTAAAACTAAAGGAAGGAAGGTTTAGATTAGATATTAGGGGGAAGTTTTTTACAGAAAGAGTGGTGAGGTGCTGGAACAGGCTGCCCAGAGAAGTAGTGGATGCCCCGTCCCTGGAAGTGTTCAAGGCCAGGTTGAAGGGGGCCCTGGGCAACCTTGTGTAGATCCAGGCCTGGAGGTTGGTAGCCCTGCCTGTGGCAGGGGGGTTGAGGTCTATGATCCTTGAGGTCCCTTCCAACCCAGACCATTCTATGATTCTGTGATTCTATGGCCAGCATGAAGTTTGTAGCACAGTGTTTCCTTCTGGGCTGTCCTGAAGTGGGAAGGAAAAGCCACGTTTGCTTTTGTCCAAAGTTTGGTTCTAGCTGTGTTGGAAATCATATGAATCGGTCTTCTTCCTACAAACCTCTCCTTCGGTTTGGCCCTCCTGTTAGGGCAGTAAAATCCCAGGACAAAGGAGGCTCTACCCTTCAAAATGAGAAATTAAACCAGAAAAAAAATTATGGGTTTTTGTTTGGTTTTTTTTTTTAACAAACTATGAATTTAACCAGTTCATAGCAGGAATTGAAAATTTATAAAAAGAAATCCAGGACACTTGGTGCCCCATTGTTTGCAATCACTGAAGCCATGCAAGAGCTTGTCATCATAGAAGTGATGGCATTATCACAGAATCACAGAACTGTAGGGGTTGGAAGGGACCTCCAGAGATCATTGGGTCCAACCCCCCTGCCAAAGCAGGTTCCCTAGGACAGGTCACACAGGTAGGCATCCAGACGGGTCTTGAATATCTCCAGAGAAGGAGACTCCACAACCCCCCTGGGCAGCCTATTATAAGTGTACATTTAGCTTGTGGTGACCCTGGTGAAATTTTCTGCTGGGAACTAACTTCTGGAAAAATTAACATAACTCTGAGCCATAAACAGACTTCAAAAAATGTGTTTAAGGAAATACAACCACCAAAAAGGAAAGGGAACACTGGAACGAGTATCCATACAAGAAGCTACAGTGTTTTAACCATCCTGAATTTAACGCCAACTCCCAAATTGGTGATGTTTTCCCAGCCAGACCTTTCCCAGAGACCCATCTGCACATCTGAAATGTCAGGTGGAATGAGACCCTTTCCCACAGTGATGACATAGTACTGGCAGCTCCATAATTAAACAGCTTCTTTGAGGAAAACAGGCTTGCTTCAAAAAACCACCACAAAGCCCAGAAAAAAAACCAAACCCAAACCATCAAGAATTACAAAGTTCAAACCGGAATAACATTGAAGAGAGGTGGTGGATGCCCCGTCCCTGGAGGTGTTCAAGGCCAGGTTGGATGGGGCCCTGGGCAACCTTGTGTGGATCCAGCGGAGGTTGGTGGCCCTGCCTGTGGCAGGGGGGCTGGAGCTCTATGATCCTTGGGGTCGCTTCCAACCCAGACCATTCTATGAAGAGAGAAGAAACATAATCAGGAGTGCAAAGAGCTGAGTAAATGGCTCTGGTATATGAGACAATTATCCATAACGATGCTGCTCAATCTGTGTGTTAAGCTATTTATTATGCTCAGGCACAGGGTGATATATTAAAATTCTCATTGGCAAAATGTCCATCCAAAATTAAATGATGCTTTAGCCTCACTGTGAGCATTTTCCTTACACCAACTCGTGTTTGCAATAAACTTTATTAAATATGACACAGTTCAAACAGAGGAACCCACCAGGGAAATCACGGCCGTTTCCCTTAAACGGAGGAGCAGAGCTTTGCTGCTGGCATTAGGAGAACGGCTCTGAGCTTCGCCAGAGAGATGTTCTAGAAAATCCCTGTAGTTCTTAATGAATAATTGAAGACGATATATAACCGGGGCACTTGTTTGCTACCTCCAGAGGTGGATCCTAGAGGACCATTAAATTAATTTTTAATAAGGTATGCTACAGTTAAAGTTATGGGACACAACATTTCGCTCTATTCTTACTGTATAAAGGATAATGCCAGGGTTACAACCTGGGTATAGCAGGAGGTTTGCAATGAACTAATAAAGCAGAGAGGGAAACATTAGGAGCGCTTACAGCGGCTCCAATCTGTTTTTCACATGACGCTTGTTCATGCCTCTTACCTAAAGACATCTTCCACGACTTTCAGTAGTGCACTGCAATTATAAGGCTGTAGTTCTCCAGCACAATTCGCCTCACTTACAGGGCCACTTCTTGTCTTTTCTCCTCCAAAGTCTAGGAGGAGCAGCCCTCTGAAGCGTGCAGGCTACGTGCAGCGTCCTGCCCATTTTTGTTATTTGTCATACGTGGCCAGCAAGGAGCCAATTTCTGCTGCTGCCTCAGGGCAATGCTGAGTGCGTTTCGCAAATTCATTATCAGAGGAGAATTCAGTACAATAAGTTGTCTGCAAAACAAATCTGCACAGGGTAATCATTAGGAAATCCAGCCCATTTCCAGTAATTGCTAACTGCGCCCAAGTGACTGTTAATCATTGTGTAATAGTGTTTCACCTACTATTAACTCTCCCCAAGAAGGCCAGGTTTATCTTTGGAATCAATGAGCATCCAACACCAAGGTAACAACAAAGAATGGCAAAACAGCACAAACCTTACAAAAAAATCCCACAACAGAGCAGTTACCAACAGCCCTGTGCCACAAATAACCCCGCGTTTCTACAGAATGAGCAGCACGCTAGTGCGGACCTAAACACGGGTTGAGCTGAGGACATTTTGTAATGCTGTGATGGAGCACAAGGGTTTAGGATGCAGCGTGACTGCCTGTACCCAGTGAAGCTTTTATTTCATCAGGAGAAAGCAGTTTTGGAATCCTTTCTTGCCAATCCAATTGCTGCCATCACAGCCAATGGTCCATGCTTGCTCAAGATGGAGAAGCCTTTGCCCAATGCCCCTAGTGCTTGAGACAACAAATGGAAAGGAGAGGAAGGAGGAAGACAGAGATGTTCTCAACCTCCAATCCCTTCATGGTCTCTTCTTCACCGTTTGTGAACACAGAGTCAAACCAGTCTACCATTTGTACCTACCAAGAAGAACCTGATAATGAGAAATTCAGGACACAAGTACCTAGCCAGAACAGCAATCCTTTTCTCTGAAGTTTGCTGCTCACACACTCCACGCTCACTGCACAGCCTGACACAGTTTTACTTGGGTAAGAGTGTCTTTTCACAAGTGATTTCCAAAACGAAGACTTAACTAAGTTTCAAGGCTTCTAAGAGAGACCTGCGAGATGAGAAGGTCTGTTAGGGCTTGTTGAAGACCTGTGAAGGGCAGGAAGTTCTCCATGGCTTTCAAAGGGCTGCCACCCAGATAGTGATATACTACTACATTATAACTAGAGATGTCAGCTGGAACCTGCTCTTCAGATCAGTGGCCAGTCAGTACTGGCCATGACAAACTGCGTTAGGAAGGAGGTGGGCAAAAACTCTAAGTGCCAACCTGCAGCAATCCTGAACCTTGTTGTTTCTTTCCCTTATTTATAGACTAGAATTTCAATTATAGATGAAATGTGGTTCTTGCCAGATTATAGTTACAGTTTCCATACCCAGTGAAGATGGAATGAGTGAAAAAAAATTACTTTTTTTAAAAAGTCCTAGTCTTGTCCAGGAAGGATTCAGACCTTTTGTCCCACACATTTTTTCACCATCTCAAAGTTGAAGTGGGGCATCTTGTGTTTCAGCACTGATTTCTGGCTAAAACCAAAATGCATGTACAACACCCAATTTAGAGCAGAGATTGCTTTTCCTCCAAGGTATGTCATACCAGGCCAGCAAAGATCCAATCAGTGAAAAAACATTTGCAACTATATGAACTTCTAAATTCTGATTTTTTTTTTTTTTGGTGGTAATACAGAGTGCAAGAGACCCAGCTAATTCCAAGTATCATCCAAATACCAACCAAGACAAGATTCCCTGTTGCTAAAACCTTTGTGAACTGGTTAGCCACATTTAAGTTAATACTTTGTGACCTTTGGAGAAAGGTCTCACAAGATCAAAGATTAAACAGAGAGGAATGTGCATCTGATCATGTGATACACCAATGGCCCCACCTTTAAATATCACCTGGCTAGAGGGATCATCTGTTTTAAAGACTGCAGCATCATTCTCCAGGAATCTTCCCTTACTTGAAAGGTGCAAAACTGGACCAGAGAATTAGCTCATGGCAACATGAATTGTTGCTACACCCTCAACACTGCTACAAAACCAGGTAAGAGTTTCAGAAAGGCCATTGCTGCCTTCTGGTTTTGTGGAGGGGTTGGGGCTTTTTTTGGTTGGTTGGTGGTGGGTTTTTTGGATTTCTTTTGTTTTTATAAACAAGCAGGGCTCCTCAGACAGCCCCCACCAGAGAGGCCACCCAGGCAGTTTTGACGAAGACAGCAATAACTCAGCCGTGGTAGTTGTGCCTCTGCAAGCCATCACCACCTTCACAGACCCTCACTGGCAGGGCAAGCCCCAAATCATGCAAACTCTGTACAGCACAAGAGAGAAAATCGAGGTTAGCTTTATTGCTCCTCGCTAAGAATTTTCTAGCAATTGTGATTCAGTGTGAAATCGAGGTATTTACATTCTTGTTTGTTTTTGAGCAATGTGTGACTGTGTAGAAGTTACAGCTGCAGCTCGGTGGACCATCTGAAACCCACGCAAGCTGAGAGCAGGAGCTACCCACCCATGCCCTCAGGTTATAGCCTGAGCAGGATTCAAAAACTCATTCTCCAGCAATAACCCACTGACTTAATGAACTTGAAGCATCCCATTACAAAAAGCAAACGACCCAGGGGGAGAGACTCTCAGGAGCATGACAGACCGAGGGGTACAATAACGTGTGGGCTGGACAGAGCGGTACCAAGGAAACGCCTTGATCTTGGACTGTGGCTGCTGGATCACAGAGTGGCCTTGAGGGAGGACATGAGGTTCTCATCCGATTGCCGCTGTTAGGAAATGGTCCCAGAATATCCTGTTACAGCAGAGGGTGCATGCAGCTACCACAGGCGTTAGCTGACTGCTCAACTATGCCCCTGCAACATATAAAAACCAAACAACAAAGCAGAGGATTAAGGAGAAATAATAATAAAAAAAGAAATTAAAGCCGTTCTCTTAAGTTACATCAAATCACCTTTTGTCCCCCTGAGCAGGTAGGTAGGGGTGTCAGAACTCATTTAAGAAGAAAACTTACCTAACCCCAATGTTAAACACCATTTCACGCTGTCATTGCAGCGGTTACCTTCGGCACAAAGCTTGGCCACTCTCACTTTCCCAAAATCCCTAAGTGGTTTTACCAAGCGGGTTAGCAGTTCAGTTTGAGGTGTGTTTGGGCTGCGTGTCCGTAATTAGCACAGTCCCTAGCATAGATTAGGCTAATTTAAACCTCTGCTCTTTTGGTAAATGTGTTTGGAGAAGCAAGAAGCTTCAAAAAATACTTCAACTTGTTAAAATACAGAGTCAGGTGATCACCAAAAGCTACGGAAATAGAAGACTTAAAGAATGTAAAAGTGAGGAAGAAAAAAATTGCAGCTCTGCTAAATAAAATATCTTCCAAAGCTTTTTTTGTTTGTTGGTTTGTTTTAAAGACATCACCAAGATCCTAATCAATCAGCCTGGCTACTGAGACATACAGCGCCCCATCGGAGGATTTAGCAAAAATGAAATACTAAATTATTCAGCATTTCAACAATCGTGTAAGGAATACATGGCTGCAAAGGACAAACTGCAAAACACAACCACATTTCTGTCACTTCAGTATATACTGTACTTTTAACAGGCCTTTCCACAGAGATATCTTAGTATTTTTTCTTTTTTTCTCCATGCCCAGAATCGAGATCCCAGCTTTTAATCCCATAGGTTAAAACCTAAACATTTTTCCTGCGTTTACAGCTTTCTCTTTCCCAATTAGCTCACTTGTTTGTTTAAGGCTGCTCTGCTGTTACAAACCCATGTGTTTGTTAAGCTGATAAAGAAATGTGAGGGAAGTCTCACCTTTAAAATACAAGTACCACACACGTACAGTACCTGTGTACGTCCAAGGAATCACAGAGAGAACTGTGCTCAAATACCACGTGCTCAGAATGACAAATTTAAATTAATGAGCTTTTTAAAAATGTCATCATTTCCTCAAAGTGTGGGTTGGTTTGGTTTGGTTCGGTTTTTTTTAAGCTGTAACTAACACAGAATTGATGTTCTCCCAGAAAGCTTTCCATGAATGTTAGATATGCTTCAATAGATGAACTCCAATCTTCTGGAAAATTCTCCCTTTTTAAGTTTTTTTAAGTTTTTTTATAAGTTTTTCCTCAAGACTAATTATCAACAGCTCGAGTGTCTTACAAAACACGAACACAAGGGTATTAGTCCCTGAGACTGTATCACTGCAGTTAGCGGCCAAAAGAACAGTGACAAACTGGGCATTATTTCACACAGTTTCATGTAACTTTCATACACAGCTCTAAGAATTAAAAAAAAATCACATAGCAGACCATTAAAACCCAGGCAGGAGCCTGCAGCACTGGAATTCATATAGAGCTGATGCTTTAAAACATTCTGCCGACACCGGGCAAAATGGAAGCTGCTGTTTGCCAACGCGTGCAGCTCAAGGTCACAGTATTAAACAGCATCAAAATAACTCATTAAGGGGATAAATTCTGTCGTAAGTCCCCATCCCTTCCATTCTAGCATCAAATCAAGCATTCAATTTCCTTCTGGCATCTGCACTAAACCATTCTGAGAGGTTGAATGACACGATCTTGGCATCACGGTTTATTGACTCATGACGGATGACCAGCGCACACTTCGAGCCTTTGATCGCTGGCAGAGATTCTGACTTACCTTTCAAATGTCTGTGGCAAATTGCTAAGCTCAAATCTAAGCCAAGCAAGAACGATTAAACCAGTAAGACATCAGCTCCACCCGGTTCAGCGTTAGGATTTGTTTTTAGAGAAACTTGGCACCGAACGCAGTTGCGGTTTCTGGCCACGGAGCAACCAGGAATTCTGTACTGAATGAAACTGTGCTAGGTGTTAATTTAAATCAATCTCACCAGCGAGCTGGCAGCATAGGGTATGTTAAACAGAATTGGGGGTGTTCTGCCTTGTTTAAGAACAGACAAAAGTTTAAAATCCTTCTTCACTTCCACCCTGGCACTGAGATGAAAGGCTTTCACAGAGCTCTATTATCCCCCTGCTCATTAAAATGTCAGAAAGCAAAATAATTCTGACAGATTTAAGCCCTCTATGGCTACCTAAATGGACAATTCTGTTACTTTCAGGACTGTTCAAAACAAGACAAATTGACAAAGTAAGTATCTATACCGCACACATTGACCATTCTGCAGTAAAAATGATTTACACAAAGTACACAGCAACAGGACTCTATGAGCCGTGCTGGATTACTGAACTATACGCATATTGCTCAATTTTTGAGCAGCTTTAGAGATTCTGACATGCATCTCCTTTGGAACTTGGGAAAACAAACCCCAAAACCTCACAGAAAAGGGAAGGACATCCCCCCCAGCCCCCGAGCCGACCACCTTTCCGGTGGAAGTTTTTGGCTTATGGCACAGGTTGAGACTCCCAGCTTTGAAACACCTGCACAAGAGCAGGCTGCCACACCACCCTGAGGGCTGCCATGTTTTGTTGGAGGATTTTGGCTACCTCCCCATTAGAAGGTACGGTGAGACCCTTCAGCTCTATCCCAGCCTCGTAGTGCCTTACACCTACTAATTCCACCACTTCCACACTTAAATTCTCTCACGTTCCCTCTTGCCTACACCTATTCCTGTTCTGCGTTGGGGTCAACGCTGCCCCCTTTTACTTGCGGGAACATCCCTGCTCTGCTCCTTAAAGGCTCCTTACAGCTTACGTCTCCCTCAGCAAGTTCTGGTCTTCTCTGTGCTGCAAAGAGTAAGGTCCCTAGGTCTAGTCATTGCTTTCTGCAATGCATCAGTCCTCACCATCACATCGGCCTCTTGGTCAAAGCTACTCACCTTTCTTTAGACATCTTCTCCCCTCTGCCGTCAAACCAGACAGCTGCTTCTTGCCTGAAGAGCTGTGAGGGGTTATTCAGGCCAGGCAAGAAAAGGACTCCACTCACCTGAAGCCATGGTACTTTCAGAGTGCTGATACAGGGAACCCTGCCAGGCTCCAACTGACACGATTGGGTCACTTAGCACAACTGGGGATGGACAGTATGGGCAGTGCTAGATGGAGCGAGGAGAGGTCACGTGTGATGGAAGTTAACTACTTAGAAAAAAGCCTACCAACTGACCTTCAGAAGCTACACAGGAATTGCTAGGAAGTAGGCTGAATTAAAGGCCTGAGAAAGGCACAGCTTCTGTCTCTGGGTTTTAAAACAGACTCGTTTGAGATCACACCAAGGGGGTTTGTTTTAAGTTTGGCAACACAATAAACACCTTGACACCCAGCCTTTCATCAGGGGAAAAAGGAGAACCACAGCGATTTCCCTGCTCAAGACAAATGTAAATACAAGGCAGCTAAGCACTTGGTTAGTTACTTTTTCCTGGTTATAGGTGTGTTGAGAAACACAAACCAATTGGTTCTTCTCAAAGGATATTTTGCAGAGCAGTAACCCAAACACAAGCTGCATCTTGGCATATATTGCCATGAGAAAGAGTTGACATACATTCACACTATATTTAGTTATTTTTCAAGGAATAAAGAACCAGGAAAGATCAATGTGTTTGCTGAACTGCAAGCTCCTTGCTTTCACTGAGAAGTACTTCCTCTCGCAGACAGCCCCACACAAATCAATGCCCCTTTTCCTTAGATGTCACATTAAACTACTTGGGTTTTAAATGTGTGAAAGGGATTTGCAATCTGTTGTAGTGTAAGTGAAGAGGATTGGCTGTATCTATGGAGCAAATGCCAAAAAACAAGGAAAGACTGACATCTCCTCTAAAGTAACTGTAGGCAATACAACTGGCAGATTTTGAAATTCTAAGGCAATGATATCGGACCATGTGAGTTACTGTACTGCTTTCTTCTGCAAAGTAGGAATACCCCAATGTTTTCTCCCCCCCNCCCTTTTTTTTTTTTCAAATTCAGTAACAGGTAGTTATATGAAATCCCAGTATTTCCAGCAGATAGCTTACACACTCAGCTTCTGCGTTCAACAAATCCCTTAAGATTCCATGTAATGCTCACTGGGTTTCAGCAATGTCACTACTTAAGATGATCAATCTGGCAATATTTGTGTATATTAAACAAACAATACACAAATTTTTGCAACTTGCAATTTAATATACTCTCATAATTCACTACAAAAACATGGTTTCACAACTGCCAGCGTACACTGGGACTCCTACAGTAGCATGGAGGATATACAGGTGTCTCTCCCAGAACTGGCAATACTGTGCACTGTGCAAATTGTCCAGGAGACTCCAATCCTTTGTGAGCAGCAGTTAGAAGAAAATTTGCAGGTTGAATACTGATATCAAAATACAGATTTAAATAATTTACTCTTAAAAACATTCATATTTATAGCCTCTTACAGAAAATAAACAATTCATCTGATTATCAGATATGTCCTCAGTTTTTCCAGTTCCAAGGTATACACAGGTCTCCATCCTGCAGCACAGAGTAGAAGTGGGAAACACAAAGGTGCATGCCTTGTAGGTATGGCAGCGATTCTTCCAGCAGTCGCTTACAACAGTCGATCATCTGTGCGCTGGAAACACTGGGCTCCTTGTACAGCCGATCCAGAGACAGTTTTTCAGTGGAAGTATCAATGAGCTCCTTTTCTGTAATCATCATCCTAGCAAATGAAGACAACACGCAGCGACAAAATTAGAACTGAATCTAATTAAAAAAACCCCACCTTGAAACAAGCCCATCTGCAGGATAAAGGCATGTAGACAAAGGTGTCACTTCACGTACAGCTACAGGACAGCTGCGATTTTTGGGCAGGTCAATACCCACGGCCACGACAGAGGAGAGACTGAACAGGCTTCCATGACCATGGGCACGAGTCACATCTGAAAGCCTGCATCACATTTTTGCTCATCAGGTAATAGGGGAAAATCCCAAAAGAAAAATCCTACTGGGCTCTATTTTTCGTGCCAAGGATGGAAGTACTTAAATAACCCTGAAAGTGCAAGCTTTAGGAATAAAATTATGTTAGTTACTAACATGTTAGTCGCCTTACTGTTAACTACTGTCTTCTTGACAGTCGTACTCTGCATGTCATCAAAAGCACCAGGTGACAGCTACTGCCTTCTAATGCATATTAAATGTGTTAATTACTAATTGCAGGAAGTATATGGTATATTGAATTTATAACTAGGATGATTTTTTCCATTCACCCCAGACAAAGAGTGGTAAGACACCACACAACAAACTCAAGCTACTCAGATATAAATTTAAGGGGTAGAATTAAGAGTCACTGGAACTGTGGATGATCTGATGCAGACATAGCCCAGGTTCAGCAAGACTTACTAGCTCAGGCACCTTGCCAAGATGATCACAGCTATACCTCTTCCAGATACAGCCTAGTTATAGGAACAGCACTATTGCTGCCCTACAACACAGATCCTGAGCTAACATGGCTCTGCAACTCCAACCTGACTTTGTGAGAGGACCTAGGAAGCAACACCACATTTGCAGAGCCACTGGGCCATGAATCTGCCGAAGCAGAGTACAGGCACAGCTACTGATACAATTTCACTCACATAAAATCTCTACTGAAGGAGCTCAGCACCGCTTTCTCCAGAGTTGTTTGGGATCTCCACGTACTACACTGCTGAAGCACTCAGATCGCTGGCAGTCAGGGCTGAACCAAGTCAGTGAGTTACCCTGGAGCAAGCTTGCCTTCTCTACTGACCGCGTCCACACCACCCTGCCGAACATCATCTCTAATCCCTGAGCACCAAGCTCTCCTGTTCTGTGGCGTCTCAGGCTCCCCAGAAGGACAGAAAGCAAACTGTGCATAGCGAGAACCACGCGTTTATTTCTAGTCCCTTCCACAAGGAGGCCTGCACCTCTACCACAATACAAACCCAGGGCTTTACAGGGGAGGGAAAACCAGATTCCTGCCAAATCCCGCGTCACTAGGAGACTAACATTATCCACACAGGTAAGACGATCAGCAGCAGCACTGGAGCTCTCCAGGGCATCACATCATACAGAATACCAGCAGCACTGCACTATTTAGGGTGTGAAACGCTCATCTGCTTGTGCGAAGTAAATCCAGCACACCTCCAAATATTTTCCTTTACCTAAGGGCTCCTGCAACAACCACAGGAGGCTAAGGGAAAGCAGAAGCACAGAACAGGCTCTGTCCAAGGACATGTTAAGTGGAACATGAATTTTCAGCTTCAGTAAAAAGGCAACTAAGGGGAAACACAACATATCCACAAAAACACTTAGAAGTGATAGAGAATGACTTTGTTTTTCAAACAGCACAAGAATAAGAGAATGCCAAATGAAATCAGCAGGCTGTGATTCTATACAACAAAACATACCTCTTCCCTCCTTCGTTTACACATATATGTAATTCAGCTGTGCAATATGTTGCCACAGGTTTTGGAGTCATGAGGTGCAATCTGGCTCAAAATTAGATGAGGGAAAAAGGATGTCTATTGAACACTCTGAAGATGAGATGTTTCCAGCTTCAAATATTTTCTCAAGTGCAATCAGTCAGAAACAAGGAAGAGGTAGAATAAAAAACCTACCACATTTTTTGCCTCATTCAGTCTTTCTGCAAGCTAATGGATGATGGGGTAAGACCTTCACTATGACCCACAATAGCAGTTCTTTACTGTTTTATACAAACCAGAAATCATCCAACACAAAAGAGAAGAGCCAAGATACTTAGCTTGGCTCTTACATTCACAGAATCACAGAATCGTAGGGGTCGGAAGGGACCTCCAGAGATCATCGAGTCCAACCCCCCTGCCAAAGCAGGTTCCCTAGGACAGGTCACTCAGATAGGCGTCCAGACGGGTCTTGAATATCTCCAGAGAAGGAGACTCCACACCCTCTGGGCAGCCTCTGACAACACAGCTGCTTATACTCTGAGGGGAGCCCCACAGTTCTTTCACTGCTAGTCTAAAGATGACATGCTTCCTGAATTAAGAGTCTTTGTAACAGGGTGTAGCGTGAGCGTTTTTAGAGAGGGAGTTACCCAGCCCTCCCAACCTCTACAGACAATACTTTCTCAGCAATCACATGTGGGTGACTACGTAGTGGGATATTCAGCAGTTATTGTATGGCAAAAATATCTTGACTTAAAAGCTGGGCTAGGGTTATGCAAAAATTCCAACCAGTCTCCATGTTTTACCAAAGTCCACATGGAAAATGCATCCTCTCAAGTAATCAGATCTTAACAGAGATAAACCCATCAAGTCGACTCACAACTAAAATAAATTTCACAAAAAAATGCCCACACTCAAGCCATCATGTTATTGCAACAAATCACTGACAGCTTTCCAAAGCAGAAAAACTACCAAGTAGTAGCAGTGTCTAAAAGGACAGTAATACCCAGTTACCTACCACAGTATTTTATTCAAGATAAAGCCAGTAGCTCTATTTCATGCTCTTAACCAAAGACACATACAACACAAGGTCAAGAACACCTGCAGTTCTGAAGGATATTACAAGTCACAGACAACATTAAGTATGGTGCTGTGACTCACTACTGTCATATCTTTCCTCTCACTCACATCTGTGCAAAAGCACCAAGGAGGTATTTCTCTCATCATTCTACCCCATTTTTTTCTTCTTCCCTTTTTAGGTGGTAACCTATATTTTCCTAACTGAAGACAAGCAGAAATAGTAATTCTCTAGTGGGTCTGTTATTTTTAGCTTAGGTTTTACTGTTTTCTTGTCACAATGTCAGTAACATTAATATAAATCTGTTGCTTTTCTTTTTCAATAAAAAGGTCTGCTCCTTTAAAAAAACCCAACAACCACCCCTCACATCTCCCTTGGGGAGAAATTGTAAAAAAATGACATAATCTTGCCTTGTAAGCAAGCATCTTTTAGTTCTGAATCAAGTCCAACTGTTTCTACAAAGTGAAGGATGGTATTTCCTAACAACTGCTTTGTTCACTGAACACTGAAATTTTAAACTTAAAGCTGATAAATTCTGTTTTATAAACAGTTTTTTTCTACCACCAGAGCATGAATAAATTCTTCAAAGTTCTCCTCCTCCAAATAAAACATTATACAAAGATTTTTATGAGCTATATGTATTTAGTCACAAACACTTACTCTTCCTTTCTCTTCAGATTCTCTCTTGCTTCCTGTGCTTTGGCAAAAATAAACCATTGAAGGGTTGCTGGGTCACAAACTGTTGGGATCATAAAGTGTCCAAATTCGTGTAAGCTTGGTGCGTATCTGTCACTAAAGAAACATGATGGAAATTAAAACCAAGGTATATATATCTTTAAAATTACAAGTATTTACAGAAATTACTTTCAGAATTAAGATTAAAGAATATAAAATAAAACCACAGGATAAATGGTAAAAAATTAATCAAGCTCAACTGGTAAAAAAGAATACAGAGCTCTCACATAGAGCTTTTGAAAAAATCACATTTCAAATGCAATTCTGTTGACAGTTCTAAAAAAATATAAACAGGAGCACCATCACACACATCGTAGCATAGACCCTGCAGCATAGAACCTTTAATTTAACCCTGCACAACACTATGATAAAGACAGAACTTTGATTCTAACTCGAATAGGCAGATTTTCTTCAATATGACTCCTTTTTAACCCATAAACGACACTTAAAACCTTTAGAAACAAAAAGACTTTGACATAATTGAAGTTTGAGATTGTATTAGTTTCTTTTCCTTAGTGAAAAGAATAATCAGAGTAACAACAACAATAAAAAAAGCAATAGCAAAGCCTCTAAAAAGGCAGAAACCTTTCCTGCAAATACCTACCTTTCCAGAACCATCTGCAGGCCTCGCAGACTGCGGGGATGAAAAGGGAGTCTACTGTCACGTAACTTGTTATAGAAAGAGTCCAGAGTCTCATAGTACTCTTCTAGAGTCAGGAGGGGTTGCAGCTCTTCGATATAGATTACTTGTATGCCTCCCAGAAGTTGGCTTATCCGATCCTCCAAGAACAGCAGCCTCTTTTGGAGCTTGTAATAATTGGGCAGTCTCTCAAAGATCTGTGCGCACACACACACACACACACAAACATTTCCTATGTTAGAAAGCATATAGCTTAATCTTAAGAAAGGAAAAAAATAACAAGAAACTGTAAGAGAGACACTTAATGCAAACTTTGAACACGTGGGGAAAAAGAATCAAACAACTATCAAGTACATATATATTTTAGGGTAAGATATAATGGAGTAAGACCAAAGGTATTTTCAGTAAAGGCACAAGAGAGTCATAACAAGGTTGTTGGATGTCCTTTATCTCTCTATATAAAGAAATTAATAGTCCCAGATTAAAAAAGTTAAAATAATGAGACCCAAATAAAACGTTTATCACCACCGTTACAGCAGTAGAGCTATTCCACATACAAAGGCAGTTTAATTCCCTTTTGCTGGAACAGTTTCTTTCCAAGGGCTTGGGTGATAACCTAGCTCACCTAGCGTCTGAAGGGAGAGGAGAAAAAGGGGCGCCAGCACCAGACCTCTCACTGACAAAACCTATGCTAGAAGAAGTTAAGAAGTGATCAGACAAGGCTGGAATAGGGCAACAGGTGAAAAAGGAAAAGCCTGTAGTAACAGTTACTACTTACCATCTACCCAGTTATTACTAAAACAGTTTTCCATACAAAAAAATACAGCTGCTGGAGCAAGTCAAGTGATTTCAGAATTCTCTCTTCAGAAATCCAAACCAAGAGCAGAATCAGAGCAGCTTTTAGCACCTCAGTTCCACATTTTAAAGACTGACTTGGACACTCTAACATTGCTTCCTTTTTCTAATGAGTAGCAAAAGTACTAGCACTTAGGCCTGCTTTCTAAAATGTGTTAGAACTGGACAAAAATACCTGCTCTCTAAGAACCAAGTGGCTAACCAACCTCACCAAGATTTTCACTGACTTTTCCTGTGTATCAGTTAACCCAGACTCACAGATTCTCTGAGGTTAAAAAAAAGACCTCCAAGATCATCGAGTCAAACTGTCAGTCCAATACCATCATGTCAACTAAACCATGGCCTGAAGTGCCATGTCTACACATTTTTTGAATGCCTCCAGGGATGGTGACTCTACAACCTCTCTGGGCAGCCTGTTCTAATGCCTGACCATTCTTTCAGCGAAGAAATTTTTCCTGATACCCAATCTAAACTTCCCCTGATGCAACTTGAGGCCATTTCCTCTTGTCTTATTGCTAGTTACTTATGAGAAGAGACACCCACTTGCCTACAACCTCCTTTCAGGTAGCTGCAGAGAGCAATAAGGTCTCCCCTCAGCCTCCTCCAGGCTAACCATCCCCAATTCCTTCAGCTGTTCCTCATAAGATTTGTGCTCCAACCCCTTCACCAGCTTCGCTGCCCTTCTCTGGACATGCTGCAGCACCTCAATGTCTTTCTTGTAGTGAGGGGCCCCAAACTGAACACAGTACTTGAGTTGGGGCCTCACTAGTGCTGAGTACAGGGGCACAATCACTTCCCTAGTCCTGCTGGCCATCCTATTGCTGATATAAGCCAGGATGCTGTTGGCCTCTTTGGCCACCTGGGCACACTGCTGGCTCACATTCAGTCGGCTGTCAACCAACACCCCCAGATCCTCTTCTGCCAGGCAGCTTTCCAGCCACTCCTCCCCAAGCCTGTAGTTCTGCCAGGGGTTGTTGTGATCAAAGTGCAGGACCAGGCACTTGGGTTTGCTAAACCTCATAGAATTGGCCTCAGCCCATTAATCCAGCCAGTCCAGATCTCTCTGCAGATCTCTCCTACCCTCAAACAGAAGGACACTCCCACCCAACTTGGTGCCATCTGCAAACTTACTAAGGGCACACTCAATCCCCTTATCCAGATCCTTGCTAAAGATATTAAATAAGACTGGCCCCAAGACTGAGCCCTGGGGGACATGATCTTCAGTGCATTTTAAAGCAAAATTCCCTTGATTTCAGGTTCAAATATGTACCTCTCCTCTGTCTTCCAAAGCAAATGCCATCACCACAAACAACTCTACACACTCCCATCTGTACAATACTTTGTGCAGACATAGGACTTCTTTAGAAACTCCCTTAGTTAGAAAGGGGAAGCATTTATCTCTTTAACAAAGAGTGGGTTTTTAAAGAATTAATCAGAACACCACTTTTATTCCAATGGCTATCACCACTCCCAAATCCCCAAGTAGAGTTTTGCATTAAATACTAATTTCTCATCTTAAGTTTTTTGTAAAGTGTTTGTATTAACAAACCATTGTTTGCTTTCTCCTTCAGTGAAATATATAGGCAAAAATTCAAGCAACTGCCAGAGAAAGCTTTGGATCCAGTGCTACATTTTCATATTATTAATCGATTGGAATACAGAAATAGAACATTCTAATAATTCCACCTAGGTGAAATTCCCAACTATGAAATGCCACCAATTATCTCCTTTAGAAGTAAATTCATTTTGATAGAGGTATCAGGAACATTTCAGCAACAGAGATTCAAGATTTCCTTAAGTGACATGCTGATACAGCTACATATATTGTGGCTCTTTGCATGTTAATACTTTGCCATTTAGGAGGCCAGAAAGCTTGTCAACTCCAAACTTTACACAAGCAGCTGCACAATTTCATAGAATCAAAGAATTTAAAGGTCAATGCCCCTGCAGTAAGCAGGGCCACCTTTAACTAGATCAGTTTGTATAGTCACTGAAGATAAACTTCTGCAACGTCCGCATTATCTGCCTAAAAGAACAAAGCGGAGTGACTGGGTTGGTTAGAAGAAATGACTGAAAGGATCACTTGATAACTTCCTTTAAATCCCATTTTTAGAAGAAATCCAAGTAAAATTCTAAAATCCTTCATGGGAATGAGCTCTTTATGGATAATGAAATACTCTGCCAGTGCTCATTGTCTGAACTGGAACACTGCATCGCAAATTAGTTTTCTTTATGTCTAATCAGGGGTAGGTCTGATTTGTTAGTGAAAGGACCAGTAAAGTTCTGACAAAGATTGATGTTAACAGCAGTATATCACAGGGTTAAATTCAAAATGCAATGTATATGGTTATGCTAAACACAAAAGCTATCCATTTGCTTTAAGATACTCATCAGTTACCTGCACCAAGTAATACTTTGGTTATAGTTTAAAAAAAGGATGTAGTAACAAGAGGCATTATCATTTACTTTGAAATCTTCTTACTTTGGTCCAGTAATGGTGAACATCCATGGTCCCCAGCATTATGTGGCCTGCTGCACTCATACCTGAACGGTCTGTAAATACCACTGTGCGTCCTAAAATATAGAACAAAGCTCTTTAATTTGGGTTATTTCAATTATTCCCATAGTTGTTTAAAACTTAAACGTGCTATTAACATGTCACAAGCAGCACAAACACACGAGTGGTTGCTTTTGTTACTCTCAACATCTGAAAGAGTGTTTCTTGAAAACTCCAGTTCAAGAATTTTTCAATACTAACCTTACCTAGCATTTGCCTTCTTTCTGGTTAGGCTTGAAAGACTTTTAGTTAACTGGATTGTTTTTTTTACTAAGATTACTTTTAAAGTAAGAGAAAAATCCCAGCAGACAGCATTTTCAAAGAATCTGTACAAATCATGCATACAATAGGAAATACATGCTTAAGGTATGTATCAGGAAGGTCAGGGCTGGTCAAAGAACTACTAGCACAGCCATTCAACAGTACTCTCTGCAACATGCAAGCCATATAATGTGCATTCACATTAGGTGTTTTGTGTTTTAACAAAGAATAGACACAATGTAAAAGGGTAATACTAGATTTATTTTTTGGGAGGACAAATCAGTCTTGAGTCTGATTGTGGGGTGTTGTTTTTTTGTGAGTGGGCTTTTGTCTTTTTGTTGTAGTTGGGTTTTTTTGGGGTAGGGTATATGTTTAAAGTGCATATCCTTGTTTAGTCAGGAATAGTGTTAATTTTCTTCCTAACACCTGGTAAGGTGCTGTGGTTTGGATTTAATGAGAATAATGTTGATAATACATTAATATTTCTGTTATTGCCAAGCAGCTTCTCATACTGCCCTACTACCAAGAACACAGGGGTTACCCAAGAAGGTGGGAGAGGACACAACCAGGGCAGCTGACCCAAACTGTCCAAAAGGGTATTCTATACCATATGACATCATGTTCTGTATATAACTGGGGGGTTGGCTAGGAGGCAGGGAGCTCAGAACTTTGCTGAGCATCAGCTTCAGGTGGTAAGAAATTGTGCTGTTCAACGCTTGTTTTGTACGTTATCTTCCCTTTCTGCCTTATTAATCTGTCTTTAATTCAACTTGACATCCCCCCCCCGCCCCATCTTCAGTTCTCTCCCCCATCCCACTGGGGGCAGGTGAAAGGGAGCAAACGGCTGCGTGGTTGTTTTAGCTGCCAGCCAGGTTAAACCATGACAGCGAAGTACAAAGACTCTCAAGGATTCTTGAGGGTGAAAGCACAGGCAATTATTTATCTAAACAAGCTTCCACAAAAGTCTTTAATGGTATGTATTAATCTACAAGACAAGACTTAAT
This sequence comes from Zapornia atra, assembly GCA_013400835.1. Lineage (NCBI taxonomy): Eukaryota > Metazoa > Chordata > Aves > Gruiformes > Rallidae > Zapornia > Zapornia atra. The sequence goes on from VZTU01009960.1 coordinate 50,840, forward strand.
AGAAAGCCCTGCTCTCAGAAATCAGTTTTTCAAAATGCTTAAGAGAGAGCAACACTGACTTTAAGGCATCTAGTCCACTCTTGAAGCCTAAGGCAAGATCAATTGTACCTATATAATTACTGACAGGTATTTGTCCAGTATGTAATTAAAGATCTTCAAAGATGGGGACCACAACAGGTTCACAAAACAGACTTCTCTGGCACTTTAAATCCTTAGCATGCTTAGGTAAAGAAACTAATTTGAAACTTGATACAATTTAAAGCTACTACTTATTGTCCTATCACTCTGTCTTTTCACAAAGGATCAGGTGAACACTCAAATGAAAGCCACTCAAACTGAGTATTTGCAGACAGGCATAAAATGCAGTTACAATTATCACTAACAGCTACTGCCACGAGTTAGATAGCTGTAGGAGAAGAATGGTAGGTCAGGTTTACAGAATACTTTAGTTTTTCCTGAGAAGGTACAGACTTCAGTGAAGATATTTTATGGAACATGCAACTGAAGACAATCACAGAACGTTAGGAGTTGGAAGCGACCTCGAAAGATCATCCAGTCCAACCTGCTGCCAGAGCAGGATCACCAGACTAAATCACACAGGAACACGTCCAGGAGGGGTCTGAACGTCTCCAGAGAAGGAGACTCCACAGCCTCTCTGGGCAGCCTGTTCCAGTGCTCAGGCACCCTCACAGTGAAAAAGTTTCTCCTTATATTCACATGGAACTTCCCATGCTCCAGCTTGCACCTGTTGCCCCTTGTCCTATAACTGGCCATCACTGAGAAGAGCCTGGATCCATCCTCCTGACTCTCACCCTTTACATATTTATAAACATTAATAAGGCCACCACTTATGATCTTAATCACACCAATATGATCTTAAAGGTATTCTACTAAGTTCTCCTTATATTGTCTCTTTAAGAGAGTTACTAATATTTTTGTCTTGAATCTACCAGGGGTAACAATTTCTGACTACCTCCAGACATTGAGAGATTCAGTCTGGATTTTTTACGTTCATTGTTAATACTAAATCTAGTGCTTTCACCTCATTCAGCCTGCATTTACTGAGAAGTAAAATAGAAGCCAAGTGTGGGGAGTACACTGTTAAGGGAAGGTCACTTTAAAAAAATACCCAGTAGCTTAATATGTATCTTCCCACCAGCTTTTCAGTAAGTCTGGCTGAGGTTTTTTGCAGTTATCAAAAGCATTAATGACAAACACTACAGCTCTCTTGTCATAGAAGACTCATGTTAATCTCTGAAACAATGCTGTATTAGGATACATGAAACAAGCAACAGAAATACCTTTAGCATTCTTTAATACTTCAGGCCTCTGTTGGACTAAGCGACCTAGACTGTGTAGCTGGCTACAGCGGTGAGCAATACCCCAGCTTCTCTGCCACCTACATAAAAACACAATTGAAAGCACTTCATTCTCTGCATTATTAAAAACAAACACAAAACTGACTTGAACAAAGCAAGACTTCCTCAGCAGTAATAAAAGAGAAGGCCTACTGAAAGGCTATCCATCTTACACACTATTTTAACACATAAAAGCTTAAATAGAACTTCACCATCTCCGTGAAAATGAGTGGAAAAATAAATACAAAATTTGGTAGACAGAACCTGGAAATTTATCCAAGAAGGGGGTTAGCAAGGAAATAGCAACAGGCAACCCAGCATTTGATTCATTCACATGGCATGTAGTGTCTGTTTGTACACTGTGTAATATTTCTCTAGAGGAGCAAATACTGTATGTAAGGACATCGTCAGTCCCTCCCCCCTTCGCCCCTTCAAGTTCCTAGCCAAACCATTAGTGCTATGCTTCCTATCTTGATATAGATATATATTTAATTATATATTATATTTATCATATAATATAATAGAATATAACATGATATATAATAATTCATATAATACAAAAATTATACAAAATAATATTTTACATTGGAGCAATTTTTGTATCTATATTAATAATATGCTAGGCCATTACATTGGTGACTGTATAGTCTTGGCATCTCCTCCATCACAGACAGATCAGACAAACTATTAACTATAGTTCAAAAGCATTTAAATTACAAATTGGTCATAGTCTACTGAGAAAATAAATTATTATACAAACTTCTAGCTGATACAGAATTGTCTCATAATGGGGAATATTACCATTCGCTTATTGCACTGGTCTGGCTGGGATGGGTTAATTTTCTTCATAGTATCCTCAGGGTTTTTAGTAAAACAGCATTGACAGCTCTTGGCTATTGTGCAGTGCTGGCACAATGTCCAAGTTTTGTCTTCCCCCTCGTCCCCATCAGTGAGGGGGCTGGGATGGGCAAGAAGCTGGGAAGGCACTCAGCCAGGACAGGTGACTGACTGACCAAAGGCATATTCCAGACCCCATGACATCATGCTCAGTGATAAATGTTCAGGGAACAGATGACGAAGGAGGGACCTTTGTGGTTATGGCATTTGTCTGCCCTAGTGACCACTACACAGACTGAGGCCCTGCTTTCCAGAAGTGGCTAAACAACTGTCTGCTGAAAGGCAGCAGTGAATAAATTCCTCATTTTGCTTTGCTTGAGCGCACAACTTTGTTTCTCACCTATTAAACTTCTACCCTGATCCATGAGTTACCTTGCTTTTGCTTTTCCTGTTCTCTTCCTCCCATCCTGCTGGGGTTGTACAAGCCAGCAGCTGTGGGACAACCCACATCACCTCAGTTAGGGAAATTTAGAAGGCAAAGATCCACTTCGGGATGCAGAGAACAGGACCATACCACAGCACTTACAAGGCAATTCAATCTATTATAACTATTTACTATTACCTAGCAGTACTGCTTTGCCTTTCAGCAGCACCAGGCAGGAATGTAAAAAGGTGGCTTACAGATCTTCTCTTCAGTTGTCCTGAGACTGTACATGCAATAAAGCTATGGGCCCCATTATTTTGCAAACCTCTGAACACTCGTGTTAGGCTGCAGGGTCACAAGTAGTACTTTCCTATTAAGATACTTGCTGGTCAGATTCCCAATACACTATTTTCTGAATCACAGTAACACAACTCTTGGAAGGCTAATAACTTTTCATGGAACACAAGGTGTTTTGGTGCATATTAAAAGCACAAACTGTAAGAAAATTAAAGCCATGAATAAAACCAAATTCGTGCATTTAATACTGAAAACTGCTTCAGAAACTAAAAAAAGGCCTACAACCAACCTAGCACAGTTGCAGAGGATTAGAAATTGTGTTCACAAAAACTGGCTCCAGCTTAAAGGAAACCAGGGTCTTTCACAGGGTGAAAGGAACAAAAACATGATTTCAGAAGCTCTCTTTCCCTGTTAAAAGGAATTAACAGGCTAGCCCTTCAAATAACTCCCCCTGAAATAACATTGTTGAATACCCTCACAACCATTTTCCCATCCTGCATATCTCACTTCGGAACATCCTCGTTTGAAGGGACAAAATTTAGTAAGAAGTCTAAATTGTTTTGTGAAGAATCAAGGTTACTAACTGTACTCAGCCCTTTCAAGCAAACAAATCTCCTTCACTGGAATGTGGGAAACAAGAGACTAGAAAGAACAACATGGAGCCTTCACAGAATGTCAATATGCACCACGTGCAAAGCTGCATTTCACTGCCAATCTAATTACCTCTGTAGATAGTCACTTGAATTCAGGAACAGCAATTTTCTCCAGCAAAACATCCAAAGTAGTAGACACGTTCAGCTTTTATTTCAAGTGCCCAAGTGTTTACTTCAACTGGAGCCTGCATTATTAGTTACAAATACGAGGTCTTTCTGAGCAGATCTTAACAGTGAACTTTCGTCCCAATAGAATACTTCTGGAAATATATTCTGTGCAGTTAACGCTTTTACATATTGGAAATAGAGCTGTTTTGCTGGAATAAGTCATTAAAGCTCACAGCACAGGATTGCATAACACCTCCTTGCATTGACTGTCTTAATTCAGGTCCAGTTGATCTAAATTTATTACCTGATATCCGAGAGCTGGAGTTGATGACAGAGTTCAAATTTTAAACGTTCGAGTTCTCTTCTAAGTGGCAGACTCTTTTTCAGCTTTTTTACTGCACTTGCTTCATTATCATCTAGCCAGGATCTGAAAGAGGAGGAAAAAACAGTAGAGCCGTGCTATACTTCACACAAACAGCACAACTAACTGAATTCTTACTTTTAACATTGAAATGTTTTATTTCAAGTTACCAGGTACAAGGATTTTTTAATTAGAGAACAGAAACGGAATTTGCTAAATGCTTCACTTTAAGATATGTAGAAAGGAAAACCTGGCACTTAATGTCTTTTGGGGGAAAGAGGGAATCAAATTGAATGAAAAGACACTGGCAGTGTTACAACTGCAAGACATTAAAATGTGTCAGAAGTGTAGAGGAGCAGATTAATGAGATTTAGGCGTGCAGCTTCAGAACTTAGTGCTCTAATTAAAGAAGCCCCTACCTGTCTGCCTTTAAAAAAAACCCCAACACCCCACAACCAAAGTGACTGTAAGAGACTATCAAGTAAGTGAGGTGGTAAAAAAGGGGCAAGTTAGGTAACTGTAATCTATGTGCATCACAGCTGTGCAAGCCAGGTCAAAGTTTCACAGTTTTGTCAATAATCACCACCAGGCAAACATGACTTATGGAGCACATCTAAAATTTTCAATAAATGGGTCATTTTATTTCTAGGAAAAAGCTACTTTAAGACGTTTTAGTTTCCGTTCATAGCATAAACTCATTTTTATATTCCATTTTACAAATGCTTCCTTTCCTATACTGTATTCTGAGCAAAAAATAATTCAGCCTCAGAAGCAAAAAGAGAGGCTCAATGCCCAATGACTGGAGACCGTTAATACGTAACTGTTTGCAGCATTTCTCGTAAATGTGTAAAAATAAGTGAAAATACTCCCTATTATATTAAACCTTGGTTAAGTCTTTCACAGTAGTATCACAGTAGTTTTATTTACAAGGTGTTAAGCAGGATGAGGGGTGCTCTTTGCTCTGAAGATACTAACCACTACTGTTCTGCATTTATTCCAAATGGCACCTGAGCCTTGTTCTTAAAAAAAGGTTCTTTCAAGTCAGTATTTTTCACCCTTCCCCAAAATGAGCATGTACAGGGCTTATGAACAACCTACTTCTAATGCATAACATGCTGCATTAAATGCAAGTTCAGTATTTGTAACTGTCTCAATTTAACTATTAAGGTTGGTATGCTGATCAACAGGTCAGAAGCACATCACTAAGATATTGGGGCAAATTAGAACACTCTAACCTATTATCGCTACCCCCCCCAACAGAATGTGATAGTGAAATACCAACAATAAAGTTAATAGCTTCATGGGTTTGTGTTATAGAAGCCCTGTCACATGTAAACAGTTATTTGGGGCAAGTGGAATCTTTGCCTCTTCTGAACCACCAACAATATTCCACAAAAATTAATAACCAGATGAACCAGAATTAGATTAGCCAAAGATGAATGCTGGACAGAGGCAAGAATGCATCTGCTTGGCTAGTATGATTTGAACTAGGATTATAAAAAAGCATGACAATTACATGTTGGACAGTAACATTTTGTGTTGTTCAGAATGTTTACTGACTGCCTTTAGAAAACTCAGCATTAACGACCAATTTAGGTTACAAAAGATGAGTTAAATAAAAGCTATACATACATTAAAGTTGTTTCCACTCTCTGGGCTTGTTCTAGTTCCTCCTCAGGATCTCTGAATCCAGTAAATGAGTAGTAAGTCTTATCCCATTTGATAGGTCTGTTCAGTGTGCTTTTTGCTTCCTTGTGGGGCTGAGAGTTGACGCTCAAGCTCTGAACATGCTCCGTAGATAAACTGCAGGAGTTGAGAATATCTAGCACTGTGCTCAGGAGATCCCTAGTGTGTAATGTAAAACTGACTGCTCGAAACCCTATAAAATACAAGTCCCACAAAATCAGTATTATTTAATTAGAATTATGTTCACTGCATTCATATTTCTCCCATCTTACAAGAACCCAAACAAAGCGTACATAGTTGGAACATGCTGTATTGTTACCTTAATACTCACTGCAAAATTCACATAAAGTTTAACCTTTAAAACTGTTGTGTGCCCACAAATATAAATACAGCCATTTCAGCTACCTGAACCATTGGACAAATTGCTACAGATGCAGCATAATTTAAAAAGCCCAATGCTTTTGCTTTAGCAGTAGCAGTTTTGTCCAACAGCTCTGCACAATCCACATGATTTCTGATCATCACTCTGGATATAGTTTACCATAGGAGCGCAGAACTACAACAGCTCTTCACAGGCTACAAACAGAAGCTGCAGAAGAAAACATTACATTTGCACACTGGCTAAAATTAAGTTGCAGCGCTTAGTTATTGGGCCTAACTACCCCATTATAAAGCAGGCTAGTATTACACTTACAGGCAGATTACAGCTGCCAGTGCGTTGCTTTAAGTGGACATGACATAACGCTACTATTTTATTGAAAAACGGTATGATTCTGTTTTCTAGCACTAGGGTCCCTCACAATTTGTTCAAGTGCTTTGACTAGCAGGATGGAGAACACAAAACTCATTTGTCAGGTAAGGCACATTGCTGCAGACACAAGCATGTACAATAAAATCAATCAAATCAATATTCTAAGCTGTTATATTTTCTGTAGTCTCAAAGCTAAGAGATGACATGGTAAACTGAAGCTTCAGATATTACACAGCTTCTGCTCACACAATCACTTCCTACTGATCCTACAAGCATCCTGACAGTGGGTACTAATTATCTGCAATGAAAACAAGAATCCAAAACTGTTGTTCCAGTTAAATACGACAACAGGGATTAAAAAGCAGAAAATTTATCGTTAACATCAACCTATGTTTTTTATCTTCCTCATACTGTAACCTGACCTCAACTTCATAGTTTCTCATTCTTTCAATACTTTTCAAAGCTTAAGATGTTTAATTACTTGGGATGATCCTTGCTGTCAGATCTAATATGTATTTTCATGCTTGACAGGATCTTATTCAGTTGAAAAGTCATCGTGACTACGCAACACTCGATAATGGTCTGAAAGAATTTAAGTACAGGTAGATACATTCTGCACGATATAAAAGCACCTGAAGCACTGAAGGATTCTTGAACATTAGAAGAATTTGGTTCTCTTTCTCTTACATAAAAAGTAAGCTGAGTTGGCTTAAAGGAGCGAAATCCTGGTTTCTGTAGATTCTCCAAGTAGCCATTTAACCTCTTCAGAGAGTTTTCATTTACTTCCTGTTCAAAAAAAGAGACAAAAAACCCCCACAACATTACAGATTCTGAATTTGGCCACTTTCCAGCTAAACTTTTTAATCTTACAAACTGCCAGCTCTTAGCAAGTAGTAATACAGTTCATATAGTCACCACGAATGCATAGTTATCTTGCATTAATAAACTGTACGATGTACACACTTGCACATTCCAAAACACCACCTTTAAGGCTCTTAAGCTTCGAAGAAATCA
>VZTU01009964.1:0-64639 GCA_013400835.1 Zapornia atra
ATGCCCTTCTGACGTGCCACGCCTTGTTTGCCCGCCCTGTCAGCAGTGCTCCTGATCGCTAGCGCTCCCAGAGGCCCTTCTGGTATGGAGTGGGATTATTCCTTTCCTATACTTTCACATCCACCCATTAGCTTGGTGCTGCAGGTTGTTTATTTCTCCAACAAAGTTGCTGCAAAATGCTTGTTGCCAGTCAGTAGAGAAGATTAGTGGAGAAGAACAGAAATGAATGCTCCCCCGCTCAGTGATGTCTCAGCTGGTATATTAGTTATGGTTACCTGAACGCTTACATAGACGAATAGGAAGGATGCAGCAATGTTCCTTACATAAAGGAATCAGGGAAACCCATCCCAGTATTTCTTCCCTGCTCCCATAAGTAGAAGATCTGGCCCCAAGAATCCACCTGTGGGTCTGCCAGCCAGACTGCCTCAACACAGGGCTTGGTACCTGGCCCTGTAATGTTTTCAGGTCTGCCTACGCTCAGCCCAGCATTTCCTGGAGAGATGCTTCTCCCGCAGCTATTTTGCTCTGCAGGCTGCTGGCACTGTGCTCGTGCAATGCCCAGGAACAGCACGGCAGTCTAGATGGAAGGCATAGCTGAAGAGCCCCATGCTAACCTGCTCCTAGTAAGCTCAGAGTGCCCTCCTTGCTTCAGAAAACCGTTGTCACACACAAGGGGCTCTGAGAAGCCTCCAACCCTCTGGTAGGACTGCAAGTTGTAGTAATCATAGCGTCCACACTTCTCTTTGTGCAGGCAGCCAAGGAGGAAGATACAAATGCAAATGAGGATGTCTTCCGTGACAAAGGAGACTAACAGCACCCAATGTCTGGTTTTCACGAGTGATTATTACCATTTTTTCTGTGCACTTCCAAGCACAGAATAGTTGTTATTCACACAGATGAATGACAAAAAGGTTTGATGCTTATTATTGTATCATGCATTTCTAATACTAAGTATGGAATAAAGGATATAGGGAAATATTATGGAAGCATTGCAAGATCACCACAAAAGCATATGATCGTATAGGAATATAGATTAATGGCAACCATAATGAATCCAAAAGCTTCAGGTAGCACGCAAACAACAGTAAAATTCTCTGAAAATCATAAATCCACAAGGTTATTACTACAAGAACAATGATGTAAATGGTTTCAAGTCCCCTTTGGCTTGGAACATTTCCTTCTAGGTCAGTGGTTTAAATAAGAGGTAGGCAAATCCTGCAGAAGATGTTGTGTAAATGTTTGTTTAATGTTTTTAATGAGTCCACTTAGCTTGTGTTTATTTTCTGCTAATATTGTGGCACAGTGGTTCCCAGTCTGCTTCATATTATAGGAAGCCTGATGCCATAAAGGGGGAGGATGGATCAATCCCAGGCCATACACCCCTGTTGTAGTGAATGAGCTTTGTGGCAAGAAAGTTCATGAATATCATTCATTTTAAACAAATATTGGCAACTGGTCAAAGGAATCCAATTCTGTATTTGTTCACAAGAGGATTTGTACCATATGCTTTGAATCTAGGAAAGGCACTTACTCTGTCCAGGAACAAGCTTGTACACCAAATCATCACTAAACCAGGGAATTAGAATTTCTATTTCGCATATTCAGAAAAAGAATACAATTCACAGATACGTTGTCTGATTGTAAATTATTTCTAATAAATGTAGGAACACTAATACTGTCACAAAATTTTAGTAAAAACAAAACCATGCAAAATACACTTCACAGTTCAGGCACTGCTGCTGCCCACACATTATATTACATTTTAAGTTGTTGTTTTTAACATGCTTCCTTCAAAGATGTTCCAAACATGGATCGTCTGATGGCTATTCACAGGCATCTATGAAGAGAGCTCAGTTCAACTTCTACAGGAACAGTCTTGCAAAAACAGTGCTGCAAACACAATCTGCACTTCCTGGCAATACAGGAGGGAAGCCATGGAGAGGCAACAAAGCCTTCTTAAATATTTACTCCTCCCTTTCACATGGCTGTTAGATAACACACTGCTAAAGTATCATCAGTGTTAAGGATGACTGGGGAAGGAAGGGAACAGTGGTAGCAATGCACCTCCTTTAAATATCTGTGTTGCTCAGGCTGTGATATAATAAATTCTTCCCTTTTCCTGAGGTGGGACTGTACAGTTCAGTTTTAAGTTTAGCAATGTCCAAATGCATTGCTCAGCTTCATCCCACCACCTGTCCCGTGGATTCTTGCCCGACTAATTTCCTTTTGGAATTCCATCTTCACCGCACAGTGTGGTTAAATTGTTGCTGGGAGGGGGATGTTTCCATGGCTGGAAAGAAAACGGTAGTGAAGCTCCTGCTCCTTGCTGAAGCCAAGGGTACTGGAAAATGAATGGCTAATGTCTAACCTACTATACTGGCTAAGATCCAGGGTAAAAGAGCTACAGAAATATCCAGAAAGCAATAACCTAGATGATACAATTCCAATCAGGATTTTGGATGTAGAAACAGCAATAAAACTCACCCTTCCCATAATTACATGCAATCTGTTTACCACGGAGGCTAAAGAAAGCCTTTTGTTTCTGGTGTTGTTATAAGAACTGTTTGTGGTACAATCATGTATTTTAAAAGGCCATTTGTTCCTGCTAAAACACTGATTTCTCGAAATATACGAATCCACCTCCCAGTTCATGAAATAATACCTACAGGAATTTTCCAACTTTAAACAATATTTTCACAGACTAATAACAGAACTGATAATTGCTAAGAAAAGATACCTCAGTCTATTTGGAGACCAGCAATTACAAAACAGATGACAATATAAAGAACTAAATACAGTATCTGTATCGTAGCTAACATACCACTCCTTACAGAAAAATCCTGGGTCCTTTAAACATCTCCACCAGAAAAATTCCTGGATCTTACTCTATTTTAAATCCATGTACAAATCAGATATGGATACAAATAAGTATGTTTTTGCTGATGCACAGCACTATGGAATTAATATATGCTCTGACATGTATTTGGGATGATAGGAACACACACAGAGGCATACCTACATAAAACCAACATTTAAGAACATCGGGCTGCAAAATTTGGAAGATGCCAGATTCAGGCTAATTTTTGAAAGGCCAGATTTAATCTTTTCTGCTAGATGAGCACATGAAGCACCAAATGAAAATAACATTTCAGAAATTCCATTCTCTATGAGGCAAGTGTATGTATATACATATATATGTATTATTTCTATTCGGGAAACAAAAAGAAGTTTGCATTTTGAATGAAAAATGCTGCATTGGGTTCCTAACCCCAAAGGCTATGAAGGGAAGCATGTTACAGCACTATAGACCCTTTCAGCCAGCCCTTCCCTCTTCTGATCCCCTTAGCTGGTAGAGCCCCTCCTTCCCACACACTGTCTCTCCTGCTCTGCCTCATTCTCTGTAATGGTTTTCCCGTGCTCTGCCTTCTTACCCTTTTTCCACTCCTCCAGGACCTGGCCAGGACAATTGCCTGCTCTTCAGGTATCCCTCACTCACCAGGTTGCTTTCCCTTCCTTTTTACACCCCATTTTTGGTACTATTTTTCCAGCCCTTTCAGGCCATATCCTTTACAGTCCTACCTCTACTCTTCTTCCTCTCAAAATTTCTGGTATCTTCCGACTTCTCTCCCCACTTTGTCTCTATGCATACTTTTCACACCTCATAGTCCAAGACTGTCTCACATCATCCGCATTGCCCATCAGATACTTGTCTCTTACACTCTCTTTTCCCAGGAGACTTACATGCCACAGATCCAAATCCTAGATGTTCTTCCTTACTAGGCCTTTCCATAGGCCCACATCCCAGCTTCTGCCCACTTCAGTATCTCCAGCATATTGCAGCACTATAGTCACGAGATAAACCGTGGTCACACGCAACTATATATAGGCTATAATTAATGTGGATGGAAACTTCAAAAGCTTTAATTTGTAGTGAGTACTCAGAAAAGCCTGTTGCAATTTTGCCTACTAAATTTCCAAAGACATTGTGAGATTTCAGGATGGCTTTACATGGAGGTGCGAAAAGGCAGAATAGCTCAAAACCCTGCTCCATACCATAACAACTGTTAAGATGAATACATGCCAAAATTCTCATGGGCGAAGCAGGCAACACAATGGATTTTACCCTAGCCTTGTTCTGGGAAATGCCTGAACATATTGTTTTTAGAACAATAATAATAACAAGTGATAATAATAGTCTTTTGGATCCACTGAACATAGAACATTTCAGCCCACAAAGTGAAAATTTAAAGAAGTTAGAAAAAATTACTGTTTTGCCATGGGGAGTGCTTGGCTTACCAGCTTGGACAATGATCATTGTGTGTTTGTGAGTATGGGATTTTTTCATTCCTTTTCATACTTTGGGTTGTTTTTTTTTGTTTTGTTTGTTTAACCCATGTTTCTTTTATATTACAATACTATTGTTATGATGGTAGCATGTTGAAAAGCTCAGGAGATTTCAATGTTCTCCCCAAGCCCATCATACTGCCCACTGGACACTGTCATGGACCCCTCAGGATCGCGAGGAACTATACCACTGCCTCATCATGGGGCCACCATTTCTGCACTGGGGCTCAAACACAGCAGGAACCAGATAGTTTCACTGGCATTGAAGAACATGCTCTCCGCTACTGAGACTGAAGGGTTGTTCTTTGGCATGCGTTATGCTTGTGCTGCTGCTCTTCATGAGTGACTCTTGGTATGTAGAGCTTTCTTCAGTGAATATACACTACTATAGATATTCCACACACAGATTGCAAAGCCACAGACTGTGTTTCCTTTGCTCTACCAAGGACAGCTAGTTACCCATTTCTCCAGCAGGATTATACAATTATAAGTGAAATGACTGATAGAGAGAGCTGTTCAGCTTTGAGGAGAATCGTGCGGCCTTTTAATGGGAAGAATCAACAAGAATTTTGTCTAGACATTCTGTTTCATTAAGGAACTGACTATGAGATCAATTATCAGTTATGACTGAGGCTCAATTCTACCATTTCAGATATAATCACCAGCAGTCAGACCTGGCAACAATATAGCTGCATATAAAATAATGATATTTTGGATTACCCAAGCAGCTGGACTACAACTCATAGCTGGAACTGAAAAAAAGTAATATACATTAAATTTAGAGCAAATCTGGCATTTTGAACTATACAAAGACCTCAGATTTATCAGAGTTAACAAACATCTTGTTCCAATATCACTTCTTTTTCTCATAAAGAAATTATTTCTGGGGTGCTGAAGAGTAGGTCGTAACAACTTTATCAAATGTGTGCACTAGACTTTAGAGTCAAAGCCTTATTGAAAAAGTAAGGAGGTTGATATTTATTCACCACAAGTGAGGCCTTCCTATAGGAAATTCTGTAAGTTTCCCCATCTCTATTTCTCACACAGGCCAAGGAATGTCCTGCAGCTAAGAACCTTGTAGATAGAATTGATTAGTCCAACTCTTGGTGGCTGTAGCTATATGCACAAGTTTGGCTTTGTATTTATTTACTTATTTGTTTGTTTGTTTTACATATGGAAACTCTAGGCATTAGAAATATTTTAGGCTAGCCTCAACTGAAACATTAATGATGTTGAGGAATTCATTAGGTCACTTTAAAAGTTATTTTTATGGAGTATCTGAGATGCTACAGGGTATAATGAACTTAATAAAGCATGGTTGAACAGTTCTAATTTTAGAAGATCATAGTCAAGAAGTCAACTTGTGTAAATGATAAAGCCAGTACCTTCCGGGAGATATCTCCCTACATAAGTTATATGTACCAGGCACAGTAACAACGTCATTGTGGAAAAAGCAAAATGCCTCAGATCCCTTTGCAGCTGCTTGGATTCAGCATTCCTGGTGCAAAGCCAGTGGAGCCAGCTTCTCCTCCAGCCACTTCAGTGCAGTGCCTTTGATAGTTGAGGAATGAAGCCATGCCATGGGCACAGCTGCTTTCTCTTACCAAAGGCCACAGCAGCTGCAGCTTCAGAGTGGGTGAACCGTAAGGGAGCAGATCTGTCCCATCATTATTTAAGTCCCAGGAAGAACAGCAAATGTGGTGAGAGTAAAATATCCTAAAGAAAGAGAGCAACTTGCTTCATAATGTTGGCGAAGTGTTGGCAAGAAGCCATGCTGTCATACCTCATGGAGAACTCCCATGGATGAGATGGGATGACAGTTCTATGTCTACAGCCCATTCATCCTGGCAGCGCACATGCATCTGTTAGAGGCACGGGAATTTTATAGCAGCAGTTGTAAGAAGGATTAAAAAGGTATCTAACTCTGAGGTAGATAGAAAGGACATCACAAGATATAATGGGATAAAGTTAGCAGCGCAGTGATGTAAAAAGGGTGAGGAAGGAATAGGGGAAAATACCATACATCTCTGCAGGTCCTCTTTGCCTCTGAGTTTAAAATAAATTATTCTGAGCTGGAGTCCATGAATGACAATCAAAATCAGGTAAGAAATAGAAATTTCTTACTCTGAAATGTTCATGGCTACCCAGCTAAAGACTCAGCATTTCTACTTCCTTGCAGGGGTTCAGGCATTTTCACAGTGGTGAAAACACACCGTGTGTTTTCATCTGTGCTTTTTCTATTGTATTTCAACTTCATTAGAAACCGAATTAAGCTCAAGCAGAATTTAAAGCAATGGAAATGTGTCGAGACAGGATTTAAGTAAATGTATTAACTCAATGGGACTTTCAGATTGTGAAATAGCATCTTGTGAGCCCCTACAAAGAAGCGAGAACAGCATTTTTGGGGGATTCACCAACTTTCTATTTTAATGAACACTGAACAGCCAGAACTGTGAATCTAAGGCTAGTCAGAAAACAGGAAGGTTTTTTCCTCTCTCTTTTGAAGGAAATTTTTATATGGAATTACAAATTTTATTTTTATTTACTCTTTTTTTGGCCACACCCTCCCTTTTTTTAAATTTTTAGACAGTTGGAAGAAATTCTGAAAATGGCTCAGAACTTTTTTAGCACCCGTTTGGATAATGCATAAATTTTCAAAACAACAGATCTAGGCTTACAATGAACCTATGAGAATCTTGTTCTGGGCCATAGGAATCTTCCTCCCCCTTCTTTGAAAATCTAAAAAGCCTAAGATACTTCTAGGGAGGACCTTTCAAACTCTCTTTAAAATTATAATGATAGATGGTTATCTATGAAATAGAACCAGTGTGATTGAAACAGTTGCATAAGCACAAATGTTTTGACAAAGCAATCAGGAAAAAATGGGATTTGTATAAGTGGAAAAATCTAAGAAACTGCATATTTAAAGAAAAGACACATGTAGAAAATGAGGTAAATTGAAGAGCAGGTTCTGAAAGGAATGAAACATTCACAGGAAGACAAGTGACTTGTCTGAAGACACAGACTTCTTTATTTTTTCTTTTCTAAATCAAAGTTAGTTTTTCCATTGGATTACCTGAAGCTGGACCTTGACATGATCTAATGAGAAACGTACATTCTCTACATCAAGGATGGATAGCAGAGTGTAGAGCACATAGCAGATTATGTTTCAAACATACCTCCACACACATGTTGTAGATTAGGAAAGACAAAGATGAACCCACTGATGAAATGCTCCTGGAAGCAGAAGTGCTTTGACGCTTTCTGCTGCCCTTGGGTGAGGGTTGGCTGTGTGTACCTGCTCTACAAATGGCGATCACCAGGCTGGCTCCTCGCTCACTGTCACTTCTGGGACCTCAGTAGGCACCACCTGGCTGCAGGCCGTAGCATGCTCTGCGTGTGTAGGTCTGCAATTGTTTTCCATTCTTAAAATAGAGCTTCAAAGTGAGCCTACACACGTCTGACACATAACTCCACAGGTTCATTTAATATCTGCCCTTGACTTTCCTTCCCTCTGTTACCCCTAGATGCCCAAGTTGTACTAAATCTTGTTAAATCCTTTCTCTCTTTGTTATGCTTAATTATATAGTTGTCAATCTTAAAACACACAAAAGAGGGAAATTTGAAAACATTCTGGGATTTGTATTATACTGCTGAATGAACTGTTATTTTTTTCTATTGCACGGGAGAGACAGCTTTAAATGAACTTTTCAGACAAAAAGGTGGGTGAGTCTTTAGCAAGAAAGAAAGGCATTGGCAGGTGTATAATTATTTTACTGCTTCTACTTTTGTTACTTTCCTTCCTTACTGTCATACTTCATCCCCTCCCCAATCTGTTTAAAAATAATAACAACAACAATAATAATAATAAAAAAAAATAACCCCCCTCTTTTTATGCTAACTTTGTGGTAAGAACTGGGACATGTTGTCTTCTCTTTACTTGCCAATGCAGCACATACTACTGGGCTAGAAAAAGTAGAAGTGTTGTTTCAAGGCACCAATTAGAGACTCAGAGGCCTCTGCCAAAATTACGGCATCAACATACATATACAAAGAGACCCTTTCTTTGAACAGTTACCTGCTGTTAACCACACATCTCTGGACACTTGCACTGGAATTGAGGACTCTGCTACATCACTGAGTTAAAACTCTGTTACAGCAGCTTAACAAGGTTTGATCTGTCAACAGACATGACAATATTGTTCAGCCTATAGAGTTCATCTGCCCCCGTTACAAGGTAAAATGCATTAGCTGAAGTCATCATGAAGTGCATATAGGGCCCATTACAGCAGCCCAGCTGACAAATGGTAACTGTTTATTCCACAGTAACTTGAGACTTTTGCTTCAATTAATCAAGGGGAAAGAAACTGTCAGGTATGCAACAACAAAACACAGAGAAGAATAGCCTTCTGTTACTGCTGATGAAGAAAGACAACTGAAGAAAAAATAAAAATCTTATTTAGCCTATTCTGCTGAAATAAGAGCTGTGCAGTATCTGCTGGCTTGGAGGCTTGGATACTACCATGAAGAATACAGTCTGACAGAGACAGAGCACATGAATAGAAATGTACATAACAGGACCACAAAGAAACTAAACTAAAGCCAGTCATGCCATCAGGTCAACATTTCTGCTCAGCGTGCAAAGCCACATGAAGTAGTGGCATGTTTCTTTGAAAAAAGAGGAAGTACAACATGACGGAGAGGTAGAGCCCTACAGCATCAGCGCTTTGTGGAGAAACTGGTAAAATGAGCAGAAACACTATTTCTAACATGCGTGTCATAATTTCCAGAGTTTAAGATCTAATCCGTTCAGAGATTAATCTCTTACAAGAACATATTTCCCAAGTCCAGTAAGAAAAACATCAATGTGAATACCTTTCATCCCTCCAGACAAGTTCTCATTGTCTGAATGCTATTGATATAAGGCACTTTAACATCTAATCAGGTGTTCGTGTGTACTGTGCTTTAGACACCCCAGAGATGCAGCCTTTCATGTTGCATTAACAAAACATGAAGGAAGGAAGGTGCAAGTTTAAAATCTTAAGCAAAGTAACTCTCTTGTGATGTTGGGCTGTAGGACATAATGAAACACTTTGTCCAGCTTTCCCAGCAACCCCCATCCCCCAGATTCATCTCCATGTGTGAAGGGAACTGAACATAAAACATAAATACCCAAACCTAGTGACCTTTGCAATGATATTGTGAGGTCTCAGAGTCCACAAAAACCAGGCCTTCCTTTAGGAAAACATTTCACATGATGATTTGGTGTTTCCCCTCAGCAAATCCTTTCTCTTAAACTGGGACAGACTTTAAGCTGCATCTTAGCTTTCAAAAGTTTAAACTGCTTTTTGATAGAAACTAATGTCTTTCTCAAGGAAGTCCTGGAATGCCCATTGTTAAGAAGTTGATTTGTTGCTATAAAAAAGCACGAGGGCATGTTTGTTGTGGGATAGGTAGTTTAAAAACCTTTCCTACTCTCAGGAGTGGTTGTAAACAAAGCATAGTTCTTGTGAGGGAGCTGTCATGCAGAAATCTTGGGCTGAGTCTTTCCAGATTATAAAAGTAACATTTCTGAGACATGAAGGACAAAGATGACTTCAAAGAAATATATACAGCCCTGCAAAGGACTCAGTGAAGGCTGAACCAGGGCCCAGAAGGGCATGGTACTGGCAGTGGGTTGTACTTTGTGTCTCAGTGTCATAGTTTTGGCTGAGTTCTGGGGGGGACAGGGAACACACGACTGCAGGGTAGCTTCTGCAAGAAGCAGCTAGAAGCTCTCTGCAAGCCCAACAGAGTAAACACCAGCCGGCTCAAGGTCGGAGTCATTGCTGACCAAGGCTGGGCCCATGAACGACAGTCACAGTACCTCTGGGAACCACATTTAGGAGGAAAAAAACACAAGCAGCTGCAATTTGCCACCAGAAAAGGGAGTGTGAAGATGTAAGAAACTGCAGACACCAAGGTCAGTGAAGAAGAAGGCGGGGGAGAGGTTCCCCAGGTGCCAGAGAGAAAGATGCCTCTGCAGCCTGTGGAGAAACCCATGGTGGAGCGAGTGTCCCCCCCACAGCCCGTGGAAAAGGCCGAGGGCCCACCTGCAGCCTCTGGGGAAGCCCCACGCTGGAGCCGGTGGAGACATACAGAAGACGCTGTGACCCGTGTGGAGTAAGCCTCTGCCAGCACCTGCAGCCCATGGAAAGAGGTAAGAGACACAGAGATGAGTGTGAGAGAGAGATCCACACCGGCGCAGGTTTTCTGGGGCTCGTTNCAGGTTTTCTCGTGACTCTGTGGGGGACCAGACAGGAACAGTCTGGGCATGAGAGACTGAGAGATGTTCTGTGATTTATGACTGCACCCCATAGAAGTGACCCATGCTGGGGCAGTTGGTGAAGAGCTGAAGCCCTGTAGGTAAGGACTCATGTTGGAGAAGTTCATGAAGGACTGTCTCCCATGGGTGGGCCCCACATTGCAGCAGGGAGTGTGAAGAAGGCTCCACCCCACCATGCTACCCCCCATGCTAAGAAGAAAATCAACAAAACAGCTTGTGAGGAACTAAACGAAACCCTCATTCCCCACCCCACTGGGTGTTAATCTCCGCCCCCCCCCCACCACCACCACCATGGAGGGGGGAAGGAGGAAAAATAATGAATAAAGTTAAATCTGCAAAAGAGGGGTGGGGGGAAGTGTTTTAAGTTCTGGTTGTACTTCTCATTATCCCACTCTGGTTTCACTCTGTGTATGTGTGTGTGTAGTGTGTGTAGTGTAATAAATTATTTTTTGTTTTCCTTTTTAGTGTGTGTTGAGTCTGTTTTGCCAGTGACATTGATTGTGGAATGATCTCTCCCTGTCCTTATCTCGACTCCTAAGCCTCTCAATACATATTTTCTGCCCTGTCCAGCTGAAAAGGGGAGTGATAGAGCAACTTTGGTGGGCATCTGGCCTCCAGTCAAACCATCACTCTGTACATATATATATACATATCATAGAATCATAGAATCATAGGGATTGGAAGGGACCTCAACAGATCATCGGGTCCAGCCTCCCTGCCAAAGCAGGCTCCCTAGCTCATATTGCACAGGGCGGCGTCCAGATGGGTCTTGAATATCTCCAGAGATGGAGACTCCACAACCTCCCTGGGCAGCCTGTCCCAGGGCTCTGTCACCCTCACTGTGAAAAAGTTCTTCCACGTGTTGGTGTGGAACTTCTTATATTCTACCTTGCAGCCATTGCCCCTTGTCCTGTCCCCACAGACCACTGAAAAGGACCTGGCCGTTTCCCCCTGCATCGCATACTTAAGATATTTATAGACATTAATAAGGTCCCCCCATAGTCTTCTTTTCCCCAGGCTGAACAGTCCCAGCTCACTCAGCCTTTCCTCATAGGGGAGACGCTCCAGGCCCTTAATCATCTTGGTAGCTGTTCTCTGGACTGTCTCCAGGAGATCCCTGTCTTTTTTATACCAGGGAGCCCAGAACTGGACACAAAATATTGTATAGTACAGTGTGTATATATAGTATATATACATAACATACATATGTAACACATTTCCTTAAAATTTACTGTAACAGACACTTGGTTCTTCTGTCTCTCTGAGTCAGATCAAGCTTCCAGGTTTGTTTTGTGTAAAAGAAGATCTGTGTGTCTAACCACAGTTCTGCTGTCCATTTAACCAAGTTATTGCTAATAGCCTCTCAGTACATAATGCTGTATTACCTAGAAAAAAACACAGCAAACACAGACTTTGTAAAGGAGGGATAGATACTTGTCCATATAGGAAATAAAAGCTGTGCCTACAAAATCAAAATGAATGTATGGATCCACTGCCAAAAGAAAAACAAATCAGATTTGCACGGTTTTATATTCTCCTGGAAATACTGAACTGATTGAGCATGAACTTCTAAAAATAACACTGAGCAAATCCCATCATTATTGTTACAGACTCCAACTTCTGTAAAGAAACTGCTGGCTTTTCAGTCCCCCATATTTCATAATCTTTCTCCCTGTGGGTGAGAAGCCCTGTGCTTATACTGATGGCTCCCATACTATACAGCAAAGCTGCCAGCTGTCTCAATATATGCAAATTACATGATGTACTGAAGCTTACAGTGCTCTTTGCAGGGGGCTGCTCTTTGGCTGCAAATGGCCATATCCCCTGATTCCTATTGACACAGCAGGCAAAAAGCCTAGTGAATATGCCAGCAGCCCTATCCAGTCAGTTTCAATTAGATAATACCCAGACCTACCAAGACCTTACTCCTACCTGAAACTGGTTTGATGTATCACTTCGCCTTTGCAGTGCAGGTGGGGCTACAGTGTGGGAAATTCATCTTGCTTAAGATAGGTTTATCATTTAGCAGCACTCTGCCATGGAAATAAAGAGGCTTACTCTCATATTAGGTACAGGGGTACAGCTGAGACACAAATATTTGACACAGCTAGCCAGGGACCAACATATATAAGGCAAAGCTTGCTGTAGAACAAAGCTATTCTATGTCTTTCCTGTACTTCATATACTAAAGGTATGCAGCCCAGGAAATTTAAACTTACTCCTTTCTACCTAAACTTTTTCCAACTGTTTATCAATTCCATATAGGAGCATGGTATAAATAGGTGTTGACTGCATTTTACTTGTCCTCACTAATTCCAGTCACAAGTCTGCCAAAAATTGGTTTTACCTTAGCGAAAACCAGGTGCAATAGCAGAGAAACTTTTGAGAGGTTTAAAGAAGTCCTACTGCTCAGATTAGAAAGTCATCTTCAGTTTATAGATTTACCACTCTCATGCCCTTCCGAAACATGGATTTGTTTGCTTATAAACAACACATTAAGCAGAATATTAATAGACTTACGAGATTAGGCATGCAGAAAATAGCTTCAAAATTAGATTTGTCAATAAATACTTGGAGAACAAGAAAAGGGTTTTGGCGATAAGTTGTCCTGGTGGACATTAGTCACATTTCTATCCACCGATGAAGGATAATGAAGGTCACTGTCAAGTGCATCAATTTGAAGTTAAGGACTTTGTTAAAGTTATAACCTGTACTGATACTGGAAATGAGCTGAGTGGCACAGCTGGCAAGGGCCCTGCTCTAAGCAGCATGGTCTCTCTCAGGGGCAGGCCAAACTCTTGAGGGAAAACCCACAGTGCCACAACGCCTGGCTACATTTCAGATTGTACCAAAGACCTCTTTCCAAACTCCAAAGGAGATAAAAGATAAACCTTTCGCAGGCAGAGGGTATGGCAGGATCTGAGGCAGGTTTTGCAAAGCCAGGTTGCTCAGAGCTGTCCATTTGGGGACCCTCGAGGAGGCTCAGGCTTGCTTTCACCTCAGTGCACTGTGAAAAGAACACAGATAATGCAGCAGTTCAGTGTTTGTGTTCAAATCTTTCTTTTCCACATTGTCCAGACTGTTTTGCCACTGCCTTTGGGGATGAAGAGTTTCACCTTTATGGTCACAAACAAGATATTTTGTGTGATATGGTGCTCATTAAGTAGGCCTGTGTGCTGCCACTTTTGCACAGGCCCTCTAATAACCGGTGTGGGTTTAAATCCCAGAGCAAGCATTCTGTGCTAAATCCATAGGCACACAATGCATACATTAAAAAAAAGAAACAAACAAAACCCACACAGGTTTGAGAAGCACTCCCTACGGACTTTTTCTTCTCTGTACATCCCAATAAACAACTATACTATTGCCAGTACTGACTAGCAATAAGCTTTGTAATATTTATCAGGCTTTAGAATAAAAATCTCAAAAATATTTGCCCTTGCTGCAACGTTATTCATACATTAAGCATGAGTTTGATTAACAGATGAGATGTCTCTGCTCACACTAATGTGTTGCCTATGCTTTAACTACCTTTAGGTTAGAAACCCATGATCTTCACACCCTAGATTTCTGTGCAAGTCTTAGGAGCTCCATGCAACAATTTGCCTCTCTCCTGTCAACAGAGTATATGTTAGGGACCTAAATGCTTATGCTCAAAGAGGAGGATGATTTTTCAGCAGTCTTCCCTCTGTGACAGAGAAATGGCTCCCCGTGTACTCTGTCAGGAAGGTCTACCCAAGTCTCATTTAAAATGACCTGGACCATGAAACTCAAAGTGCCTGTCCAAGGAAAAGGTGAAGTTAGGAAAATAAGTGAAGCAATCAAAACTCCTGAGGAAAGCTTTAAGTATTTGGAAAATATAAATAAAAGATAAAGAAAGACTCACTAGGATTTATCTGAGGCCTTTTATCCTACAGGGATTTTTTTTGGCATCAACCATAGATAGCCAGCAAGAATTGTGCAAGCATTTCAGAAAAGAACGCAGAGGACCATGAGGTCCATGGGATGAAACTACTTCTGTTTGAAACCAGGGCTGTCACATCTAATGCTTATCCTCCTGTGCCATGATTTAGCACATACACAGCTATGATAATTGCTGCCCACAGGCAACTGAAATGCAAATTGACCCCAATATAGGCCAGATCCCTGATATCCAAATTTGGAGAGAAATGTCTATCACTCATTGAGGTAATTACTTTTCTTGTAGGACAAAATCCTGAAAGGTTCACACAGTCCTTTCTCAGAAAAATATCTATCCTGCAATCATTAAGAATTTTAACCAAGAGGTGATTTGACTTGCCAAATACAGGTGGCATAAAACAAACCACCTCTTCAGGGCCTGATGAAATATATTTGCCTCCATTGAGTTTCAGTTTTGTTTCCATCTAATTCACAGATTTTAATGATACTTTTCATGCATTGCTTTTTAGAGGACTGACAGGTCTTGCCATTAGTAAGAAGGAGTTTAATTTATAGCAATATAAACAGTGCTGCAGAGCTGAGCTAAAAGAAGTGGCAATTAAAATGCATCTGCTATGATGGAATGAACTTTAATAAAGATCTTAATGATGATATTAGAAGTCATGCATGAAGTTTTATTCCTTATGCATGGAGTAACAGCAGAAATAACAAAAAGCCCTTGACAAAAATATGAAACGTGGCATTTGTAAGCCTGACAGAACTACGGCATTGCAGACATTTTCTTACAATGACAAGAAGAAAGAAAGATATCCCTCCTTGATTGCCTGTGTGTCATTTGAATCAATTTAGCCTAAATTTGCTTTTTCTTCTGTTAAAGGTCATTCTTTTGTAAAGTGATTTTTATAATTGTTGTCATTCTAGATCATTTATGTCAAATTTCGGCTAGATTAATTTTGAGAGAATCACTCTAATAGATGATTAGCTAATAGACTCGTGTAACAATTCAGGCACAACATTCACTCAGAGGACTGTCTACAGGAGAAGATACAAATTAAGCAGAACTTCCTGTCTTTAGGTGTGCAGATGTCTGTATTGATCTTTACTCCAAGGTCTTAAATTCAAGTGACTGCTGTCACCCTACCACGTCATTCTGCCCACAAATTATTCTCCATGGATTTCTTACTTTGGTTGTGTGTACCAGAAACTAGGCATTCGTTGAATTGTTCTGGGAAGCAGGCAAGGACAAATGTTTCCAAAAGGTTGAAATGGTCAGTTGGTCCTCTAGGTTTATTTCCTGTTTAACTATTTAACTCACAATACAGCAAATAGGAACTCCAGGAAGGCGCATCAAAAAGCCAAACAAAATTAAATCAGTATAGTCTGCCTGCAAGCTCTATTCCTGACCTGTGTGTATTTGGCTGAGTCTACTAAGTACAGTAAGTGAGTGTTTGGTATGGAATGTAAAATTGTGGTCTGACAAAATTCTCACTGGATCTGGGAGTGAAAGGTGCCACAATCCTATTCTCAGCTCTGCTGTCAGCAAACCGTAACTCCCAGAAAGGCATTCAGTCATTCTGGGGCTCAATCACCCAATGACATTTTTGACTGTGTGACTGTCTTGTCAGTGCCCAAAGTTACCTGTTCTAAATCCTCAAAATCTCACTTCCTTCAAGGTTTTGTATCTCTTCTAGATTACCTCCTCCCATGGTCAGCCACCATCTGGTAATCTGCCTGCTGCTTTAATTGCATTGCAGTCAAGCTTCTGAGGTGAGTACAGTGGGAAATCTCTTCAAAATTAGCATTTCTTTTCCATATGCAAAATCTGGAAATTATATTTACTCCATTCTGAATCTGCACAGAGACATTTGCCAGTTTTTACCTGATTTCAGAGACACTGTTTGGAATAGAAAGTCTGAATGTAAAGTGATTCTTTGGGTATTAGGGTGTTAATTGTTGGCAACAATGAAGCCTTTGTGGTGGCCATCAGTACGGTATTCCTCAGTGCCTCCCATATGTACCTTAAAAGGTGAATTAAGTGCTGGCTGAAGCAGTTTCATATTTAAAAAAAAGAAGTTGTTTAAGAACCCGATGACCCTATTTTGAGAGTTTCGGCATCAAACTGCACTTGGGAGCTGGATAAGGTCTTAAGCAAGTTAAGAGCTCAGTTCGGAAAACAACTTGAGCTGTAAATCAGCAAATGATGTCACTGAAGTGCACACCGCCATTTTATGCTCATGGCTACGCACTAAGCCGGGGACTTAATTCCACCCCTATCAGAGTACACAATGACATGCCTGGGTTTCTGTCTTGGGTCCGGGCTTCCCATCAGCAATATGCCATTGTCAATCAGGCATATTGTATGTATGACTTTAAGCTAACCTTTTGAGATGTGGGTTTTATTTTTTCTAGTTTAAGTTCTGTTGTTCTTCCTGCTCTGGGTTTTGGTTTTTTGAACATTGTGGGAGCATTTCGCTCATGTTTTTTGACTTTTCCCAGTAACCACAAGGGTTTAAATGTTGCTATTTTTGGTGGTGTTGGTCGTAAAGTGAAAGCTGGGTTTCCCATGCAGTTGCCCAATTTCAAAGGCTGGGGATTTTACGAAAAAAAAAAAAGCCAAAAAGCTTGTTATGAGATCATGAGAACTGACAATAAAGGGTGCAATAGCTCTGAAACAGGAGAGATGTCCCCTGTAAAATTGGTAAGAGATCAAATCCTAATAATTCATCCAGGACTGCCTATTTTCTTGCTCACTATTTCTAATGGAGCTACCACAGAACTGTCCTCTAGTTGGGGGTGGGCCATTTCTGACCCTTTTAGCAGCCATATTTTCTAATTTATTTTTCACTTTCCTGCCCTCCAGTACCTACTTTGCCCATTTCCCACATTTACATTAAGAAGACTGAAGAGTTATCAAAACTTCACCTTCCTGTCTGTCTGTTACCACATAAATTCCTCAAACCCATAAATTCAAGGCAGCAATGTGTACATCCTACCTGAACGTAAAGAGCAGCTCTCTAGACTCACAGAGTTAATTTTCTTTTATTTTTTTTTTTGCTCGACTGAACGATGTAAAAATGCTGCCACCTTCTGTTGGACACTTGTGCTGCTGATAGGCGGCAGAAGCACATTCCCCCATTTCCTCCAGACTTACAAGTTGATTTATACTGATCCTCAACTGCATTGCTGCAATATAGAACATGACAAGTTAAACGCAGTGCCTGCCAAAAAATCTTGATAGGCTCAGCTTTTGTGCAACAGCACTTGAAAAGACCATTACTACCACCATCCCACTAAAGTATTCTCATATTTTTGACAGTGAATTATCTGAACAGCAGTTTATCTCAATGTTCACTTGGTGTTATAACAATTTGAGGATTAAAAAGATGGGAGATTTTTTTTAGAAAAAAAGATAAAGGAGTATCTGTTTTTGTTCAAACTACAGAAAGCTGGAACGATTTTCTCTGTGAATTTTAAATCCATTCTGTATTTACTCCTAAATGCATTTCAGAGCACATTGACAGTGTGCAGAACAGATCATGTTCAGTTTTTTGTCATTTGTTGTGGAGATCTCAGGTCTTCAGAAATCTAGCTATTTGCTGTATTCCTCTTACAGACGGTTTGTGTACTGTCTTCAAGGCAGGGGCTTCAAATTCAGCCTGTGAAGAAAACCTCTACCGAGTTTCCCATCTTCCTCTCTGAAAGGCCTGTGACCTGCTCACTGAGTCACTTTAGACGATACGAAATCAATAGCTGTGTGACTGCTGCAGTGATAGGACACACAGAGCCCCCTCTCAAGCAAGCATCGGTCTCACTAACTCATTGTTCTCATCTTACACTCAGGGGAGCAGCATGCATTTTCCACTATATTTCTGTAGACCAGAAATCAACTCTGAGTGTGACACCAAGACTCTTCTAAGAGTGTTCTCAAATCCAAGTCTGCCTTGATGACAAGAAGATCCTTCTGCTTATTTATGTGATCAAGTACTTGCAGCTAAGTAAACTTTTATGGATGAAATGTATTCATTAAGAGATAAGGATTTGAGTTGACTGAGATGTTTTGCAAACTCCTGTGAATTTCAGCAAATCATTTTGGCTGCATAAAAAAGGAATTAAAATAGTAATTTTGAGATAATCTGAACATTTCAGACATTTTCTAAACCTGGGGTTTTGATTTGCAGATCCATAGTTGTCTGCTGCAACTTTAGTTATAAAACATTGTTAAAACCTCAGAAAGGAAATGTTTATTTTTCGGTTAAACTGAACTCTGTGTTTAGACCCATGATATTTCTGTTTTTTGAAACTCCATCTGAACCAAAAACCCTGTTGTTTCCTACTGAGCCCTGAAAAGTACCTTAGCCAGAGGCTACTGGCGATTAGTGGTTTTGAGGTAAAAAAAACCAAAACAAACCCAAACCAAAAAACTCCTGAGTAAGTAATGTGATACTTACAATACTGTACTGTGCTGTCTCTAGTAGGTATGCCACAGCCAAGAATAATGTTAGGAGGTGCCACAAACAGCATGCTGCCTGCAAGCCGTGTGCTGGGGACAGTGGTCTAAACCAGAAACTGCTCTGTGGACTTGTCATGTTCCTTAAGCCACTTCTAAGAGGTTTGTAAAACCCAAGTAGGAAAGCAAGCCCCATGTCAGTTGGCTTAAGTTACTTAGACAAGATCTGCACCTCTATATTTAGGGGGCTGTAAATCAAAAGAAGTTGGAGATTGCTGGCCACAGCTATCTGTTATGTTTAGATAGATGCCAATCACTTTGATGTTTAAGCCAAGAAAGTTCAGCCTCATTTCATGTTGGAAAGTGTTTCTTGTAGAAGGAAAATATTTCATGTGAGTGAAACAAAGCCCACTATGCCAAACTCTGCCAGAGTTTCTTTACACATTCATACATGCATATTTCATTCCTCCAGCAATTGAACACTTTCTTTTCTCTACCATAAACATTATTCACTTACATTATAATTCCTTTCACTATCGTATCGGATAAAGCTGCTCCTTTCCTCAAGTCACTTTGGTTTTATTTCCCCATGTAGCAAGGTATTAACATCATTAGCAAAGCAAGACAAGGAGATTCCATGTATTGATTAGACTTCTGCGTGCCATATTGGAAGTACACCACAGTGACCAAAACACCATGCTTTATGGCAGTGCAACATAGAATGATTTTCATATGTGTCAGACATCTGAATTAGACTCCATATTCTGGCCTGGAGGAAAGCTTTCAGCATGAACCAAGCAGGAGACCTGACAGCAGCTACAGAGACCTTGAGAGGAAGCAAAATCCTCTGATAGATTTTAGGATGTCTTGTCACCAGAAATGAAGGATTCTGTTTGAGATGAGGGAAGAAAGAAAAGAAGTGAAGCATATTTACTTAACCTTGAAGAAAGTTGATCTTGGCATGGTATGAGGACTGGAAAAGGTAAGGCCTTCTGCTATTCTAATCTAATTCACTAGACTGTGTATGTGTGTGTTCAAAATAAATAATAAAAAAAAAAGTCAGTGATTACTGTTTTATGAATGCAAAAAGCATCTTGACAACAATGAGTATGCACGATAAAGAAGGTCAAACTTTCTCCCACTGTCCGGAGGCAGTGGCAATTCCTTGGGGGTTAGCAGAGAAGGGGAGACCCTTTCTGTGTCAATACTGGTAGTCATTTTTGAATTACACTTCAATTACACATACAGCACATTTTAGAAGTAACAGTGGATACTCCATTGCAAACTAGATGACATTTTACAAATGTCATTTCACATAGTCTCTCTTTTAAGAGCAAGTTCCAACTTCTGCTAATGGCTGGGAAAAATTCCCACTTATGTCACTAAGTATTATCATAGCAGCTCCACCTTCCAGACTCTTACCCATCTTACTTCTGGCAATGATGTATGCTACTGAGACGTACAGAGCTGCTCCAAAACCAATGTAACATTCACGTAAGAAGTACCTCTGGCTTTCAGAGAAAAGTTTTAATTAGCTGCACTCAAAAGGATCACAGTCTTCCTCTTCCCCAATATAATCATGATATAAATTATTCTCCACCTGACTAGTGCTCAGGTTAAGTAAACCAAAGAGAGGTGTCACCAGAGCTTCGTGTTCATTTTGAGCACAAATGCCAGCGTCTGGCTGCCACAGGGGTGCTCTTTCCCCCATCATCCCTCAGCAAGTGTGTTCATCTCCTTGCAGCCTGCAGATGCCAACATCTTCTGCTCCCTATGTAGTTCAGATCAATATCTTGTCACTTCATTCTTCTGCTGCTGCTTTAGCCTGCAGTGAATTGAGTTTTCAGTGTTTGTTGTGCTCATTTTCATTTTTTTTTCCTTCATTTTAAAGTAGGATGTGTGGTTCATTCCTTCACCTTTCTTGCATAAGGTTTTTCTTGCTGACACAGCAGCCATTAGCGACAATTTAGCTCTCCTAACTGTATATCACAAGGGAGTCCTTAGAAAGCGACCTTAGCGCTCTGCATAAAAACACAACCTGGCCTTTGATTTCTGGAAAGTGTTGGGCTATGGGTTGTCAAAAGATCACAGCAATGAACTGCTGCGTGATCTGCAGCTGGCCTTTGCTGGGTGCCTTGAGCTATATTAGTTCTGTTTTCTGATTTCCCGCTTGGACACACTTTGAGTACTGCATTTCTCAGATACTCTTAACATGTTGCTGGAGTGTAAACATTATAATATCAAAATCAGCTGCTTGTCCATCTGTAACTAGCTTTTAAACACCCCATTCTCAACATGATGGATGAAGAAACATTAACATATTTGAGGAGCATCAATGGCAGTGTGCTGCTAAAAAGAACCTCTTGCCTATTCCAGCTAGAGATGACAGAGCCCTGCTCCAGCAAAAACTCCCTTCCCATGACAGCTTTTGCAGGTGTCAGCCCACAAAGTTATCATTTCAGGTCCTTTTATTTTTCCTTTTTTCTTTCTTTATTTTTTTTAATTAGGACCCATTATGCTGAGAATTGATACTTAGGAAAAATGTAAATCAAAGCCACTGTGGCTTCTAGAAAGTAACTACATAATCACTGCCGCTCAGCCTTGACCTCATGTGGACATGGGGGAGCGTTTCCTGGAGCTACCATCACATGTTTGTGTACCAAGGGACAGTGGTTTCAAATTGTGACCCAGAGGGTTCCCAGCCCTAACAGGCTGCTTTCAGAAATCAAGGTAGTCAATAACTCTTTGCTCTTCACTGCCTTCTCTGCACACAGGGTGTATTGGCCAATACTTGCTACCCTTACTTTAAGACAAAAGTTATAATAATTCAGATTGGTGAAGCATCAGGTGTTATACTGAGGAATGCCATAAAAGTAGGTAGAGATATCATATCTAGATGTCAACTTTATGTCATAAAACAGATTATGAGGAACAGCAAATGCCACTCAAAACAAAATGCTGTCCATTTTGACAGAGAATTTGAAAAAAAACCAAGTTGTAAAGAGCATTTTTTTTATTCATGTGTGTATTTAGAAGGAAGAGAGAGGTTCTGGTTTTTTTTTTTCCTCTGATTGAAAAAAACCATTAAAACGTGACAAGCTCTTATAGTATTTCCCAAATCAAATAATCTAATGCTTTCATTTGTGCAAATTTTACAAAACTCCTGCAAGATTGTTACATATTATAAAGCTCGCTACTATTTTTCTATTAAGTAAAACTGAGGAAGTTCTCCTAAATTTTAACTGAACTAAATAAAACTTTTACTTGAAAACTTGGGAAAAAACACCCACAAACCCCCCACAACTTGAAAGAAGCATTCATCCACTCCTATTCAAACCTTCACTCCATCCATACTAACGAGCAAGAGGATGAAAATACAGAAACACATGCACTTGGCTCTAAGCTGACTGAAACCAAGGAGATGAGAGGTTTTTGTGAGGAGAAGACGGCTCATGAGGGATTTCTGTAGTACAGAGGCCTATGCCTAGTAGGCTGAGCAGCAGCATCTGAGCTGCTTATTTGAACAGGAGTAAGGTAAATACAAAAGCAATAAGATAAAATACTGTTAGTTTTCCCCTGCTTTCCCTCTTTCTTATTGAACTGCACTTTTCATTTTCTATTAAGGTCAACTGGGCAGGCTTTTTGAAACTTTTATATGTTGAAATGAAAAAAAAAATAAAACAAGCAGGAGGGAGATGAAAAGAAATGAGTGGTCCTAATGAGTGTAAGTTTATACTCTGTACTACAGAGCTGACGGGAACATCCCACAGGCAGGGTCAAATAATGCAGGGGTGTTTGCAGCTCTGCAGACATCAGCGGGCACTCAGCCCTAGATGCATAGCTGGGTTTCTAGCATGGCAGCAAGCATTGGCATGATTTTGGTGTGCCTTTCAGAGCCTCTCTGGCAGCTGCTGAGCAGAGACCTGCTTCTGCGCAGAGGTGTCTCCAGTGCTTTCCCTCCTCCATCTCTCCCGTGATGCAACACCCGAAAGGCTCCAGCGGAAGAGATGCGCGTGGCTGCCTGCCCCTTTCCTCCATCAGGCAGCATGGGGAGAAGGGGGGAGAAAGGAGGGGAAAAAACATTCAGCCCCATGCATTTCCCTTTCTCCCAGCAACTGCTGGGGAGCTGCCGCCAGCCTTCCCATTAGAAGTTTGCAGAAAAGGTGAGCTCATCTCATTTGATTAGGACTGTCACCATCAGACAGTGTTTGCAATTAGTCCACGCCAACCTTATTCAGGCTTTGGATGCCTTTCAGCGGCAAAAAAGGGAACACTTGAGCTCCATTGAATTGGAGCGTGGCATCTGCTGCACGCTGGGGGGAGAGGTTGGGGGTCAGCGCTTGATTTTGATAAAGCGTGCCAGATTAATTGTCTTCGGTAATCCTGTTTGTCATGGTAGATGTGCAGAGAAGTCTTTGTGGCACAGCCTGACATATGGGCTGGCCGGCTGCTTGCCTATTCAGTCCCTCCCAGCACATGCTCTTCACAGTTGGCCTAGTTCCCAGCGCCTTGTTTTCCCGGGGAGCCGGCCTCCTGCGCCTATTCAGCTGGCCCCTCGCTCCACAAACAGGCTCCCTAATCTTCAGGCCTGTCTGGGCTATTCAAAGCGATTGCATTATTCAAAGAGATCAAGAAAGAGAGTGGGGCGGGTGGGGGAAGCGCAAAAGGGGGAAAGAGAGTGGTGCAATTTGGAAAAGAAATAAGCAGCCATCTACTTCAGGCAGAGCTCTTCAGGAGGCTGATTATAGTCCCTCTCCAAATCTGAATCTATCACGAAATTATACCCTGCCTCTTTTGTAAAATAAATGCTAATAAGAGGTAATTTGGACCCTGCTGATTATTAACTTCAATGGAGACACTCTTTTCCCCTTGTGTTTTTGTTATGAATTCTTGGATTTTTCCCCCTGCTAGAATTCACGCTCAACAGCAAAAGAAGAAACAAGAGTGTTAAGGAGCCTCTTTAAGTGCAGGAGCAGGACAAACGTGGCACAGCAGAGTATCAGTGAGCATCTAGCTGGGCAGCATGGTCTGGAGTTACCAGGGCACCAAGAGCAGCATCACTGTCCTGAGCATGGGCTGGAGGGTGACCTAGCATATCCCACGCTCCCACAGCTGAAATGCAGACCCCGTCCTGCAGCCACACAGCCACCTCATGACAGTCTGCTTCCCCAGGGAGGGGAGTCTTAGCTGATGGGAAAAGGAAATGGAAAGAATTAGCAAGAATGATCCTTTCCTGGGATTCTTAAGAGCCATTTGCTTATGCATTTAACTACATGTCCATAAACATTACTTTACAAGAGCTCTAAGGAGACAAAGTCTTCATGCATGAAATGGGAACAGTGTTGAAGACGTTTTGATAATTCACTATGTCAGCTAAGACTTCAACTTCTATGGACCATAACCTGAGCTATTTCAAACCCCGTGCTTACTTGGCTAGAGTCATGTCTTCTGCCACAGAAGAACCATCTGGGCGTATGTGTACCAAGGCAATAGCAAAAATGATAATGATAAAATAATATATACATATATATATTAAACCGCAGAATTTCTCTCACTGCAGTTTTCCCTTTTACTGTTCAGAAAAGTAATAAACACATGCTGCTGAAAGATATGTCCTGTAAGAAACATGCAGAGAACATACTGTGCCCCATTCATAAATTCCCCTGAACCACAGTACGTATATACCCTGTACCAATAATGTGTTGTCATGAGGTCTGATTTGCAGGTGCTGTATGGTCATCTGACACATCTTTACAGTCATGTGATTGTATGCCACATTTCAACCCATCTTTGAAGGACTATCCAAAGCTCCTCCTACTGCAGGCAAAAACTAGAGGAATAAAATTTGGTATAGTACCCTGGGAGAAAACCATGCCATACAGCAACCTAACAGTATGTCAAAAAACAGGCGTAACTCACAAGGTGACATCACACTTACAGGCTTAGCACTGAAGAATGACTAGGAAAGTATCAGACAGGTTCAAAAATCTTCCTTTGATATGTTTGGGGATTTTAAGCCATCTTACTCCAACTTTACCTTTTTATGCCCCTCCCATAATGTCTTCAGGATGATCTTTGATCATTGTCCAGAAGTTTCTGGGTAGCAATCCACCACATCAGTCTTCTCCCGAGCCCGAGCACTTCCTCTCAGCAGGACATCTGCTGTCATCTGCAAAGGCTCAACACCACCAGTTTAAATTAAGGTTAACAGTAAGGAGGTCAGAGTTTGCTTTCCTCATCTTCATCATGCTTAACACTGGAAAGTTACCTATGCCAGCTGTCAAAGTACTGCTTTTTCCTTGTTTTCATATCTGCCCAGAGATCAAATTTCAGGCTGTGTTTTAAATATAGCATCCATACGCTTTTTAAGAGGTAAAATTGCCTGATTTGGAAATTAATGAGGAGGAAGGCTACTCCCAAGTCAAGCCCTGATAAAATGTCTTCTCTAACAAAGGCATTGTGTATATTTGTTTGACTATTGCTTCTGCTATTCCTGCTGCTGCTCTCACTGAGCTTCATTTCCCCTACTCTCCCACATAATGAATTAGACATTGCATTGCAAGTACAATGAAAGAAACATATGAGGACTGAGCTTTCTTAGGTGTGCTCTTCCAGGTGGGCATGTAGCCTGAAAGAGAGCTGTATAACAGAATCAGAACCTCTGCTCTAGCTTCTGTTTGATGATTAAGTTTTCAGATTAATCCAAAAGTTAATTCCTAACACTATTGTTCTCCCTCTAGAGTCCAGACTAGACAAGTGATCTAACAGGGCAAACTGGGATTTCGATGAGGCTGGCAAGTCAGAAGCAGGTATCTGCTACAATTTCGTGATGGCTTTGAGGTCGGTAGGCTGCTCTTGGGTGTAAGCCGAATGGCAACTGTGGCATGCTCAAGTGAGTAATCTCATCTTTAAACGGAGCATTGTCCTCGTAGGAGATGGATGGCTGAGTGTATTTTTGCAACAATGTTGGTATGTGTCTCACAGAGACACAAATCTTCATATTTGAAGAGGGTAAATAATGGCAGGACTAGGGGGAATGGACTAAAGCTAAAGGAGGGAAGGTTTAGATTAGATATTAGGGGGAAGTTTTTTACAGAAAGAGTGGTGAGGTGCTGGAACAGGCTGCCCAGAGAAGTAGTAGATGCCCCGTCCCTGGAAGTGTTCAAGGCCAGGTTGGATGGGGCCCTGGGCAACCTTGTGTAGATCCAGACTGGAGGTTGGTGGCCCTGCCTGTGGCAGGGGGGTTGGAGCTCTATGATCCATGGGGTCCCTTCCAACCCAGACCATTCTATGATTCTATGATTTTTATGGTTAATGAAATATGGTATTTTTATAAATATGGATTGTTTGATTACGATATCTACACTGATACGATTTAATTTTTTTTTCCTGAAAGCAAAGCCAAAGAGCTTCTATTTATTGAGGCCAGGTCTAATATCAGGAGGATAAATTTCATAACTTTTAATTTTCATCTGAAGTATTTTCTAATTACCTGAGAAGCTGAAAGTTTCATCTCTCCTTTGGAAAAAAAGTTCCAGAGTGAATTGCTGTCATCCCGTGAACACATTCAAGGAATTTTAGCTATTCAAATTATCCCAGTTGACTTTTAAGTTGAAGCAAATGATTTAAGGAATACCTTAAGACTTCCTTAAGAAAGAAGGAGGAAGTCTCTTTCCTCCAGGGTATCTGTAAGTTGGCCACATGCTGGTGCCAGCAATGAATCGAGTTTCCAATACCAGCAATGTCTGGTTCACTTATGTCTCTTCTTTCCCCTTGTTTTACTCACGGTTGACTAAGTTTTCTGAGGAAGGAAACACCTTCTTGCTTTAGGGATAGTTTAAAGGATTTCAGTATTTGTTAAGAATGCAATGCACAGAGAGAGGTCCTTCAAAGATTAAAATAAAGTAGAAAATGGGACATTTTAGGGAAATTTAGTTAAGTCCTTGAACGTATTTTGAATAATGCTTGCTGTGTATTTTGATGGAAGCAAAGGGCAAAATTCTAGTTAGTGTCTGGCTTATTACAGCCTGCATAGGAAATTGCAAAGAAGATGAATGCATTAGTGCCATCTAACTTTAAAGTTAAAGTGAAACCTCCAGCATTAATAGACATGAAGACACTGTCTTTTAGTGTCATTAAGCAGCTCTTGGAAGAAGACTGTTGGTTTAGAGGAGATCACCTCTTGAAACAAAGTTGTTCTCAGTGAATAAGTAAGTCATAAGCATTTTATTCATGCCCCTCGTATCTTCTTAATAATACAGTGCTGCTTCTGTTCTGTTACCTCTTGCAAAGTTTATTTCTGCAGGGAATAAACTAAATTCCTGATGCCTCCCAGGTTCTCAGGCATATTAGCTACTAAAAGCATAAAAAAAATTACAGTTCAACAGAACTAAGTAACATATGCATATATTTATGCTTCATGACACAGTCACAAGTGTAGCAAATTAAAAACGGCAAGATAATTTGTAGTGACAGATCACTGACAAAATCAAAGTGTCATGTTACTAAAGGTAAAGCTATTGGTCTCCAATTTTCTCAGTACGTATCTACAGTTAAGTGCTTTCAGAGTCTTTCATAAATCCAAAGGTAAAATCAGAAATAGAAATTAATGATGCCATTGCATATTACACTACACCTTTTACTTTTCAAAGTTAATACTTCAGTATTGAAGCGAAGAGAAAGCAAAATAATATTCCAGTCTTAAAACAACTACAACAGTTGCCTCTCATCAGTGAAGGCAAGAACTAGTTATTTGCATTTTAAGTCCCCAGTGAAAAAACACGTAAGCCCTTCTATTAAAAATAGATTATACCTTTTACATCTTAATGAAATAATCATAAGGATATACATTAATTATAGATATTGTACATATTTTCACAAGAAGGAATAAATTTGGACTGGCCCGGTTCTTCATTAGTGTGAATTAATATCCCTTTGAGAAGCCAAGAAATGTGCTACTATCCTGACTTAGGAGCACTCACCATCACATCGCTACTTTGAAGACTGAGTATACTTCTGTCTCTTATTGTCCCACACTGTTAAGGTCTGGTGTTGAGTTGGGGAATGAAATGGAGAAAGCTAGAGGAAGACAATCAGGAGAGCAAGAGAAGTTTTTGCTGAAGAGGACATGCCCTTTTGTTTGTACCACTCCCAAGATTACTGAATTACAGAGGAGCAAATTAATTTCATCGCACTCTTTTATTCCATTTTGAGGTCAAAAGGTCCCAGTTTTCTCACTGACTTTATCAGGAGTGAGACCAAGCCCAGGACTGAAAAGACACATTCCTTTGACAAGTAAAAGGGTTGGTCTGGCTGAGCCTCCTACCTTCTGCTCTACTCCCCATGACGGGCAGCAGCCCCTAATAAATACCTTCAGAGAAAGCCTCAGTGTTACAGGACTTGAAAGAAACACATCAGCAAGATGTGCACAGTACACAGGATAAAGACCAAAAAATGATGACACATGGTAAATGTCAGCCTAATGTTCTGGCATGGCTTTCTTTTAATAACACTGGGACAGAAGTGGGTGGTTTGGGTTGGGATTCACCTCATTTCACTTCAATAAACTAAAAGTCAAGCACCCAACTACATCTCAGTTTTAGAGTATACAGCATACTCAAAAGGAGCACCCATCTTCTTCAGAGGGAAACTTGTCATATTCCAAGATGCCTAATATCAGGATTAACCTCTGGAATAACACTTTCTCCATTGGATATTGGGGAGGAAAAATGGGTAGTGTAGTTCAGGTGGCTACATTTCAGCTCAATAAAACACCTCCTTTAGCAGTATCAGAAGAAATTTTTTTCAGGTGAAAATCTTCAGGATTTTATCCAACTGTTGTTAATACACAATCCTGCAATGCTGTGGGAGCATAATGCTCTTTGTACTTTACAGAACAGAACGTTATTCTGCCCAATAAGGACTTGATGTTTTCACGAATAATACAGCTTTATCACTGATACTTTAAAGTATCAAATCAAAGTAAATTTCCATGCAATTTTGTTATTTGATAGAAAATAAAATTATTCTCCACAGAAATGGCTTACCATTTTTAGTATATTCTGGCTTATTAAGACAGCTTGCACCATTCATTGCAGTGTTCCAGATAAACTGACCAGCCATTGTAAATTCTGTCCAAAGGAAAGAAGTGATAATGGGGGGTCCCACAAGTCAGAAAGTAACCCTAAGACCTCTGTACAAGATGGCTACTGAATCTCCACCACTGTAAAGTCCAAAGTGCAACTGATCTGACTAAATCAGGAGACACATGCAGTTGAATACTTTTTTCCTGATACCCATCCTAGTATCGGGGTAGGAGATTCAGTGCTCACTGAGTCAGAAGAGACAGTTCTTCATTTATTGCCAAATTGTGCTAATGCAAGAAACACGTGGGGTGCATGTAGATTCTGCCTGAGCTAAGAGGGGATCACATGTAGAACAAATCCTACCAGTGATAAAAGAATTTAAAAAGAATGATTTGTCAGATATTTCTGGGCAGGGCCCCTTTTAGCCCCTAATCCTTTTCTTTGTGGTTTCTCTATTTCCCCTTCTCCCAGTCCCTCCGAAGCTTCCAACCACTGTTATCATTCCCAGTGTTTGCAAACGGATAAGCAGAGAGTCCTGCTTCTCAGAAATCCCCCTGCAATCAGCTGGCTCCTTCCATCTTCCCATGCCCCCGCCTCCAGCCCACTCCTCTCCTCCACTGTGCACAATGTCCTGGTGACAGGTGGTTGCTGGTTTCTGTAATTCTGGATACAGCTCCAGTCAGACCCAGTGGCCTGTAAAAAAAAACCCTAGAGCTTAGGAAGAGAAAAAGCTCTGGCTCTGAAAGTGCTGAGACAGGCTGGTACGGGGACTCAGTACAAAAAGCATTCAGCACAAAAAGCCAAACCCAAATGAAAAGAGCTGCTGCCAGGATCATCACGAGGTCCTCTGCTGCACAGATGTCTACTAAACTAAGCTGAAACTGATGAGTCTTTTATCACCCACAACCCCCCCCCGCCCCGCTCCGTAGATACCCACAGCAAGACTCAGCTGCCTGGCTCAATTATTATTATTCCAAGGGACACAGTATATGTGATAGACATCTGACACTCAGGGAATAGAGCTCGGATGGGACTGGCTGGCAGGATTCCTCTTTCTTTCTTTTTTTTTTTTTTTTTTTTCTTTTNTTTTTTTTTTTTTTTCCTTTTTTTCCTCTTTTTTTTTTCTTTTGCTAGTCACAGCAGAAAAAGCTGACTAGTGAGTTTACAGGAATGGCAAGGATCTGGGTGCCCTATGGTAGCACTAGGAACAGTGTTTTGACTAGCTAATCACTTTCAGTATACTCAAGCACCAGTCAGCTAATAAAGATGGCCCCTGTGACTCAGTAGTTACACAGGGCACTCCACATTTCACTGTCTGGCAGCACTTTGCCATTCCAGTTAACTCGAGAAGAGACTGTTAACTGTGTGTTAACATGCTCAGTCTGTAATCTATGCACGTTTTACTCATTGACCTTCTCCTATGCCTGTACGTTTATTACACAGTCTCTTCCCAGGTATTATAAAATGGGCTTGCACATTACAAACCAGTTGAGAGCTTTTCATAGGCTATATCTCAAAAAGAGCTCAGCACTTTTAAAAGACCCACCATGCTCTCCAAGTCTCAGCTGATGTTTGTTTTTCAGTAAGACTAAAGCAGAGTCTTATTTTCGTTGCCTTGATATCAAGCACAGGCCATACATTTTGCTATGTTGCAGCGCCCGTCAAACACCTGTTAATTTCTGTGAAAGCAGCAGGCATAGAAAGCAAGTGAGTGTGGTGGAACCTGGCCACTCAACGCTTTATGAACCTTGGCTACAGAGGAGAGAAGAAAGTGAAAGAGCTGCCTCTGGTTACTGCAGGTGCTGCAGCTTGC
The DNA here is from genome assembly GCA_013400835.1 of Zapornia atra. Lineage (NCBI taxonomy): Eukaryota > Metazoa > Chordata > Aves > Gruiformes > Rallidae > Zapornia > Zapornia atra. The sequence goes on from VZTU01009964.1 coordinate 30,936, forward strand.
TAAAGAACAGCTTTGAAGAAATGTTGAACGGGCAAAACATAAAGATCCCATTGTTTATATAGTTGAATGGAAAGCCTGCGGGTTTTTTTTACTTTAACCATCTGCCTTCCAACTTTGATATAAAAATTCTGCTCCCTAATAAATGTTTAGCACATTAGGACACATACCTCTCTGGAAAGAAACCAAACGAAACTCATACTTCACAAGGATAAAGTAGCAAACGAAAAAAAGCAAGACTTTCCAAAAACCCTTTTGTATGACTACAGTTGTTTAACTTAGAACTTGGAAAGTTGAAGGTCTACTCACTAATCTACTAACTCCATCATAGAAGGGTGAATTTAATTTAGGAACTGCGGGGTCCAGCATTGAATTCGGTTATATCAACTTCAAGAAATTTATGTGATAATCTGTTTTATCAGCATATCTGTTCTCCTTTTTGAGCCAAACAGCACATCAACTAAACAAAAGATGTGCTTTACTAGCTAATAGGTTAGCTGGCTATCTTTTTTTGGCTGGACTATTCCCTGCTTTATCTTCAGTGGATGATGAGACATATAAATCAGTGTCTACATGTAGAGGTGGCATGCTGTTTACACAGCAGGCTTATATTATCATAGTAATCGTATGTGGGTAATAAATAAAACTTTAACGAGAAACCGAAGATTTGCTCCATTTGAGGAGGCTCTTTTTCCTTAAAGTGTGACCAAGAGCCAGACAGAATATACAGAACTCTCCCGTAAACAGTACCAAAGCATTCAGGCTTGACAAAGTTAAAACTGGAAATGTAAAGCACTTCTCTGTTGTACTTGAACTGGCCAGGCTGGAAAGTTTTAGGCTTTCATATAGCCCTGAGCTGGATACACATGCCTACATTGCCCCTAATAAAGCTGAATCACCTTGCAAATAGCGTCTGTCTTTCTGGACAGAAACAAGGAAAGGCATCAGGACACTTTGCCCACCCAACAAAGGCCGCGGGATTTTTAAGGCAGCGAGGAAACATGGAAGCAGCTGGACAACCAGACCAATGCATCTGGACATGCTCTGAAGAGCTTTCTACCACTGGTTTACCCCAAAGATTGCTTTTAAATCTGGGTGGGAGGTGATCTTGGTTCTTTGTGGTCTGAGCTCACTGTGTCCTGTATCAGCTACTCTTTGGAACTCCCTAGTTAGTCTTTTTAGTCTGAAACTCCCTAGTTAGCTGTCACCTTAATGCGGAGAGCAAACTGGAAGACTAGTCTCAGGGAAGGCTATTTGTCTCCTAATTTTAACTCTGTTACTGGCTTTGTTGGGTAGAACTTACAGGATCTGCCTCAGAAGAACAAAATTGTCCTTTTGCAGAGTATTTTGAAAACTTTGAATTAAAAAAAAAAATAAGATACAGTGGAATTTTGGCAAACAAAAGAATCTAAGTCCATACCTTCACCTCAAATATACAAATACCATAAGGTTTTGACCCATCTTCTTTTTTATTTTTTGGCCATTACACCAGAAAGAACTCCAACAAACATGGTGGCTTTCTGATTCAGTGCAGGGGGCTTATTGTTGTTTAGACTTCTCCTGTGCAAACAATGCCTGAAGACATAGGGCCAAATTTATCCCTGGATTAACTCCACTGACGTCAATGTAATTACACTAGGAATTAATTTGCCTCACTGATATCATTTGCTGGATCCTATATCTACTTCCAAAATGCAATTAGAATCCAATTTCCTCAATCTTTTATTTTGGAGATAGGCAGCTTGAGTTTCTTTACAAAGATACTGGGCTAACAAAAAAAAAAAAAAGAAACTATTTCCTGCCATTAGCATTGGCCTCAGCAAAACAGAGAGCAGGCCCAGAGGCTTTGCACTGTGTAAATGGCAGCCGCCTGCTTGTTAGCATTGAAGTGTAATCCCAGACTGGGAGATATGCAATCTTGGTTTATCACCCTTCTTTTTTTTTTTTTTTGTAGGTTTTGGTTCATTCCACAAACCAATTGATTTTTCTGTGAATTTACTGTGTGGACCTCTACGCTATGAATCTGTTGTATAGTAATACTGTTACTCAGAGAATATTGACTTTCTGTATGTCATTACAAAGGACTGCTGAATCAGATAATATTGAGCAAATGTTTATTATATTAGGTTTTAATGGTGACTCTATTAATCAATGAACCAGCTGTCTCAACACTTGCCCCAGTCCCAGGCACAGGTTAGCTTAATATGCGGGAGTTCTTAAAAGGGTATCGCGTTTCTATCTAAAAGATTCTATATCAAACTCAATAATTTGCTCACACACAAAAGATGTACAGATCCTTGTAGAAACCTACAAAATAGTACAAAAAAGAGAATAAACTGGTTTTAACTAATTATGGAGGAGGGCCATAAACACCTATTACAGCAATTGGCAGGTCTGAATGTGCTTTCTTGGTGAACTTACGCTCAACCGCTGCATAATACAATGCTAGGAGAGGCTGGAATTGAGATTTTTGTAATTCTTTGCTGGGAGTGAAAATATTAAACACAATAACCCCCCCTGTTCATCAGAGCAATGTTCTATACCTCCTTGCCTCTGGGCCTCATGCATAAAAGTAGTAGCAATCAAAACCGCAAATATTGCAAATAATATTAAAAAAAGCATATGAGTCATGGAAGGAAAAGACAGCATGGAGCAGGGGCAAAAAATAGAAGAAAAAAAATGAAATATTAGCAGTTATTCCAGAGTTAGAATGATCCAGTAGGCGTAGCTCATACCAGTCTTGACAGTCTCTGGATCACTTTTAAGAGAGCATGTTTATTCTATCCAAGCCACTAACATGCTATCTACAGCAGCAGAGTTCCCACGAGCAGAGGCCAGCCATGCAGGAGGCCACCCTGGTCTGTGGTGGTGCCCCAGTTGTACCAGCTGAAAGAAGGACAGAGTCCCATCAAGAGAAGGTCTGCATCAGGCTCAGCCATGGGGGCTGCCAGGCACATCTGGCCTGTCTGATTGAAATTCCCTCATGGCACAGATTAAAGAAATGCTGACATGTATGTTAAGGAGAAATGTTTACCTGTATTCAAAAAGCCCGTGGCATATCTAAGCTTTGTTAGTTTTAGCTGTCCTGTGGATTTGTCTTTCAGGTTTATCCTCAAGTCTTTTTCATGTACGGGGCAAGGCTCCATGTTCTAAGAAACCAAAGAGAAGGCCTGTTACCCAAATCTTTCTCAGATGTGTCTGTATTCTGGCTCAGTGTTTCTGTAGATAAGGGGGAAAAGAACATAAAGCATGTTGGAGCAATCTAAGTAGATGTAAATTCTTTGCACATAATATGCCTATTTTCCAGGCATCAAACCAGATTTTAGATAAATCATCCTCCTTTTCTCCTCCTCCAGGTCCTACTCCACTGTAAACACACTTCACGTGGGGAAGCATGACTGGCACCAGGCCTAGCCAGATCACAAAACGATTTATATAAAAGTTTGGACCTGAGAAGTCTGGTGGAGGGAACTCTACTTAATCATCACAGAGACCAGAACTGAAACAAAATTTCCTGGCCCACAGTTTTTGGAGGTTACTCTAGGTCTCTGGCTGGAAGTCAGTCATTAATTTCTTGAATGTGTGGCCAATGTACCAGGGAGAGTTCTGTGGATAATGACTAGTTTCAGCATGGAGGAGATATTTCAATGCCTTCTCTTGTAGCATAAGCTAAAAATGACACTAGAAATGTAATACAAAGTCAGATACACTCTCCCTGGCAAATAGGACCATAGGCAGCTCTCTCTGGGAAATAAGACCTCCATCCCACTATGGTGAGAAAAACAACCTCTATGAGCAGGAAGTTCTGACCTTCTCCCTGTCTCCTCCTCTTCCTCTCCCTGTTGTCTTTCCAAGGAGCTTATAAAACAAAGAGGGAGACTTCTGGAGTTGTCTCCAGCTCCTGCAGAGTTTCCATGGACACTGGCTGCCTATGTATCTTTTTGTGTCTTAAGGGAGGAGAATTATCTCCTGGTCTAATTCAGGGTTTTCATTCCTTTGAATGAAAGCCCTGTAGAACCTTGCAGAAAACACTGCTGAGGCATACCAAGAAGGTGATAAAACTGAGAACTCACTTACTTGTCCCAAGTAGCAGGAGTAAACTGCTTAATTGGAGACAGAAAACTCCATGAAGCGACCAAGGCAATCTCAAAAATCGTTAACACATAAATTGATTATGGTTTTGGTTTGTGGGGATTTTTTGTTTGTTTGTTTTGAGATTGGGTTTGGTGTTTTGTGGTGGTTTTGGTTTTTTTTTTTTTGTTATATGCTGTAAATATACTATACAAGGCAAATACGTACTTTTTAACAGTGCCTTTTTAATCTTAGGGCAGATTTTGGACCATTTTGCTGTTATTATCCATTGCATGAACACCAATAACTTGTAGGGGTGGCAACCAAATTAAGATCTGTATAGACACAAATTCAGCAGATTTCCTGAACTGGGAAAGCTCACAGTCTATGCTTCTATACATTTTACCACTACATTTGGTCCCTGAAGTCTCACCTTTCAAGATTTATGATTATTACTCAATACCAATAATTTGTAAAACTCTATTGCTCAGGGGTTTGTAAATAATGGCAGGTTTTGAACAAGCATATTAGAATTCGACAATTTTTGCCAACAATTACTCTGCCTCCAAATTAGATGCATGGATATGTTCCACTTTAAGTATATTTAACATCTGTTGAGTGCTTTGCGGATACTGGTGGTGAGAAGAGAGCCATAAGGTTAGGGTCATTGCTTAAGGGCAGCTCTAGTGCATGTTATTTCTTTGATCACATATTTATGCTTTGAGAGAACATAAAAGAGTCTATTCTCCACTTGATATACATATCTAAGTGTCACTGATGCTAGAGGAGTCAGATTACTAGTTACAGGTTAGCACCACAGTCGTTTTTGTGTAGTAATTAGCTTCAGCATTGCATAAGGCTACTTTGATAGGGACACTTAAAAAGTACAGTCTATATTACAAGCAAACTCCTATCTCCTTCCATGGGAGCTCTGCCTTCTGTCAGCGTTTTGCCTGAGGAAGGACTGAAGGACTTTCTCCCCACCACCCCCTACAGAGCATCCGTTGCCTCCACTTCCTGTTTAAAAATCAACCCAAAGTGAGATGAAAAGGCAGGCAAAGCAGGCTAATGCAGAGTTTGTATTAACATTTTGGGTCAGTCTAGGTTTCTACAACGGTGAATGCCCCAAGACAGGTTCCTGAAAGTGCTACACCAGGAGAAAACACCACTGAGTTGTAAACAGAAAAACTGCACACAAGTCTCAGCATTCCCTTTTACAGACTTTACCTTATCTGTTAAGTAAGCAGGAAATTATGTCATAAATATAGACAGAAAGGCAAGGTTTCTTCCCAGAACAGTGGGCTGTGGAAGGCTATTTGTACAGAATCATCACCTGTGGGACACCCAGATCAATGCCCATTTTCACCCTCCACCAGACCCGGGCAGGAATTTTCCTGATGACTTCTTTACTCTGTATATATTTTGGCAGAGAGCCATTTACTTCTGCAGGCTTTTAAGACTGGTGATAAATGCACGAATGTCATACATACAAATGTAACATACATGTCAAATTACCACAAGAGCATTAAATTTACCTTTCTGGCCTCTGGGTTCATTTCAGCCCCTTTCACTCCCGTTTGCCCTCTCTGTGCTATTTCCTGGCCTAGCTCAATTAAAGGACAAATTCATCCCCGAGTGTGTCATAGGGGCCCTAATGAAGTCAGCTGTCAAACTCCAGCCCTGCAGCTGCCCCGCTGCAGGATCTGATGGCCACTTGTCAGCTGCTTCACCCAGTCAAACCCGGACAAAGGCTCCTTTGACAGGCTGCCTTTCTCCAATCAATCTACACCTTCTCCTCCTGAACTTCAACATCTGCTTTGGTGTAATTTGATTTTATATTCAGTGCAGCCTGACCCTATTGATAAATTAAATCTATCTGAACCTGATATCCTCGTGCCACCACGGCGTAAAAGATTTGCTGTTTAATTTTGGCTTTTGCCAGACGTGACATCGTATCAATACTGACTTTTTGTGTGTGTGTGTGTGTATGTGTGTTCGGGTCATTACTTGAATAATTTAGGCTCCAGATCACAATAAGGCATGGGAAAGAAGGAGGGGAAAACCTTTTCAGATGTATGTACAAAAAAGTAAATCAGAACAATTCCTTCTAAGATTTCAGCATTACTTTCCATAAGCATAGTTTTTCCGGATAAACATGTTTTATTACCTTCCAGGTGTATGTGCCACACACACAAAAAATAATCCAGCCTTAAAGGAAAAAAATAGAAAAGGGGAAAAAAACCCAACCCTCAACTAGTAACATTAATTTATAAAATCTCTAATAACTAGAATACTTACCATCCAAAGACTGTTTTTAGTGTAGACTGAAATTGAAGATTCTTCTCAGATACACACAATTTCTATTTCCAAACATATAAACCCCGCCCAAACACCAAACACCAAATGAGAAAATTCCTGGAAGTGTATATACGTTATTTGACAAATCTTTGTAATACTTTAAAAATGAAACTAAATACTTTAGCTCCACGACATCCTATTTTATGGGTGAAAACCCTTAGAAGCCTACCTTTCTAGGCACTCCAACACTTTTCCCTCAAGCTACTGGCATTGTACAGAGATATTTAGGGTATTTTTTTTCTTTCAAAGCAGCCTGAAAGCACCGTGAGATCTCCTGTCTCCACACATAACTGTCTCCTTCACAAAAGACTGGTTGATCCCACCTTCTCCTCTTAATCTACTTCCTTCTTCTCTTTTCCCAGACCAGGAGGGCCACCTGCAGTCATGACCCTGCTCAGGGCAAAGGAAAGCAGCTCCAGACAAGTGGGAAACAAAGCTTGTATATCAATGTGTGTACAGAGAGCACCCTGAAGTTCTTTTGATGAAGTACAAAAGTGTTTTCTTCTCTTTTGACTGTTTTCACCTAGGTGGCTTTTCAGAAAAGAACCTTACACTATCCAGGAGGCTACTGCTTTTTTTTAGGGTGTTGCAAGGAAGGGTGGAATGGTGACAGCAGAGATTCTTGGAGGAAACCTGTGCGGTAACACAGGCATCCAGAGCTGCAAGCGCTGCATTTGACTGGTGGTGTGGGACTAGTTTGTGTCATGGCATGACCATTTCCTAACCAAGTGAACGGTCGCCCCAGGGGCTGGAGGGCTGTGGACCCCTAGTTTGACTCTCAGCTGCCCTTGTCCATGTGTTGCCCTCAGGCTGTTGTTGAAGACAACTGGAGCACACTGAGCTCTTCTGGGATGGGACATGTGAGAGGAATGAACTGAAATTCACTGCAAGCTGTCTGGAAACAAAACAAAACAAAAACCACCTAAATCATCCAAACATAAAACCCAAAATACCAACCAATCAACCAAAAAAAAACCAAAAAAGGAAAAACATCTTTACATATGGACTGAGAACATCTGCGAATAGGCACCAGTTTGTCACTGCACAGTGAATTGGGATCCCCAGTCAGTATCTCCTGTTATAAAACCCTTTTCCTCAGGAAATAACAAATATTCTAATGCCTTCTTCAAGTGGCATAACATTTTCTTTGTGTTGTTACCTGGTCAAGGGTTTCTCTTCTTTTTCAAACAGTTTGTGTTAAAGGGTTGAGTATGCCCTGATACTTACCTCAACTTCCTCACACAGGACAGAAATAGTGCTTTTGTTTAGCACCTTCTGCTTATGCCTGCAACCAGAGAATCCTGACTCTACTGTCACATGAAGATACCTTGCTGAGCCACTTCTCCTCATTGAATCTCTCAATTTTCTTGAAATCAGTGCATCTCTTTCTGAGGGCACATTTTGCAAGGGTGATTTACAAGAGGTTTCTCACTCCTCTGGTGTCTACATATATCTGCAGTATGTTTGCAGACACAGTTCGCGGTGCAGCTCTAGCCACTGTCAACTTTCTGGTCTGCTGCCTAACTCAGGCACCAGGGCATCTCCAGAGACTTTTCTGAAGTGATGGCAGAGCTGCAGTTTTAAACTTCAGTCTAAACCTAACAGTTTAGTTTGGATTGATTTTTATTTTTCACTTGGAAAGCCGAAATGTAAACTTTTATTCACTTTAACTGAAGAGCAAATGTCACCGTAATGGTGTATCCATGAAGAAAAGCATTTTTTGTTTATTTGTGTTTGAGATCTAATTACTCAAAGACTTTTCTCAGCTGTTGTGTGCTAGCTCTCCAGCACCTTGAGAACGGTTTGAAACTGTTGTTGCTTTTCAAGAAAAAAAACCCTCTAGACTATAATCTGTTCCAATCACTGATGTTTCTCAGTCCTTTTTATGTTTCTTAGTCCCTTGTAAACGAGGAAATCCTATACAAAACCCAAAAATCAATCACTGACCACTGTCAGAATTACACTATTTCAAAGAAATGACAGTAGAAATATTTAAAATAAGACACCAAAGTGCCAAAATATGCACTTATTATTCTTATTATTCAAATTACATATAGTTTTTCCTTAAAGTTTTGTAAAGTGAAATCAAGTGTCCAGATCTAGAAGAGAAATGCTGTGATCCATCTTCCACCCTACTCTAAGAATCCCTACAAGTTTCCAGTAGAAAAGTGCAGGGGTCACAGACAGGTCCCTATTTGCCAAGGAGAGTGGCCAAAGACCACCACTCCTGCAGAAAATCAGCTATATTCATTGAGAGGACATGGGTATACCTACCCCTCCCACCCCCCACCCCCCGCCGAATGCATCTGCACTTTATCTGTGAACTTCTTTAAACTGAATAAGCTACTCAGCCTTGACTGCATCAGAACAGAACCACCTTAGGAGGTGATATTAAATGCATGTGGTTCTGTTAATCCCCGTTGTGCCTGCTGACCAATGTTTTGGAAACACAGTAGTTTTAGTCTAACATTTGAGTAATTTCCCATGATTGTGCCCATGGAAGTGCATGGTAGTCTCACTGCAGGACTGGGACCTTAGCACAGTGGAAGACACTTCCTCTGTCACTGTAAGAGCTGCTCTCAAAAGAGGTTACAACCACTGTGCCTTGGTTTGTGTGCGGTTTTTTGTTTCAGAATGGGAAGGAAGCTCAGCAAGCCAGCATAAGCTACCTTGGGTTTAGGAATAATTGACTCTGTCTTTCTATGCAAACCTCATCTTTGCTGTGACCCAATGCAACACCTTAGCAAGGCTGGATGGTAACAAGCTGCTCCCCAGAAACTCTGAGCCTCCCAGACTAATGGAGAAAGAGGACAAAAATAAACAGACAATGGGTACTACCAGCGCATCACCCCACTTAGAGTGACACAAAGGCATCGTGCATGCTGAAAGGTCAGTGAAGCAGTGCCTCTGCCAGCTGCAGCTGCAGTTACAGAGAAACTGTTAGAATGCCATGAGACCATCCCATCCTTCCTAAACCTCTCCGATGCTCCTCAAGTGGTTAGAGGTTTTGGGAGGGACAGTAGCTCTTACTTACAATATTTAGTATATCTAATAATATATCTATTAGACATATAAATATAATTGAATAGAAATAATTTTATTGAAAATGCTGAAATATTATTTCAGTGCAGACTGAAATAATATTTAAGGACTGAGAGAGAGAAAATGCTTCATTTTGGGTGCAACTATAATTTATGTAAAGCTCCTGCTATTAAATAAGTTTTGACAGCTGTCAGAACTGACAGCTAGTGGTACTTTCACTATTGCCTTCATAAATCTATAGGAGCTTTTCAAAATTAAAGTATCCTCTTACAGCTGTTGTAGTTACAGCTTGTATGGTTCTTCAGCTCTTATTTCTGTCATTTAATCTGCATATCCCTGGAGGGATTGCAAGGCGACAAAATTGGTTTGAAAACAAGTGAGATAATTTCTGTCCATTGCTGGTTACTTTGTAAGTCCACTGACTTCATTGGAGGTAATTTCAAATTGACCTCAGTTCTTTCACTTAAAGGAAGAAAATTCTTTATTAAAAATTATATTCTTGCCCGGAATCCCATTATTAAGATGAAACATAGAATAATAGATTGGTTTGGGTTGGAAAAGACCTTAAAGATCATCCAGTTCAAACCCCCTGCCATGGGCAGGGACTCCCTCTACTTAATCAGATTGCCCAAAGCCTCATCCAGCCTAGCCCTGAACACTGCCAGAGATGGGGCATCTACCATCTCTCTGAGCAACCTGTTACAGTTTCTCACCACCCTCACAGGAAACATTTTCTTCCCTATAAGTAACATAAATATATCTTGCTTCATTTTAAAACTGTTACCCCATGTCCTATCACTGCACTCCCTGATAAAGAGTCCCTCCCCATTTATTCTGTGGAGCCTCTTTAGGTACTCAAAGGCTTCTCTAAGGTCTCCCCAGAGCCTTCTTGCCTCCAGGCTGAACAAGCTCAACTCTCTCAATTGGTCATCATAGGGGACATGCTCCAGGCCCCTCCAGCAGGTCTATGTCTTTCCAGTACTAGGTACCCTAGAGGTGGATGCAGTACGCCAGGTGGGGTCTCACGTGAGTAGAGTAGAGGAGCAGAATCACCTTCCTTGACGTGATGATCATGTTGTTCTTGATGCATCCCAGGATATAGTTGACTTTCTGGGCTGCAAGTGCACATTCTGACTCATATTCAGTTTTTCACCCATCAACACCCTCAGGTCTTTCTCCTCATGGTTGTTCTCAACCAATTCTCTACCTGGCCTGTAATTGTGCTTGGGCTTGCACAGTCTCTGCATTCCACTGAATGGTCTATATGTCAAATCTACGTCTCTCTAATTTAGAGACAAGGATGTTGTATGGGACAGTGTCAAATGCTTTGCGCCAGTCCAGGTAGATAACATCAGTCACTCTTCCCTTATCCATCAATATTGTAGCCCCGTCATTAGAAGGCCACCAAATTTGTCAGGCACAATTCCCCTTAGCCATATTGGCTGTCACAAATCACCTCTCTGTTTTCCATGTACCTTTTGAGGAGGATCTGCTCCATGATCATGCCAGGCACAGAGATGAGACTGACTAGTCGGCAGTTCCCCAGCTCTTCGTTTTTTCCCTGTTTAAAAATGGGGGTTATGTTTTCCCTTTTCCAGTCATTGGGAACTTCACCAGACTTCCAGGACCTCTCAAATATCATGATTATGGCTTAGCAACTTTATCTGCCCATTTATTCAGGATCCACAGATGCATCTCATCAGGTCCCATGGACTTGAGTACTCTCAGTTTCCTTAGATATTCTTGTAGCTGACCTTTTGCTATAATGGGCTGTACTTCATCATGAACACAACACGCAGATCTCAAGGATACGTGTTATTCCTGTATAGGATAAGCCATTTTTGCTCAATATTCAGTTGCAAGATGGCTTTGTTCTCTGCAGCATGGTTTTTAGAAGGAACTGTTCTCATACAGCAAGGAAAAGCAGAGATGTCTGTGAAAAACATTTTACTTCTTTTCTAAGAGGAGGAAAAAAATCCATATCCAAAAAACAGCCAACCAGAACTACTTTAATAAGTCAGTTGTTCAGTGTACACAACTTAAAAGGAAATCAATGATACTCTCACTTCTGAAAATCTGTCCTTACTCAGTGGAGCATAGTTAAATTGCATCAACCTCACCTAACCCAGTCATCCTTATATACATGGCCATATCATTGGAAGTAACCAAACAGTTAAAGACAAAGATACACTTGAGTCCTTTTATTAAAAATGGTTCTCTACCCTTAATGTAAAGAACAGTTAATTTTATACCTGCTGATAATTATCCATGCCTAAACTAGACTAAGAGTTGGTTGCTTGGCATAAGAGTTCACAATACTCTTTTTACATTAAGAAAAGAGAAAAAAAATCTGGTGATTATTTTCAAGACACAGCAGAGGAAAACCAATGCCTTCACTGTACTCATAGACTGGGACAAATAATCTGTTTCTTTCTTGTTTCACTGTGGTTTTACTTTCTTACTGTCAGATCTCTTTCTATTTCTGTTTTAAGATGGTCAGTATTTCCGAATATTTCATTTGTCAGCATGAATGTGAACGTGCGGATGAATGGCAAGGAGAAGTGCTCTACAAAGCAGAGTGATTTATTGTGACAATAGGCATGTATTTTATGACTGCCTCATCTTTGCCATAAAAGCCCTCCTCACTATGCTCAAACATCTCTAATTTATGTTGCCTCTTTCTCTAATAAAACACAAGTTAGACAATCAGTCTTTATTTAGTATTTAGCAGATGAAGAGGTCTGAGATTAAAACTAAGAGGTTTAAGACAAAGTATCGTGTCACAACAGGCTAGAAAAGCTTGGACATGCAATTACCTAGAATTATGATATGAAAACATTAAATAGCAATTAACTTATTTTCTGTTTTCATTACATTCGCGTTTATTGTTGGCTTTCCTTACAGATATTCTTTATTTCTTTTTATATATTTAGCCCAAGCAGTGCCCCTCATATATATCACCTAGTAGGATAAGCTAAGTGGCAATCAGGACTTTTCATAGCTCTTTTATTTGATAAAGGCCACCAAACTAGAGTGATCTAGAATCATTAGTCAAACTACTCTTTAATCAGAAAGGAATCCAACTCATACAGCACTGTGATGTGCCCACCTGATGGAAGTGTACCTCAAATAATGAGAGTATAAACTTGATCTAGTGTTGAGAGAGAGGCGTTGAATCACTGGATCTTTTTCTGGCAACTCTAAAGGATGCTCTTAGACATCTAAGAAGTACACAATGGTAGTCAAGGCTTACCTTTTTCATGATTTCTCTTTGGATAACTGTTAACTCAGCACAATTTAGGACTCTGTGAGAAACAAAAAAGTTTTACTTAGAGGGAACGTATTTTTGAAAGGAACATAACTGGTATTTCTTTAATGAGTCAGTTCATTGATACAGTCAAGCTAGTTTGTTGCATACTCTCTTAAGGAGAAAATCAAGGCAAATGGGAAATCTTCCTTCAATAAAGCTAGCTGGGTTCCCCTGCCAAATAAGACTGGTTTTCTTGAAATGTGCTTGGAAACAAAAAAAACGTGGGAAAAGTCAATCCCTGAAAAGAAAGGAGAATAAAAATTTAGTGCAACTATGATATAGACCACTTTCTACATAAATTTGGGAACAATTTGCTCATAATTCAAAGTCATTAATCTACATTTTTCTTGTAAACAGCTGCTAAGATTTGGACTTTGCTGTGACTGCTCATGGAGATCATTAGGTATGACTGTCCAATCATTAAAGGTTCTGCCATATAGCTCTCATCATGCAAGTATTGTGAAACACTGGTTAACACAGCTAGTGATTTTATCAACCATTTCTTGTCGAAATTTTTTTTTTCATCAATTTTAGGTGAAAAAAGCCACCACAAAAGCTTACAGAAGCCAACAAATAACTTTAATTTTTTTAAGCACTGTGTAGCTGCAACATTAACCCAACTCTACATGAACTATACAGTTCCCCATCCCACAAACAAAAACATCTTTTCTTTGTTTCTGGCATCCTCCAATCTTGAAACATAAAGAGAAATCCCCCATGAATTTTTGGCCTATTGTAACTAGACATACAGCAGTCATAGCACATTGCAACTAAACTGCTTTTTGCTGTTGCTTGTCCAATAACAGAATATCATACAACAGCAATATAGTTGTTTGTTATGCAAATCAATGGAATATGACATATAAAAGAGTATCTGGTGTTGGCACAGGGAACCACCATTAAAAATAAAATTTTTAACCCACCTCATACTAGTATTTCATATTCCTATGAAATATTAATTTCATATTCCTTCACTCCCTTAAATCGAGACCTTTGACAGAGTAATTATAAGTGTTAAGAGCTAAGTGAAGTTGTTGTTTTGGTTTTTTTTTTAATTAGCCAATTTTCTTACTCAAACCTGCATCTAAAGGCATTCTACTGGATACAAATAGGTCAGTGATGCTCAGCTGCAATGTTATATATGAAGAAGAGAAAAGCAAGGGAGAGATGGTACAAGTAGATTGCCTGGGAGATGACTTACCTCAAAACAGCCTGGAAAGGAGCACATGTCAGGACATGGGACCTGGGTGGAGGGGTGAAGTCAGTCTTCTTAGCCCAAGGTTTGATTGATGTGTATTCATTAAGAGATTTAGCAGTTGTTGCTGTACAGGTTCATGGAAAGTACAGTATACCAAGTTCATACTTGACTCTGATGCTTCAGTTTGCTCAGTTCTGATTTTCAATAGCATATTAAACAAACCTCAGACTTGCTGCTGGATTAAAAGGAGTCATCTGGAAGTGTATTATGTTTGGCTGGCCCCAGGAAATCTACTACAGGAGATGAGGTAACCCTGGGACTACTTGCTAAACAAACTTGCTATGATTTACATTTAAAATAAGGAATGTTTCAGCAAATACATAACAACTTGTTGGATTAAAGAAGTTCGAGGTTCCCTCTGCCTTTACAATCTAATTTCTTCTTCATTTTGCACTGTAATATTAATCAATGGAATTGGTTCTGAACATGTTTTCACAGTGTCTGTTTTTGCCTAAACTTTCTCAGCTCCATGGCTTTGTATCAGACCCTGAAGTCCATGTCTCTTTATCCTGGAAGCTATGCCATGAAGAATTTAAGATGGCAAGTCACAGACCTCATTAATTTTGTTAATGATAATTGTTTTTCCTATTGGAATTTTCACCACAACATGAAAAAGCCAGAGGATATCAGCAGTGTATCAAAATCAACAAAACCAGGAGGAAATGCACCAATGTATAGACAAGAGCATAATGCAAATTCATTGTATGCACAGATAGAAACACAATAGTATGTTGGCATCATCATATTTTATGCATAATTTAATAGTCTGGAGTCATACCCAGGACTGGGTAGGACTCTAATAAAACTGTCTTTAAGGGAGGGGGCATTGTATATCAACTTTGCTAAACAGAGTTTTGATGGACAGAGCAAATCTTACTTGCAAATGTGTCAAGTTTTGGGTATGATTTCTACCAATAAAGATAAGGGTAACATCCATAAAGTGAGCTGAAACATTTGTCTTTGACATTTCAAGCAAAAAGTTTCATGCTAGAAAAACAAATTATTTGTAAAAGCTTTGCTTTTTCATTTTAAACCGATAATTCATTTTAAAAGGACCTGTAGAAATATAATTAAACAAAAGGATACTAAAACCTGAAAAAACATTTTGTTTCAACCTAGGAAGAATTTGAATTAATGTAAAGTTGTATTTTTCATTTCACTCAAAAAATTCTGGGTTTGTTTACTTTTAATTACAGAATTTTCTAATAGAGCAAAAATGTATTGAATTCCTTAATTTTCAAATCTCAAGACTTTAGGATTCCAAATATTGATAATTTCCTGCCCACAGCACTTACAGGATGGTGTCAAATCAGTTATTACTGATGTGTTTAGTCTCATTTTGACCTTACAGGCTAAAGAAAGCAGTACTAATTCCACTATACAGATGGGAAACTGAGACCCAGAGGTTATGGGACAAATCTATGGCAGTGCAAGAAACTAAATAGGACCACAATAATTTTCTGCTTTCATAACACAATCTTAAGTCTAACAAAACTATTGACAGGCTGAATCTATCCCCTGCATCCAACTTCCATTGCATTTGTACATAGCATTTGTAGATGTTCAAAATTTTTGATGCCTTTTACAAAAACACTGCGAATTGTGTTCTACTTACACCTTCAGACAGGATATTTTATTATTCTTTAAAAGAATGCCACAATGTTAACAATAATATAATAATAAGATTTTATTTCAGTGTGAACTGTTTGCTTCTACTTGAGCTTTAGAAAACCAGTGGTCAATCATTTGCAGTGCCATTGACATAAGCTTAGGTTCTGGAGGATGGGTATTAACATCTCAGATACCAAACCGTCTTGGTTTCCATTAAATGGAACAGCTCTTCCAAGATTGGTAGGTGGAGCTTTTGTGGAGAAATCTTACTTTCACATTTCATGGGAAACCATGAAAAATTGTGCTTTCATTTTAAATATCTCTGATCTAAGCATTTTTACACGAGCAGGAAACTGGTGGTGGAGGATGTTTGCATCTGGCTTCTCTGGACAAAAAGAAAAGAAAAAAGAAAAAAATAGAGAAAAAGAAAATGGTTAAGACTATCTGTGTTACTGAGGTAGAATTATGAGGCACATGTGGCAGGTTATATTAAAAGAAGATATGTCACATTCCATAAACTGTGAGTGTGTGTGTTCGCCACTTCATACGTCAACAGGACATTCTTGCAGGGAAGCAATGTATGATTTGAAAATACTTGTTTTCCAAGAGGACTTCATATATTCCTGTGGTGTACATATATTTCTGTGCATTGCCTGTCTGTTCTTCTATTGAGGTTAATATCCCACTGCCAAAGCAGTGAGCAGCAGTCAGAAAGAAAAAAAGAAAAAAAAAAAGGAAAAAAGGTATAGGACTGTTGCCATGAAACTAATTTCAAGTGTAAAAAGAGCAGTAATCAGAGGTGCCAAGGTACCACATTCTACTGTGTGGCTGAGTCAATGGGGTACCTGAAATCAAAAACCAAATCAGATCTTTGGTTACCAGCTGTTTTTGCACAAACAGTGTGAGTCACCTGCAATCATTCTGCAGCAGTGACAGCCTGTGGGTCCATGGGGTCCTACACATCACTGCTGGGCAGGAGAGCAAAGCCTGCTGTCACTTCTTTGCTCCTTCCAAGAAGTCTGGGACACTGGATAACACACTGGGGACTTGAGGATTTTTTCTCTGCCCTCTCTTGCAATTTGCAATTTGTACATCTCTGCTTCTGGTCATATCTTTGTTCATACACAGATAACTTAGAAACAAAGAACAAAGGCCAAAAAAAACCCCAACCCCAAAACCACTTAGCCAATCCATGCTTGCATTCAACCTTTTATGAAACTCAGCTATCCGCATCGTTCAGCATCTGATTGAGCTTGTGCTTCAGATGGTGCCTCCTATTGTTTCAGATATCTTACTCCAAAAGGGGCTTAATTGCTTCTTCTGTTTATTTGAACAAAAAGTAGCATCCCATCTGCATACCAGATGCAACAGGACTGAACCCAACTTTTCAGCAATATTTTAAATGAAGTACTCGTTTGCTGGTAGCTGACAGCCTGTAGCAACAAACTCAAGTTCTAGGAAGATAAATGAAATAACTCAATTGTGGGCTCCCCTCCCCCTCATTACACTCTGTGAAAGTGCACACAAAAGGGAGAAAAGTTAGCTTGATCCATCCTCAAACTGAATGCAAATTCAAGATCTAATTAAGTGCATCATTTTCCTGCTGTGGGTGTTTCCTTCATGTTATTAGGTTGACTCTAAGCAAAACATTTTTCTAAAAGTTATTGCAAACCCAGTGGTTTGCTTTCCCAGTAAATAATTTCAGAACAGCAATTCTTACAAAAGCTGTCTGTCTGTCTGACCTTCTACATTAGTGTGCATAGGTTGCATCATTATACAGACTAACCAGTAAATACTGTTTTTTGGGAGTAAATCTGGAGAAATTTTGTCCCTCCTGCAACCTGATGATAAGGAAGTAGGTGCCTTTTCTACATCACCATATAAGCAAAATCTTTTGGCATTTTTATCAGGTACGCTAGAGAAATGTGCCTAGTTACTCTGGTGGTCAGGGCTCTTCCCTGTGAAAAATTCAAATCTAGCAGACACAGCCAAGGAAGACTATGCTTCTTTTAGTCTTATCTGCTGGAGCCAAGAGCTGTAACAGGGCTCTGTTGTAGCAGCTAAACCCCAGCACTTTTAACATAAAAATTTTAATAAAAAACATCAGGTTGTGATGACACTTTTAGTTTTGGTGGAAAGTATGATTGTAACCCATTCTGTTTGGGGCTTCATGTCTCTTACAGCTCAAACTACAACAAAAGTACTTGCTATGAAATTGAACTTAGAGTATATCTTTAGAAATGTGGGGGGGGGGGGGTTCCATGAAAGTAGTCACACTGATGTCTATAAATAAGAGCATTAAGAGTGGATCTGTTTCTCTGAAACAAGAAAGAACCCACCCCAAACTGTCCCAGCAGATGAACTTGAGTCCCTTTTAGAATCTTATTTCAGGACATAATTACATCAAATAACATTAGTAAATGCTTTGTTAAGCAATTTCTGGTTTAATAAGCTAACCAGACCAGTATCTTCTATGAGGCATGGAAAGTCAAGGTTTTTTAGTCATCCAGACTACTAAATGGAAACACAGTGAGAAATCTTTTTATCTTTTGTCAACAAAAAACAATTCAAAAGAAAAGGAAATATGAATAAGGAATCTTATTTATTACCATATTTGTCATTCACTCATGACAAATATTTGGTAAGCCAAAATCTTCCTAGTCCTGCCACATGGATAAATTTACCCTAGACCTGCATTAGTGCTATTAGGCAGACTTTGAAGGGTTTGTACATGCTTCTTAAACACAAGTCATGGTCCTTAGGTGACAGGAATGTCATTAACCAAATTTAATTATCTAATTAGAAAGTGGAGGGAACCATTTTCTTTTGCAGCAGGATTCTGCTCCAGTCAGGAACAATAATAGAATCCCAGAATCGTAGAATATCCTGAGCTGGAAGAAACCCATAAGGATCATCGAGTCCAACTCCTGGCTCCACACAGGGCCAGCCAGGTCAGAGCATGGGACTGAGCACAGTGTCCAGATGCTTCTTGAACTCAGTCAAGCTCGGTGCTGTGGCCACTTCCCTGGGGAGCCTGTTCCAGTGCCTGAACACCTTCTCAGTAGAGAACCTCATTCCTAACATCCAACCTAAACCTCCCCTGACTCAGCTTCATACCATTCCCTTGGGTTCTATCACTGGTCACCAAAGAGAGGAGATCGGCACCTCCCCCTTGCTCCCCCTTGTCAGGAAGCCACAGACCGTGATGGGGTTTCCTCCCCTCAGCCTCTACTTCTCTAGGATGAACAAACCAAGGGACTTCAGCCTCTCCTCGTAAGTCTTCCCCTCCAGACCCTTCACCATCCTCATTGCCCTCCTCTGGACACTCTCCAATAGTTTTGTGTCCCTCCTGTGGCACCCAAAACTGCACACAGTGTTCGAGGTGAGGCTGCAGCCGTGCAGCATAGACCGGCACAATCCCCTCCTTGGACTGGCTGTCAATCCGTGCTTGATGTACCCCAGGATACGGTTGGCCCTCCCAGCTGCCTGGGCACACTGCTAGCTCAGGTTTAACTTGCTGTCTACCATGACCCCGAAATCCCTCTCAGCATGGCTGGCTTCCAGCATTTCATCCCCCAATCTGTATGCGTAACCAGGGTTGCCCCTTCCCAGGTGCAGAATCCGGCACTTGCCCTTGTTAAATTTCATGCTCTTGGTGATTGCCCAGCTCTCTAATCTGTCCAGGTGTCTCTGTAAGGCTTCTCCACTTCTCCTCTCCTCACAATTTGATGTCATCTGCCACTTTACTTAAGACACCCTCTAGTCCTGAGTCCAGGTGTTTTATGAAAATGTTAAAAAGAACTGGGACTACAATGGAACCCTGGGTAACCCCACTAGTGACTGGCCACCAGACAGATGTAACCCTATTTACTATCACCGTCTGGGCCAGACATGTCAGCCAACTGCCCACACAGCGCTTTATGGCTTTTTCTAGTTCTATACTGGACATTGTGTCCAGCAAGGTACTGTGAGGCACAGTATCAAAAATCCAAAAAAAAATAACATCAGCTGTTTTCTCTTGGTCAACTAGCTGGGTGGCTTTGTGTAAAAGGAAATAAAATTGCTCAGATACCTCTGTTTTCTGAAAGATACCACCTTATTTATAATTCTTACATTTCTGGTTACATTTCCTTTGCCAATAGAAATTCCTCAAACTGAGAATGTCTGGACTGCTTTAGACCTAAGCTGTACAGCAAACAGAGTTGATTTTTATCTGTAACTTTTGATTTAAATCTATTTCCTAAAAATGGTATTTACCTCCTGTAATGCTGGCTAAATTAGCCTTAAGGTTTAACAGAATATGGTTTCTCAGTTTGGAGTGAAACACTGCTGTTGGAGACACTGCATGCTTTCTGATGGAGGTTCTTTACCAGGAAATGTCAGATTATTAAAAGTGGAACTTTGATTGGGGTGGAAACAAAATAAGGTGCTATTTACATTAAGCTTTCCATGTCTTCTAGAAAGAGCAGGAGAGAGGAATGTCAGATTAAGATGCACACAACTTAGTGTGAGGGCTTAAGCTATCCACAAGTCACCTTTTCCTCACCCCCTTATCATCACAGGGAAGAGATGCATTCTTAAATCCATTACTCCAGAATCTGCAGCCCTTACCCCCCCCGCCCATCTCCCCCATCCAAGGTAGAGCTTCTTAAACTCATTATACACCTGCACTTCAGGGCTGTGAATAGGCAGCGCATAATCCCTGAGGTAGCAGCCAAGAACTACACCCTGCTCTCCCATACCCCTGGCAAACACTGAACACAGTAACCATTGTGGTATTTGCTGTTCTAAAGGACAAAAGAAAATAAGGATATATAGAATCAGGCAATCATAGAATCAGTAAGTTTGAAAAATACCTCCAGTTGTCCCCCTACCACCTATGTTATTTACTGAACCATGTCCCTAAGCATCTCATCCAACTTTTCCCCAAACACCCTGAGGTACGCTGACTCCCTGGGTAACCTGTTCCAATGCTCAACCACTCTTTCTGAGAAGAAATTTCTCCTAATTTCTAACCTGAGCCTCCTATGATACAGCTTGCAGCCATTCCCTCATGTCCTATTGCTGGTTATCTGTGAGAAGAGGCTGACCCCCACTTCACCACAACCTCCTTTCAGGAAATTGTAGAGAGCAATAAGGTCTCCCCTGAGCCTCTTCTTCTCCAGATTAAACAGTCACAGTTCCCTCAGCCGCTCCACGTAAGGCTTGTGTTCCAGACCCTTCACCAGCTTCATTGCCCTTCTTTGGATAAACTCTAGGGCCTCAGTGTTCTGGTGCAGCCTCACCAGAGCTGAGTAGAGGGGAATGTTCACCTCCCTGGACCTGCTGGCTACTCTACTCCTGATGCAAGACGGATTGCTGTTGGCCTTCTTGGCCACCTGGGAACACTGCTGGCTTATGTTCAGGTGAGTGCCAGCCAACACCCCTGGATCCTTTCCAGCCACCCTGCCCCAAGCCTGTATAGTGTTGCCTGGGGTTCGTATGACCAAAGTATAGGACCCAGCACTTCACCATGTTGAACTTCATCTCATTGGCCTCTGCCCATCAATCCAACCTGTCCAAGTCCCTTTGGAGGGCATTTCTACCTTCCATCAGCTCAACACTTCCCCCCACCTTGGTGTTTGCAAACTTACTGAGGGTGCACCCAATTCCCTCATCCAAATCATCAATAAAGACATTAAAGAGAATGTGCACCAGTACCAACCCCTGGAGATCACCACTTGTGACTGGTCACCAGTTGGATTTAACTCCATTCACCACCACTCTCTGCCCAGTGAAGAGTGCACCTGTCCAAGCCATGGGCTGCCAGCTTCTTCAGGAGAATACTGTGGGACACTGTGTCAAAGGCTTTGCTGAAGTCAAGGTAGACTATGTTAACAGCCTTTTCCTCATCCAGCAGTGGGTCACCTGGTCATTGAAGGAGATGAGGTTGGTCAGGCAGGACTGAACCATACTGTCTGGGACTGATCCTCTGGTTGTCAGGTTCTTGCACTGTGATTGCCTGCAGATGCCTTGCTCCATAATCTTCCCTGGCACCAAGGTCAGGCTAACAGGCCTGTAGTTCCCTACTGAGAAGTCAGGTCTTGCTTAGATTTTACTTAAGCCTTTTCAAAATTCAGGAAGGTTTTAGGTGTCCAGGTAGATACCTTTTTAGTAACAGAGATCAGACACACAGGACATTTCTGTTACCTGACATACTAAGGAACCCTCTGAAACTTGTTTCTATTCCAGTATCTTCATCATCTTTTCAAATTATGATATCTAATGGTATGACTATGGATTTACTTATTGCTGTAGCACATTTCAGAGTTTTGGTTTTAATTTTATTGAAACAAATCCCCTCCACTCCCATTCTGAAGCATCAGGAAGGTAAGGTATTCAGGCTAGTACTGACTTTGCCTCGCTGAAGCCAGACACATACTCTTTAGGAAGTGTTCATAATGATGGAAAAATACCGTGTGAGAAGGACCTAATCACTGTTTCTGGATGTAATGTACTTTCTTCTCTTTCCACTCAAATTAAGACTCCTTCCCTGAACAGCAGGGTCTAAGGTCCTCCACAGTTTTAAATTGTGAACATTTCCAAGTCCACAAAGGTGCAGAACACTAGGAAAAGGAGAGAAATAGACATTAGATCTTTAATCTGTATGTAAATTAAGAAACAGCCTTGCAACATAAAACAACATCTGCTGGGTGAACTATTTATTTTTGCTGTCTAACAACATTAGATCTGTCGGTACAGGCACAGAACCCCTCTCGTCACATCATCGTGATCAGGTTGCACTGCAGTTGGACCCAAGCTAGAAAAACAGTTGTTAATTAGATTAAAGAGAACATGTGGAGTCAGAGTATGTGGTGCACTCATTCATCACCCAGACTCATGGAAAAAGGTGCTCTGAGCTGTTATAAAACATGTTGCAAACCAGTGATTAACTCCTGTGTCAGAACCTTGACAGATGCTTTCTGAGCACCTGATTCTGGGGCAGCAGCAATCATCTGTTGGAGCCTCAAATCCTGTCCTAAGCCCTCCTCAGAAAACCTACTAAAAATTAATTTATCAAATACAGTATTCCTCGTTATTAGATCCTTTAAAAAAAAAAAAATTAAACCAAACCAAACCATAAATCTATGGGCAGCAGAACAGGTCACTGCTTTGTTTGCCTGCAGTGTTCAGCAGGGCTCTGCAAGCTTCATTAACTATGTTGAATACTTTTATTTCAACATCTGATTGCATATTGTGAATACTTAATGGCTACAAAGTAATTTTTCCCTGTAATGTTAGATTCATCAAGAACTCAATCACCAGCTAGATGAGACTGTAGATTTGAAATTTTATTCAAGAAGTTTTAACACATACACTAAAAAAAACCCCAAAACCAAAAACATAGCGACCCTTTAAATATAATTAGTCAGCCAATGAATACCAGGGACATTGAAGACATTGCACTTCCATATGACTTTATCACCTTGTAAATCTCATTTTGCAGTGCCAGGACAGAGGAAGCCTGTGGCTTGCTTTTGTACAATAGCTCCAATACTTCCTTGTTAAGGCTCCATCATTTTGAATACAATTATGGAAGAAGAGAAACAGACTCATCAGCTCTACTAATTTTTCTCCCTCTTTTCCCCCTTGATGGTGGCCTCAAAGATGACCCTCCCAACCCTTCGCCCAATTCCCGGCATGTCTTGTTGAGCAAGGCAGAGCGGTGAGGAGAAAACCTCCATCCCATTTTTCTCAGAAACACTCGACCAGACAGAGGGCTATCAAATAATTTATCAGTTTGCCTCTCTCCAGCTCTTTCTGTTAGCTCTTCTTAATATCTTTAGCAGAGAGCTTGCAATACTACACATCAAGAGATATTTTTTTCCCCTGTAACTGTTTCTGATGCAAGTTCCCCAAACATTGCGACCTAATTAGAGGACAATTACACCATGATAAATGACAGCTAGATGTGGCTTGTTATTATTAACAATAAACATTAGCAAGCTTTTCTGAAGATAAAAGGCAAATGGATATGGAGTCAGAAAGAGTGGAGGATAATTCACCCAGTAGCTTGAACACTTTGGCAAAATCTAATGGGATTTATCTAAATAATCCCAAAATGTGTTGCACTTACACAATCACAATAAAAAGGCAAAACCAGATATGGTTTTAAAAGTACAAACTATTACACAACAATAAAACATCAGTATTTCAATTGTGAATGACTGAGGGGCCCAACAAAAAAAAAAAGGAGAGGCTCACGGCTTAACAAGCAAGTCAGTTCTGAGGATAGTTCCAATCCACAGTCCTATATTTTATTTGCCATCAGGACTTTCTTATGTAGCTGCCAAAGATTAAATCAACTTCTCTGTCTGTAGATAATTTTAAATTTCAGCTTATGTTATTACACTACTTTTTTTGCAGCCCAGAATAATTATACCAATGTACAGAAGAACTTTTAAATCCAACTGAATAAACATATGTGCTATGCACCATTAGAATACACTCCATCACATAATAGCATAATGCAGTTTTTGAAATGGATCTGTAGAACGGATTCATTAAGATAAAGTCCTAGCATCCCACCTGAGGCCAATAAAAATTCTGTGCAAACCTCTTCAAATTAAATTTTCTTCTTGAACATATCCTGCCTAATTATGTTTAGTATTATCCTCCTTAAGGAATTCTGATTCATCAGTGCTGTTAAGGGAGGGAAAAGGAAAACCAGATGCTATGGACCGGATACCCAGCTGGTAAGAAATCAGTATAGTTTCACAGAAGCCAAAATTGCTACAGTGATTTATATCAGCTATGGGTTTGCTATATACATAGGAACACACACGTGGACAGATGTACAGAGAATTATACAAATATCTGAAGTTATACCAGCAAAAATGTGAGTCCGTGGAGTTACACCACCAGAGAATTTGACCCAAAAGCTCTAATAAGCTGAAGTTTATAAAAGAGCCACAGCTGTGTTGAGATTTCTTGTCTTTCACTCTCTAGAACTGAAAATAAATGTAAGAAACAGAAGTGCTCTAATTAGACATTTGGCTTTAAAAATCAGGAAGATAGCCAGCTAATGTCTAAGCACTTTTTTGTTCTTGGGAGTTAGACTAACAAAGAAATCATAATTACAATCATACTACATACAGATGAAGTGCACAGCATATACTGGTAAACCCAGTTGAGGGATTGAATTCGATTCCAGCTAAGTTGTTTCAATTTTGGTCTTTAATGAATACCCTTTTTTTCTTTATTGTAGTCCACAGAGTAAGTACAAAATTAGACTGAGATGCCCAAATGTATCTAACCAAGCTGCAAGCTGAATATGAGATTTCTGGGCAGGTCCTGTGTTCTTCTGTTCCACTGAAATTCATACGCTGTTACCACAGCCACTCAGCTGCATACAACACCGACCAAAAAGGTATTGCTCAAGACACTTCCCGGCTGTCTCAATTCCAAGAGTCACAACAGTTACCCCACGAGATTTTGCCATGCCTTTGGCTCTTCTCACCCTGCTGTTGGCAACCAGAACATCTCTTCACCCCACCTCATCTCCCCATTTGTGAGACCCTCCTGGCTACCAACTGAAGAGGGAAGAGAACATATGGATGTAAGGTGTCCACCTTTTTGACTTGACCAAGTAACAGTGTATGTGAAGGTGTAATATACGGCCTACTCTATACCACCTCTCCCTCCTCAGTACCTACTGTGTTTTTTGAAAGGGCGTTCATTCTTCCCCTGACTTTTAACCTAGGACTCCAGACAGCCTTCTGAAAGCTGAACAGATCTTCAGAATTGCACTTGGGGATTATAGCCTGCACCTTGTGTTGTTAGACAGAGGTCACCTTAAAAGAAAACTGAAGTGGGGCAGGGTTGCTCTTTCAGATTACAAATGTGTCATCCAGGAGCTCAGTGAGCATGTGCCCTGCTCCCGCACACGGAGCGCAACAGACCCAGGTTTCATTTCCTTTCCACAGAGGGAAAGCAATCGCAGGTCCCACCGCCAGCAGCTGCACACTGTGCTAATTCTGTGCTGCTGAGGATGCCCCACCTTGTGCAGAGCACTTCTAAGCTCACTAGTGCAGAGACAGCCCCAGAATTAGCAAAACCACCTTGCCTGGAGGCTGGAGGGACACGCCTGTACTTCAGTTCCTCTGCCAGGCACTGGTTTCCTTACAAGAATCAATCCTTGAGTGGAAGAGATAATTAAGCCCCAATGCCAGGACCCTGGGCTGCTCAAATCATTCACCCATAGAAACACATAACAGCAGGGGTAGAGACTCCCTCCATTTCAGTGAACTATTTATCCCAATAATTAGGCCATTTCTTATGGGATACAGATTTGACCCCCTGCTGCATGAGTAACAAACCTTTTGCTCCCATGTTCTGGACTGGTGCTCTAAACACTGATTCATCAGAGAAGCAGATGAGACAGCAATACCAGCTCCTCTACATCAGGGGTTGAAAACAAGACAGTCTTGGCATCTGAGCTCACTGTAGCAGAAGCATCCAGAAAATGCTCATTATGCCTAGCTCCTCTCACCAAATGGCCCATCTTGTGGATCCCTGCAGGGCGCAATCCTGAGTAATGTTTATGACTACCAAAAACAGGCAGCTTCTGTGGTTACTCAGGAGCAGAACGTAATGTGCCTCAAATCATAATACAATCTGCCTCCTGATCTAGGTCATTCTGGAGTTAGCTGGCAGCTGAGAAAGTTTTGAGGCTTCAACTTCAGAGGCTTCACCCCTCCCTGACTCCAGCTGTTTTCTTATTTCTGCTTTTACATCTTATACTATGCCTTCACATACACTGTTACTTTGTAGGTGTGCCTCATATGTGTGATAGACATTTTAGCCCATAAATTACTCTTTTGAGTAATTTCTCTTTGAGACCTTTCAGGAGCTTCTAATTGCTCTGCAGATAGCTTTTAATGTTCAACGTCCTCACAATCATTATTATTAAAGTATAAATAATTAGAAAAGGCAAGCCCAAAGTAAATGGTGCTGGTTTTGCAAGAGGCATATTTTTACTTAGGTAGAAATGGGAATGATTTGATAAATGCATTAAAAGATAACTAATTTCCTTGGTTCTAGGCACACTCCCATAGCTACTACTAAAACTTTATCCACAGGTCATAGTCTTCATCCTTGCATATCATCCAGAAGATACTCTTGAAGGATAATTTAGGCTCCGTCTCTACTAGCAAAAGCATTTGGTTGCACGGTAGGATGCAGTTGAGTTCACAGAATCATAGAATCACTTAGGTTGGAAGAGACCTTTAAGATCAAGTCCAGCCACAGTCTAACCCTGCCTAGTCCACCTCTAGACCATGTCCTCAAGTCATGTCTTGGTTTTGGCAGGGACAGAGTTAATTTTCTTTCTATCAGCTGGTGTAGTGCTGTATTTTGGATTTAAGATGAGAACAATGTTGAGAGCACACTAATGTTGCTAAGCAGTCAAGGACTTTTCAGCTTCTCACACTGTCCTGCTAACAAGAAGGCAGGGGTCACCCAGAAAGTTGGGAGTATGTATTTGAGAAATATAATCACCAAATACGATGTAATTTCCTCTAATAAATACTGGAAAGATGCATTCACAGATTGTTCCATGCCATACCATCAATTACACTGACTGAGCTATTTACTGATGTGAACAAAAACATACTAGGTCACATCCACTGGTTCACTCATCCTTTAAAAAGAAGTCCAGCCACACCTATGTCCTGGACTCATGCTGAAAACACAGCGCACCTCTGAGAGATAATAGCAGCAGTCTTAGTGGACATTAAAATGGAGGTGTTTCTAGAGTATTTTGGAAAAAGATGATATTGTTATGCCTTCAAAGGGAAAGCATACTGTGGCAGCTTTATAGAGTCAGATGCAAATATTGGGGACCAAAAGCAATTACTCCACCTCTTAGTTTTCCTTCACCTTTACATGTTTTCTCACCAGATTGGTAAACTGTCTCTAAATGGACCTTCCCTCTTCTTCTGTAGTGCCCTGCAGTGACTGACTTTGAGCAATTAGAGGTTTTTGGACCAGATGGTCTTTTCTCATCACCACCCCCATAGCCGTGGGGCTCCTGAAACGGGACACCCATGGCTGCACCCGTGCAATTGATGCCTCAAATCCCCCTGGCAGAGAAGATTTCATTTAAGATTTTTCTCCAGAACAGCTTGTTCAACAAATAGCTTTTAGCATATACAATTTGCAAAGTTGCCAGTTTATCATGAATAGAGCTATTTGTAGTCTAGTCATATCATAAAATCTTGTTAAAAGAAACAACACAAAGAGACTGCTCACTTTTCAGTTATGGTGCTTTTGAATTAATTTGAATCCAGATTGCCTCATGAGTATTGTTTGTTCCAATATGAAACAGTTTATGGTGATAAATTGCAGCAGCATCACTTTAGAGCTGCCTAGTACAGTATATTGCAGCAGAAGTTTGAGTCAGCTTTCATGAAAAGTATATACTGTAGCTAGGGCGCATCCAGATTTTGTGGTTTGGAGGATAGTGACTGAAAATGTCACTGAAACGGGAGTATTCCATGGCAACTGCAGGTGTTGGGCAACATCAGGGCTCATAAGGATGAAACCAACCAAAGCAAACAGCGAAAATCTAGTAATCTGCTTCCTGTCACCCTCAGCCAGGTATTTACTTCCAAGTGCTGAATAATGATTTGCAGAGACCAACTCTGGGTCGCCCGAGCCATACTTTCAGTGCAGAGACATTTAACGTGTATGAATTCTTCATCTAGCTCTAAATTTACGGTTACAGCAGATGTTAGAGTCAAATCTCATTAGCAAGATTTCATTAATCTGCCGAATAATGACAAAACATTTCTGCACCCTCTCAGTCATAATCTTAATTAAGCCTAAGCAAGGTATGTTGCGTGACATATCGCCCTGTGTGTGTACGCTCTCAGGTGAATAGGAAAGGGCCCAGCTGAGGAGAGGGAGAGTAAACATTCACCATTCTTATCAAAACCATCAGGGGATGAAGAGGTCCTGGCTCTGCTGTCGCACCAGGCCCTTACTGCGGTGTGATTCAACAGTTTGCAAGATTTTCTGTAGCCACCGAGAGGAAGAAGCAGCCGTTCTCCAACTCAGCCAACATACTTGTATCTATAGCCTTATGACAAGTATTTAAGGTCTTGCCCAGTGCTGCTAGACCCCATCATAGGGCAGAAGAGTCACAGCTGTTACCTCACATTTAAAATATGTTTTCACATTTAATGAAATTAATGAATTTGATGAGGCACTAGGCCAAATTAATCTCTGGTGCCCTTCCATCAAATGCAACTGAGTTAAACAGGGATTAATTGAGGCCCATGCAATTACCTCTTAATTAACCCTGAAGGGTTGGGATTAACCCTGCTGTTCAGGGTTAACACAAGCGTGTTTGCCATGAGAACTCCATACCATTGGCATCACAAAGTTAACACTGACCAAAATGTCTGTGCCAAAAAAACATTTGTGTGCATGAAGCACATTGCTCTTGCCTAACCACTCCTGCCCTCAGCTTTTTGCAGGGTTTTGGGGGCTGCAAAACCAGAGGAGCCATCAGGGGTTGAACCAGGAATGCTTTTCCTGCAACCTCATCTATAAACATAAAACTCTCAACACACAGCAGGAAAGCAGACAGCAGGAAATACTCCCTTTCACTTCCAAGCAGTTTTTCAAACATTTTGTTATCCAGCATCTTGCTATGGGCTTTTCTTAAAAGTTGTGGCAACATTTTACTCCTAGTTGCATTCTGTCTGCTTTTCCAAGCATGTCTACATGGCAATCTGGGGTGGTGAGCAGAGGTGCTTCAGGTAGCAAGGACAGCAACATCAGAACTAGCATTCGGCAGACCCCGTTTCCACCTGCCAGGGACAGTTACTATGTGTGAAGATCAAAATTGGTCTAACTGCAGCCATGCAACTTAGTCTTAGGCATCTGCAGAGACTCCAACACACATGCACCCTTCTACCGCTCTTCTCTCCTCCCACATACATAGAGATAATGAAATTGTTCCTTCAGCCATTTGGTTTGTATTCAGGGACTCAAGAAACAACCTTCAATCTTTACAGGGCCATTTGCTAGTCTGTGATGCACACTGTCTGATCCTCAAGTACAGTCTGTCTGTCTGCCTGTCGATCATGAAACTGGAAGGCACTTGATTCTCCATCATTTGATCTGAGTGAAAGCAGCTGTTGTAGCAAAAAGTTTCAATAAAGCAATGTTACTGGCCAGTCTTCTTCAGCATAACCACACTCAGAGATTGCCTCAGGATGTCGTATATCCCATTCTTCCATGCTTCATGTGAAGGATGATAACAGGAGTGGGTTACAAACAACTTCTAATGAAACAGAAGTTTAAATGCATTCTGTGAGGCTCTGAAAAGGAAAATGAAAACCAAAACCCCAAAACATATTGCCAATGTAAAGAAGAAACAGAAAAAGTGCAGCTCTCGCTCTGCTCCTCTGTGGATGTCTCATCATTTGACTTGCAACTGGAATCAAACAGGAAACAAAACTCTGGGGATCAAGTGCATCTTCTTACAGAACCAAGACTGAGATGTCAGAAACAAATGAGTGTTCTTTCAAGTGGTTTTCCAGCCACCACCTCTTTAATGGAACACCACTCCCTTTCAAATTAGCAACACAAGCTAGAATAATCTATGAGGACGCCCAATGTGACCGCCGGTGTGGAGCCAGAGAAACATGTCTCCCTGACACAGAAATGCTGCTTTGCACTTGTCTTTAAACTATGAAGGTACCCAGAAGAACTGACTTTGTGTCAAACTATAAGAAAGCAGGCTAAGAAAAGTCTTGGTAAGGGCTTAACTCAATAGTCAAGGGGAAGGAAGCAATCTTTTTAGGCTCTCCTTGTCTCTACTACAACTTTTAAAGTTGTAGCAATATCAAGCTAACATGTTTCCATCTTTTCCCGGGAGGAAGAGAAGTAGCTACAGCCTGCCTGCCCCTGATAAATTACATCTCTCCATACACAGGAGACCAGTTTAGCTCAAAGGTTTGCTACAGCATCCTGCAACAGTTGGTGAAATTGCTCAATTTAGAGTTCTCCCCGACACAGATTCAACACTAGCTTAAAAGCAACAATTTGAACTCTAATTGGCAGACACATTAACACCTATAGAAAATGAACATAACTTGACAAAACCCTTTAGCGCAGCTGAACTGTTATCGGCATGTAAAGGATACTGAGAATATATTATCATGTTGACTCTGGGTCATGCCAGACTAGTTTCAGACTTCAATGGAAATGGTTTTGTATTATAGAAAGCCACTACAGTATGATTAAAATGCACTGCACAACTCACTGCCGTAGAGATCTATGCGTACATGAAATCTGGAATAGGCTAAGGAGGGTTTTCCTCAAGATTTTTAATCATCCACAGTAATTACTGGTATGTGGTAACTCCAAACCATACTGACAAATGTATGAAAAAAAAAAATCAGTTATCAAGAATGCAAAACATCACACGGGAAAATATAAAATATATTTTGCACTTCCTTGCAGAAGCAACTTATAAACCGTTTCCATATGAGCAGTAAGTAAACATCCCCTTTTGCCAACATGAATTTTGTACCTTCCACCCAACAAGCCAGTGGCAGAATTTTTTCTGACAAAACCAATGAAAACTGTACACCCACCATCAGGGAGCTGAAAACTGCAGTGTCTTATTAGTACAATGTCCTCCTACTAGCTGCAATGTCTTATGTTGCAAATCTGTTGATAATAAAGCTGTTATATTTTCTATATTAGACTAAGAAATAAAGTGAAAAACCCCCTGGAATTCTTTTTCCCCAAATGGCAGCTCTGGGAGGGTGTCCCCGCCCATGGCAGGGGATTGGAACTACATGTTCCTTGAGGTCCCTTCCAACCCAAACCAGCCTGTGATTCTGTGAATATGCATATATATGCACACACACACACATATATCCATAGACACATACTTATATATATATATGCATGTATACACACACAGAGACAAGCTTCCTATACTTGATTCAGTGGATCCTTCACTATAGAAAACTGTAGTTTATTTTCTGAAACTACTTTTAGGAACAAAGGAACTGATTCACCTTCACTGAGGTATTGAAAGATGCAGGTGAAGGCCAACGGTCCTGTGCTCTTGAAATATTTTATTGGGTTCATACATGTACTTTAGGTGCTTATATATTTAAAAAAAAAAAGCCAAAACCAAACAGCTCATCCTGGCCCAGCATGAATTATAGAGACCACATGTTAAACCTGTTTCACTGCTCCTACCCTTCTTTTGGCAATAAAATTCCCGCCCTTTCTATGCCCTCTACTCAGTCAACGGGTCTCTGCCAATGCTTTCACACCTCTCAGCAGAAGATATTAAAGAAGACAGCGGGGGAAAAAAATAATTTAAAGAAATAATTACAATATGTAATTTCACACCTAATATATAGTCACACCTAACCATTCTTCCCCATGAAGTACATTTTTAGGGAGTTCCATGAGGCAGCTGAGGAGGGAGTCAAGCTTTATACCTAGAACTTGTCAACTTCCTTCAGTGTTGGATGGACACACTGGGACTCCTTCATCCAAGAATCAGAGAAAACTTTGCAATAATGTGATTTACTTCCTAGAAGTTCTGATTTATGCTGGAAGAAAGTGAAATCTTGATCAGAAACACCAAAATACCATTTACAGTATTGCAAATGCAATAAGGGAAAAAAAATAATTTAAGTTATTTCTTCCAATAAATCAAATAGGAACTGTTAATCTGGTTCAGTTCATCATTCTATCTAGTTTGATAAGCTACCTTTCACAGGCTGTATCGGTAGAGAAGAGCATTCTGTCAAAGAGAGAATAAAAGATGCTTGCAGAGTGAATGAAGGGATGATACAGAAGTCAAACAAAAAAATAACTATTTTTGGACTAGTGTTACCTGATCTTACAAAGGATCAGACCAGATCGGGTTCATTAGAGTGCAAAAAATACACTATAAGACAAAATTAAACAAACTAGAAGTCACAAAACCACTCCTGTGTTCTAAAATAGTTGCCTTTGTATATTGCAGGCAGCTAGATTAAACTAACCCATGAAGTAAATCTCTTCCATATGTGTGCATCTGTTGGTGATTTGTCCTATACCCAGTTTGGACCAGGGATAAGAATTTAAATTTAACCAATCTCTTAGAAAAGTATCAGTCTATAATGCGGCTTCTGGCCCTCTTGGGAGAATTAAATGGAGAAGGGGCAAGGCAGTATGACATAGTTTCAATGTATACAAATATATATAAAACATTGTTAATGGAACTACAGCATGACACCCCAGTCTAGAGTCCTTACTCATTGATATATTATTACCAATACAAAAAAGAGAATGATAACAGCTAGGAGATCCCAACACCAAAATCCCCTCGTAGATAAAGGATTCCTGAAAAGAGATACAGGTTTCAGAGATGACAATCCAAAACTGGGTTTCACACATGTGCTGAGCCAGAGCATGGCAAGGGGGTGGCAGGAAAGCAGTTCTCATCCAGTAACCACCTTCCAAAAACCAAGGGAATGCATTCCAGATTGATTCCTAGGTCATCTGGAAACAACCATGAAGATTTGCTTGCAAATTATATGTTCACCTGTTGCAGTTTGGTGTAACTGTTGCTTCAGTGGCTCTTGTAGGCTGCAGTTACAGCTTTCTGCAAGCCCCATGTTTTGAAAACACTGGTACATTCAAGGCCAAATTTGAGACCAAGCCTATCAGAGCTGGTCATAGCGCCTCTGTGAATCACATATAGGAGAAAAAAACCTGCTGGCAGGCGCACTTTGCCACCGGAGCGGGAGGGAGAAGATGTAACAAGCTGCAGAGACTCCAAGGCCAGGCCTGCAGGAGGGGAGGGAATGAAGAATGTGAAGAGAAAGTTTCCCCTGCAGCTCATGGTGGAATCCATGGTGAAACGGGTGTCCCCCCGAAGCCCATGGATGAGGATGGGGAGCAGAGACAACGATGCCCTGTGAAGATTGATCCACGCCTCAGCAGGTTTGCCAAGGGACTTGTGACTTTGCGGGGGACCAGGCCGGGGGG
>VZTU01009964.1:64816-77275 GCA_013400835.1 Zapornia atra
GGGGGGAAGTAGAAGTGATAATATCTGGGGAAGAAAAGCAGCTTGTTGGGAATCACTGGAACCCCACTACCCATTCCCTGCCCCTCCCCGCGCCATGTTGGGGGGGGAAGAAGGGAGTAAAATCGTGATGAGTTTTAAGTTTGCTAAGAAGGGAGGGGTGGGGGGAAGGCGCTTGAAGACCTGCCCGCTTCTTATCTCGTTCCGGTTCACTGGGTGTAGTAGTTGCAGTAAGTAGTAATATATCACTTTCCTTTATTCTGTGCTGTGTCTGTTTTGCCCATTGCACTAATTGGAGAGTGATCCCTCTGTCCTTATCTCAAGTCCTAAGCCTCCCAATATCTATTTTCTCCCCCTTTTCGGCTGAAGGGGGGAGTGAGCGAATGGCTTGGTGGGTATTTGGCCTTTGGTTAGGTCCAAAACCACCACATCACCACAATACATTAAGTAGTACTAATTACCTAATTGCTGCCATGATGCTTTCAGTGCATGCATTTTTCTCTGACTTGAGACAGCCCTTCCCATCATGTTGTTACCCTATTAACCATTCAACGAAGATCGCACATTGCGGAGTAGTACCTAGAGCAGAAGTACAGACAGATAATTTAACATTGAATGCTGAACCTAGCTGCGTAAGTAGATGTCAAGGTCATAGCAACAGTCAAATCAGGGAACGCAACACAAATCCTCCATTGTCCTTCACCAACCTAGGTGGAGGTAGCTATGAGAAATGAATAAGCTGTGCTAGTACGCTTCCCAGTACAAGCCCTAGGGAGAGACAGTCTCATGTGGAAAGCTAAATCTTTCCCACAGGCATGGTGCATTTGAATTTTTTTTTTTCCCTAAACTGTTATTTGCTCAAAATGTCCCTTTAGTTTTTCATTCACCCACAATGCCCATGTAATTACCAGCAGCTGAAACATCATCATGCTGTAACATGGACACTCAGGGATGTATGCAATACTAACGGGATTAAAACAAAATTGAGAAAGAAATTCAGACTAAATTGTGTGTGTGAGCTAGCAGCACTGAGGTAAGAAACGGATTTAATCCTGTAAAACCCATATTCATTTATTAAGCTTCTTATTTGAGTCCTGTGGCAAAAACATGCAGCCAACATCATTCAAACTAAAATGTACAAATTATACTGCTCTGAAATAATAAATATAATAAAGCAAGAGGCATAAAATGCCATAACCAGAGGCTCTGCATTACACTATATTGTAATTGTTACTAAGCACAACCTATTTGCAAAATGATTGTACACTTCTTGTACTCAAAAGTTTAGTGAACACATAGACCGTAAAAGAGCAGAGTAGCTTTTCAAAACCCCACCCTACAGTTTCAGCCAAGAAAATTTGTCTAATAAAACTTCCAATATTTTGCATGGTCCTTGCAACACAGCTGCCCAGCTTGAGGCAGATGTGCTGGAGAGTCAGGAGAGCATCGATCCAACCACACCATCCAGAAAATATCCCACCAGCCTGGCCACTACAGAACAGAAACAAGGGGCATAAAGCTGCACTGCTACCAGCTACGGTTTGAAAGGAAGTGGTGGCCCCCAAGCACATTGCCAAACAGCCTGGTCCTGTTGCTGCATGTTGGGCAACCTCAGGAAACACTCACTTGCCTGATACACATGCATCCAAAAAGACATGGAAAGAGAAATCACTTTGCCTTCACACTCTTAATGGGTCTCAGTGTGAGGACAGTGAGCCTGAGATAATTCAGAAAGGCACAACTTCGCGCTTCAGGGATGATGCTTCCATAAATCAAAATTAATTAAGCCAAAAGTACATATACAGCTGAGCAGCAGCTGAGTAAGGGCTGTCAGAAACCCTGTTTCTGGGTTCAGAGACCTCACTTACACCTAAGAATGTTTTCCCAGAGACCAACATCACATAGGAAAGTACACGTAGAATCAAACTATTAAAAAAATCCACTAATTCTGCACTTAGTCAGGGGCAACAGCAAGTTTTCTTGTACCAGGCCATGGAGACCCATTATGGCCAGGGGGTAGAAAGCAAGCCTGATCTCAGCTCTGCCAGTTAATTAATTATTGCAATTTTGCCTGTCTGTTTTGTTGGCTGCTGAAAGTTGGTACAAGCTTCCTAACTCCAGTCACGTGCTGTGGAACCATGTAAAATCATGGCAAAATCTGATCCTCAAATAAAAGCAGGCCATGCTAAATGAATCAGAAGCAGTACAGCAACTGAGGAAAACAAAGTCCCCTGTGATAAATGTTGTCCCTTTGATCCTCTGGTTTCTGTAATGGTTGGAAATTAGGGTGGGCTGTCTGGATTTGAGCTAAACATATTAAAGGATCTGCTAAATCTTTCCGTTACTGCCTAAGAATATCCTTACAGGCCTACTGGGTCTATTAAGTATAAGTGGAAAAGATTGGCTGTACATGCATTTAATGCCTGTCTTGAGCTGCTGTGTGCTGGTGGTAACTGTGTGGGTAATCACAGGAGAGAAAGCATGGAGATGGAAGGGGGATCAGATATTTAGGACTAAAGAGGGACACAGGAAGAGGATGAGTACAGGAATCAGAAAACAGGGATAGGGATGGAAAGCACAACAGAGGGAGCTTTCTAAGAGACAAGCTGACATCAAGTCTGACACTGACAGAGCTACCAAAAGCAGCAGTGATGCATTAGCAAGAGCAGTGATGTATTAGCAAAAGCCAATGAAAAGGAACAGCTGAAAATAGGAATTATGAAGAGAGGAGAAATACTTGAGAAATACTCTCAAGAGGGAGAAACTATGTAACAGAAATTACATCCCATAGAATGAAGAAAATATCGTTTTAAATGTGTGTACATTTCTATGTATTTCAAAACACGTTATACATCCATGCATTTTATAGGAGCAAAATCCAAATGCAACAAATAACATCAGGTTTGTGAAGGAAGCTGAAAGGAAGGCAAACATCACATTCTTTTACCAAGCAGTTAGCAGGGAACAGAGTTAAAGACAATGCAGACAGTGACTGGCCAAGGTGTTATGATTTTTGAAGTGGGAAGGGAGGAGTTTGGCTCATTCATGTGTCTTTCCTTTCTAAGTGTTAAAACAGAGATGCTGAGGAAAGGACGGAAAACTAGAGTAACCTTTGGTCAGTTTTACTGTAGTATAGTCAGACAAAGCAGATAAGGATAGCCTAAAAACATCGCCAATACTTCTTGACACTAAGCCCAGTTAGAACCGTGCCTCCCATAGCCAAGGGAGGAAATCAACCTGTTTACACTTGAAGTTCTTGGACAGCCAAGCCATTTGCTGTACATGCAGCTCATCAACATCATATCATCTTTCTAATGTTTCTCGCAATAAGACAGCACAAAACCACACCTTATTCCAGCAGCTGCACACAAAAACAGAGGCCACAGAGCCTCCTTGCCTCCCCGCTCCAGGCTGCTCCCTCCTCCACCTGAGACAGATCCCGTGCATTCATTCAATTCCAGCCTTATCTATTCCCAATTACACATTGATAAAACTCAGTGTAGTGGTGTTATTACATGTGCAAATCCACTGCTGTTTAATCTTGCCAGAGCTGTGTTTGGTTTTGATATATTCTGACTGGCTTGCCTCTCAGCAGCAGGCTGAAGAATAATAAACACTATGATGCATGGCTACTCACACACACTTTCATGTGTGTTATTCATTTGCATTCTGTGACTATTAAAAGCAAGGATTTCCAAATCATACAATGTGGGCAAAACCACAGTAAGAAGGTGCTGCAATGAAGGGGAGCTTGAAATCCTGGCTGAAATGCTTCAGAAGTATGAGGGGATTCAGGCTTGCCGTGTTGGGAGACAGCAGCCTAAGGGCATGATAGGTCAGTGAAGAATAAACGAAGCCCCAGATTGTCACCTTTCAGGCTGTTCACTTAAATGCCATTGCAATCCTCAGAGACTCTACCCACTAACACTCCAGTAATGATGCAGTATATGCAAGGTAGCAGAAAAACAGAGTTTCTTTGCTGTGTTATGCAAAGAGGGTTGCAATCCTACATAGCAAGATACTGAGTGAGCAGCACCTTGCTCACCATCCTCTGACTGTGCATCAACAGCTGATGAACTGACTTATTCATGAATTAACGCTCACAGTTAAGGCCAAAGTCTGTGTTCACATGCTGGACAAAACATACCTATGTTCCAGTTCCTGAAGCTTTTGACAATCAATGTCAAATTAAACTGTTCCTTGCTCTTCCTTTCTGCCACAGGAGAGTCTTAAGTGCTATTTGGGAATTTCTGCTAAGTGCAGTAGGTGGTTTTCCCCTTCAGTCAGTCTTACCTCCACTGCAAAAGAAAGGTCAGCACGGGATTCTGCATTTCCTCTGGCAAGGTTTCAAAACGAATGATGAAATCTGATGGAAAATTTGACCTTTCAATGTTTTCCTCCTCATCTCCCTGCAAAAGGGTCCTTTTCTTGTCAATGTTAGGTGCTGGTCTTCCAAACTAATCTTCTGCATGTGTCCCATGATACACACGCAGATTGCTGCTGGCATTAGTAGGTTTATATACAGGTACTGGACATGGACTAGGATAAATACTACTAATAATGGACAACAGTGGGTAGAAGCAATTGGGAAACTACTAGCAAGATAAAGTGAACACATTTACTGTGAGGTTTCTTTTCCTTAAGGTAGGTAGAACATATTAATGGTTTTCTTCTTTCCTATCCTCATTTCTTATAGTCCTTGTGTGACAGCTCTTTTTTTTTTTTGAATGGTTGATGGTGGGCAACAGCTGACCTTTATCTTTCAAGACCAATATAGATTCCTGCTTTGCAGTAAAACCTGTAAAAGATTTCTGGAATCCTCCAACAACTGCCTATGGTGCTGAATGGTCTCATTTTTTCACATTTAACAGGTGGAGATGCAGAAGTACACATATTTATGATTGTCTATAATTAAACTGTAAGCTGTTAGGACCAGGGATTCCAGTTTTGTTCCAGGTTTGTCCATAACCAAGCAGAATATGACTATGTGGGGGACACAGAGGGTGGTTTTGGATATTAGGTGAGTATAAATAATAAGTGAGACGAGAATAAAACTGGAAAAATTGCTGGGAGAATGTACTTCATTGAACAATGAAGCCACAGAAACAACCTTTTAAACACAACACTATAAAATTGGCTAGTATCCTGGAACCACCCATTCTTAGTTTGCTAAGGTATTCCCTTAAAGTGGCTATGTGTTACTTCCCTGTAAGCTGGTTAGGTATCCTTTGTAGATCCACCTATCCTCTCCAAAGATTTCTGTATCTATTAACACCCTACTGGGAACTTTCTTCTTTCCTTGCATAACACATGCATAACTTTTCAGAATCCCAAATGGGAGATAGGACTGGAAAGGACCACCCAGTCACAACATTCAACCTTTCTGCAACCACTTAATAAACAGCACAGGAAAGCACACAAAGCATTCACTTCATACATACCCTCCTGTAACACAAGCAACAAACAAGGAAAAAACCCCAAACCAACACCACACACACACCCACACACCAACTCTGCCACCCAGGAGCTATTATTTTAAAGGCCTAAAGGCCACCACAAATTAAATACATCTCAGGAACAAACCACTCTCCTGCAGTAGTAAGGAACATGCTGGGACCAGTTCAAATATTCCATCACCCTCCATGAGGGTTACAAGATTCCATTTTGAGACACTGTGACACACACAGCCATGACAACTCATTAACCAAGAGCACCAGGGCACCTTCCACCAACAACTCTTTCTTTGTAGCACAGTCCATCACCACTCCTAAACATCAGCTGCCTACATTTCCATGTATCTGTTCACTAGATCTCATTTGGCAAGGTGAGGGGTTAAAACAGTCGTTTATCTCCATAGCCTTCACTTTTTCTTGCTTTGTCCAAGTTTCCATCCTTGTTCAGAGAAGTCAGCTGGTAAGTCCCTCAGCTTCTCTCCCCATTATCAGCCAGGAGGAAAAACACCTCTGCCACTCCTTCAGCCCTCCTACTAGACCTCCCACATCTCTCTCGCCATCTTCTCCAGCTTCCTTTTCCTTCATTGCTTCCATATGCTGCACTAACTTCATAATTTGGTTCAGCTGGGAAGAGTTGAACTTTCCTCACTTGGGACTCCAGGGCCCACATATGTAACTACACACCAAGACATTTTCTGCCAGGCTCGTGTGTTTACTGTTCCACAGTTTCATGATCACCATCAGTACCAGTACAGCGAGTGAGGACCTACGTTCAAATGTCTGCATACCAGGTCAGACAAAACCAACATTACAAGCCTATTGTGAAAAAGCTTATGAGAAAAAAAAGGGCCGTGGTGGAGGCTTTCATTATAACAGTACAAAATTACTTGTGTTTCCCTTTTTTTTTTTCTTTTTTTTCTTGTTAAACATTTATTTATGCTATAATACTACAGTCTCATCAATCAATTGCCTTCTTTTTCCAATTGAGACTCTCAAACCCTTTATAAGTGAGTTGCCTAGGTTCACAACTGGCATTACAGATCCTCAGCTTTCTAGAACTGTATCAGTGTACATCAGCTGACTAACTGGTTATTCACCTCCCAATGCTGTTTTTAAAATAATATAAATAGGTATCCTTCCTGGCCTGCTGAGAAACATAGTTCTTATTCTAGTAAAGCCTAAAATCTCTTCTCCTGAGATGTGAATTTATTAATAATGGGAGGAGCAGGAAAGCAATAAAGATCCACTCAAATCTCTCCAGATTTTACTGCTTATAACATTTCTTTCCTCGAGTTTACTTATTCCAAGCCCTTGTCCTGAGAGAGTGGCTCCTACCACACTTATAATCATGTGGAATAATGAGTCCCCTGAATTAAATTAGAATAACAGATATCTGCCAGCATGGATGGAAAAATCTTTTAATATCTTTAAAATAAAGCCTCTATTTTTGCCAGAAACATTTTATTATGAATTGCTGAAGATAGCCTGTTTATCTGAGAACGATCTGCAGAAGTGACTGGCTCTTCAGTTGAGATGCTGGAAGGAGAAGGAAATGTCTTTCTGATCAACAGGGACCTTCTCCTTCTGAGGGAGGTGTAAGTGAGACTGTCCCAACAAAACTGTGAGGACCAGGTACACCAGATGGGTTATTGCAACTGTACTGTTTTTTCAGTAAAAGTGCTTCCTTTGACATAACTTAAATAACACTTGTCTAAAAGCACAGGCACAGGAGAGCCCCTATTCCAGTCGTTGGGTAAATAATAACCTGCAGCAGGAATTGAGCCTGGCTCAGATATTCATCATTAATAGTTTTGCAGTATATTCACTAGGCCAATTTGCCTGTGCATGCATGCTAATTATTTTGAAACACCACCTTAACCCCCAATACAATTTTGGCCACTGAAGAGAATTTTATATGTTTGGTGGGTTTTTTTCTGAGCTTTATTTTACCCATTCTTGCATTTCTTATTAAAGATATCAAAATTTCCGCAGGATGTTTGAACAGGAAGAGAGCTTTGCAAACTGAGCTTCATTTATCAGGCAAAGGACATGACCTGGCAACCTCTAAGGCCAGAAATCTTGGTCTTAGAGAAATTCAATAGAGCTTTGAAGTGGATTTTCTGGAGTATTTGATTTCACCTTGAATTCCCCTAATACTGAAGAAACCATTACATTTCCTTACATTGTAGATACACATTGAGAGATCTTTGCATGGTGTCTACACAAACAGCCAAAGAAGGAACTGTTACAGAAAACTGCAAAAAAAGAAATAGTTCTTTCAGTCTTAAGAAGGGAGAAAAGTTGAAGGAAAGAGAAAACACTGAAATCCACAACTCACTAAAAGTCATCTAGGTATTTTAATTATTAAAGAATGGCCTGGAAAATGTGAAATACTGACTTAACATAACCTATTTTTGATTAAAAGGGGCTTATTTTCCTTATTCTAGTACACTAATTTGAAATATTAAATATTATTTAAATATTCAAATAGATGGAGTATTTCTTGTGATATGGAAAATCAGATAATACGGTGTTTCAACATGGTGGGATGTTGAAATATTACAGTAGCCTTTCTCTCAGCATGGTTTCATTTGGTTTTGATTTGGTTTGGTTTTGATTGAAATTAATTTTGACTTGAAACAAGAATGTGAAGGTCAGATTAACTTAAATTGACTTTTATTCCATAACATTGTTTGTGTCATGCAATTCCAAAACAATTTTTCCCTACTCTTTAATAATTCATTGATATCTATCTTCACTCTTCCATAGTACCCATTTTTTTGTTTGTATTACAGGTTAAGAGCAGAATGATTTCATTGCAAAACAACAAGAAGCCAGATAAACATTCCCTTGTCTTTCCATTCAGAATTCTAGTAACCCTTGACTAGTTGCCATGTTTAGACCATGGCTTTCATATTTGTGAAGTTTTAGCTCAGTTAACTCCAAGTCTGGTGGTCACTATTGTGTGATGGGCCCTTGCCTATGCACTGTGATGAATTCTTACAGCCACCACAGAGGGAGGATTGTATCTCCCAAATTCAAGAATTCCCCACTATGCCTATGTAAGTCAGCTAGTCTCTGTAGCCAACCAGTGTATAGAAATAGACTTTTCTGAATAGCAGTTCAGAGCTGAAGCTTAATTTGAACAAACTTTTCTTTTTAGGAGCCTTTTTCTCTTGGTATTGATTTTAACACCTTCAACCAAAGTCACCTTACTGGCAAAATATGCTAGTAATATAACTATACTGTAGGGCTCACTCATAAAATTTGAGTTAATTTTAAACTAGGCATTGTTCTATAAGCTCTATGAAAGCTGTATGATGCTTTCATGATCACTTGGGTAGGTCAGCAGCCATGTTCACTGGAATGAACATAAACATTACTAAGTCAAAAGCATTTATAGTAATAAAAAACATTGGTAAAACAAACCCACCTGAAACTCTCAGGGTATTTAGGGTTTTTTTTCACCTACAGCCACAGCTAAGGAAATAACAACTAGGCAAAAATCAGATAGCTGCTGAAGGCAGGAGATACCACTGCTCTGTGACCTAGAGAGATCTTGTAGGCAATGGTTACCAATGAACCAGTGGGAAGGTGGCACCTCTGAACTGTCTTCAAGAGATGAAAGGCCTTGTTCAAATCCAGTACTTGGCTATGCATCATATATAATTTTGGAGTGTACTTTAAAGATTTTCTTCATTCCACATGAAGGGCAAGAGAAGAATCCAACACAAAATATTATAAAATAGTTTCCCAGACTCTTCAAATTCCCCTTTACTCTCAGGGCGTTGTTTCTTGGTTTTGTCCTAATACCACTTCTGGTGCATATGGTGAAAAATGACCCACGCGGTAATTCTGTGACATTACGTTTGGACTGCACATATGATGCTGGTGTAAAGAGAGGATCACAGCACAGCCTCCTGCTTTAAGTCTAGTCATTGCCTTCAAAACTGACTTTTTGCATCATTCTTAAATGCTGGTGTGATAAGCTGTCTCTGGGATCTTGACGGCCCTCTCATTTTTGCCATAATTTATCAGATTTATCAGCAGGACATTCTGTCGTCTGTGTGTAAACCTTCCACAATAAGCTACCAGTGACAAATCCTGATGGATGAGGCAAGATACACAGACTTCCTATGTGAAATAGCACACTGCTGAAATGCTCAGGGAGGCATAGCCATCTCATCCCTCAAGACTGCAATGCATTTCTATTCATCCTTTGGATAATGGTCAGGTTGTCCTTCATCAACACATGCAAGCAGCATGTTCTGAGGTGATGTGAGTAAAATGTTGCTATAGTGGGCATTGAGGTAGCAGGTAGTTAAGAAAGAATGCAGGTTGTGTTTAAATTAAACAATAACACTCTCTTCTTAGTTTTTAATAATTTTGAAGGAAAAAAAAACCCTAAATATATGCATTTTGGTGAGGTTATACAGCTGCTGTTCAGTCTATAGGCAAGACAAGACACTCATCCATTAAATTAATGGAAATACTTCCAGTGATGAGCATGAGTCAGACAATTGTCTCTACCCTCACTTCAAAGAAGAAGGCTGAAGAATTTACCCAGAACAAGTTTTTTTAGAGATCCATAAGAGGATCATTTTCATTAACACACCGTGGAAGGGGAGCAAAATCTCAAATAATCTGTTTTGAACAACAACATGTCTTATTTTTCCGATTAAAATAAGTGAGGGAAACGTTTTATCAAACCACAGGCAGCTCCTATATAATTGAATTCACTGCAGCACTTTGAGCAAAAGCTAGAGCTGGTCTAGTATTACAGAGATGATTCATTGATTAATATATTCAGTCATACCATCAAAATGTGTCAATATATTAAATGCACAGTATTCAGTCAGCTCCAGTAAACACCAGTTAAAATATTCTGTGAAATTAAGAACTCCTTGCCAGACTGCTATTTAACGGAAAATTATTCACAGACAATTTGACTGGCCCCATAGAGAGGAATTCTTTCATGCTTGGAATCAGAGGGAGAAAGATAGTGGAGACAATAAAATTCTACACTCCTTAGTAATCTAAATCAGAAATTATGTTCTAAATCACAAGAAGAATGATGGCATGCTATCAGAAGTCAAAAAATGTTGGAAGACATTCATAATAA
This sequence comes from Zapornia atra, assembly GCA_013400835.1. Lineage (NCBI taxonomy): Eukaryota > Metazoa > Chordata > Aves > Gruiformes > Rallidae > Zapornia > Zapornia atra. The sequence goes on from VZTU01009964.1 coordinate 75,389, forward strand.
TAACAGATATATACATGTAATTGAAAATTACATATTATTTAGCATATCCTCAAATTCTCCTTCATCCTGACAATTTGCATGCAAATGAGGAATCTTTAAGTGCATTTAAATTGCTACACTACCTTCAAAAATAGAGAATTTTAAAGATATATTTATTATTGTGTAGGAAAGGAAATGTTAATATAAACCAAATAATTACTCTATTTGCATAGTGATAAGACTTATTTGTAATAAAATCCTCTTATAAATATAAAGAAGGAACACTGAACACTAAAGAGCGTGACGAGCAAAATAACAGAAAATGTCATCAAGAAAAGGTGCATTCATAGGTGAAAGACTCTCGGTACATTACTTTTCAATATATCTTTACTACTGATGTTGGAGTAACAGGTCAAGGCTTTAAAATATTCAGCATATGCCATGTTTATTAGGCAGAAAGAAAATATAGATTTAAAAAAAACCCCAACAAAACAGAAGAACCTGAACTTCTTGCGCTCCAAAGGATTTTCTTGTGATGACGATTTTTCTAAATCTGCTGAGCCAATGTTTTAATTTAGCAAAGATAAATACCATTTCCTGTGTATGACCTTGAATTTTACATCTCGGCCCAAAGGGGATATTTACAACCTGTAAACAGACTCTGATAATGGAAGTTCTGACAAATCTCACCATTATGATGATAGTTGCCTTTATCTTTGTGTTTTGGTTTTTTTTTTCTGGAAGATGGAGATTTGGCTCTGTAAACCCAGATCTACTGACTGTTATTGCTCGTTAAAACTCTTTTTAACTGATTATCTTAATTCTTGTGATAAGAACATCACCAACCTGTGCTTATTCTTACTTATAATACAGTTCCACATCAGCATGGCTGCTATTCATCTTCAGAGAAAAGGATACCTATATCTTGAGTTCTTGATACCTTCTGGTGGGCAGACGAGTATTTTGGTGTTTTAGTATGCCAGTACAATACACTACAGTTATTGTAGTGTTCTTTGGATCTTAGATTTCACAATTATAGAATGTGTTAGGTTGGAAGGGACCTTTAAATGTCATGTAGTCCAACTCCTTCCCTGCAGTAAGCAGCGACACCTTTAACTAGATCAGGTTGCTCAGAGCTTCAATTATCTGGGTATTTATCATTTCAGTATTTGGGGAATGAAAGAAGTAAGCAAAATCATCTCTAGAATCCATCTCCTACAAATGTGTTGTTTTAATGGGAAGTCTGTGAGAGGCCTTGGGGTCAGCTGGCTTGTACAACTAGTTTGTAGTAAGTCTTTTCAGGGAAGTTCTCTCCTATGTGGCATCACGAACTGCTAAAACCTTCAAATAATCTGGGAAAGAATCTCAGCTGTTGCAGTCTAATTTAGGGAAACAAGTCAGCAAGCGAGCTGACTGAAGTGCCTGACACATTGCATCAGTCAGAGCTAGGGAGCAGACTAACCTTCCAGCAAGTGAAACAGTTTGTGGTATGCCTTTCAAAATCAGGAGGAAATATTTGTCCCTTGTTCAACAGGAAAAGACTAAATGCTCTCAAAACAAGCCAAAATCCACAGCACAGGAGGCATTGAGGCATTTTAACTCTCACTCTGTGTCTTTCCATCAATATGTCATTATATATCATATAGATATATTCCCCCCCTTCCTTATAACCTAGGGGACCTTATAGTGGCCTTCCAGTACCTGAAAGGTACCTATAAAAAGCTGGGGAAGAACTGTTCACGAGGGCATGTAGCAATAGGATGAGGGGTAATGGTTTTAAATTAGAAAAGGGAAGATTTGGCTTGGATATTAGGAAAAAAATCTCCAATATGTGGGTGGTAGATCACTGGAACAGGTTGCCCAGAGAGGAAGTGGAGGCCTCAATCCTGCAGATATTCAAGGTCAGGC
>VZTU01009965.1:0-23004 GCA_013400835.1 Zapornia atra
CAAGAATTTATTCCAGCTCTTGATCGAGTTGCAGGGTGATTATTTTTTTTTTGTTATGATGTTATTTCACATTCCATCTGTCACTTTGTCATGCATGAAAAATAATACCGTACTTCATGCAAATTAACCATAATAGTTACCATAGAACTACAATCTCAAAGGTGTCCTCAGAATTTCTTAGATTCCTATTGCAACACAGTATCTTCTTATTGCTTGACATATTACTAAATTTTATTCTTTAGTCTGACTGCCTAGGATAAATAAAACAGATTCCATATTTCAGAAAACATGTAAAAATATGGAACATTTCCTTTAAACATATTATATCAAATGAGGAGTGTATCTTTGTGTAGGTAGCTGAAATTCAGTAAGTCAAATGCTTAAAGGCTCATGTCGAAATAAGCACAAAAGACACAGGTTCTTTTTCTCAGCCTTGGTTTTCAGCAATCACAACCTGTTCTCTTTCCTCCCAGCATCTAGCAATTGAGGCTATTTTTAGAAATTATTCTGATAATAATCACTCAGCAGAGATAAGCCGAGTTGTTAAGAATACAGTACTCCTAGCTGGAGAATTGCATGAGGACGTACAGGAGGCTTTGACCTTTTCAAATCTCCTTTTTCCCTATATTGGTTTGTAAATGTAAAGTGTGAGAAAAAAACTGGGATTTATCCAGAAGAGGTGTTTACTGCAGTCACAGTTCACATTTGCAGAGCAGTGGGTTTCTGAGAGTTTTAAAATAGAGGTTAGTTATATTTCACACTGGCGATTGTGTGAAGAGGTTTCATGTGTGAAGTCAGACCAGAACAGATTATTCACTGTGTATGTTCATGTTCTAACCAACTGTGTGGTAGTTTCCTGCCTGGACAGTCCACAGGGGAGAAAATATTTTCATCCTAGAGGAATGGGCTGATTTTGGCTCACAGGTTACTTTGAGCCTTACTTATACAAATGCTGTAAGGTGAATGTTAAATTTGTGCACCTGAGGCACAGGTTTAAATGAGAAGTAGAAGAAAGCCTTGTTTCTATTGAAAAGTATTTAAATGATTGTGAGAATTGAAATTTTTATTAATATTCTACTATAAACCATTAATCACGTTTAATTATAAATGCATTCAAATGAGACTTCAAAAGTGGTCATATTGCTGAAAGTGGAAGATAAAGCTATCAATTCTATTTTGATGTTCATGCTTTTTTTACATTTTTCCCCACACTTAATTTTTCCTTGTCCTTAAATAGAACTTTATTAATAGTGATTCACTACTTCAGGCCTCAGTTATATGTGACACTCCATTCAGGCAGTACCCTTCATCTGCTTGAAATGGCTTGCACAACAGGAACATCAATCACTTAAATCTGTGACTGTTGGGTATAAGTCACTGCTGTGTAAATCTGTTGAAGGCCCATGCTTGTCTTTTTGAAGATTTGAGATTGTAAGACATCCTATGTTCAAGGAAAAAGTCTCGTCTCTTATCAAAATTCTTCCAAAACATCAATTCTTTTGCTGTTTTGTGGAATGAGTGTTTTCAAAATGAATTGAGATTATGTACTTGTTCACGTAACGATTTGGAATATTGTGTATTTTTTTTCTTCTCTGATGGTCAGGATCAGTTAGGAAGCAAAGTGGACACAGAATATCAGGAATGTATTTGTAGGCATTTGGAATCCAGTGTCTTCATGTATGAGGAGGGAGTTATCTTCTGGAGTTCTGCCAGTCATTGAAAGGCAGTTCCTTTCTGCTCTATTGTGCTTTAAGATGCACAAGATTTCCCTGAAAACAGATTAACAATAGCTAAGTTAAACTTTATGACTTTTCTTACTTTTACTACATATACTCAATACATATATTTGACCCAAGTTCAGTTCCCATTTGCTAGGATGGTTCCTTTCTCATGTAGCCAGATTATAATTCATGAAGAACAGCATATGCATGCATTTTCCTACCAAATCCATAAGATTGTAAGCCTGGGTGGTTTTAGTTCTGGTTTTGAGATGCAAGACATCTTATTTTCTAAAATATCAGTCTGACTTTCAGGCAGCTAGGCTCGTTTTTCTCATGGTCCCAATATAAGCATTTACTAGTGATGTTTTAAAAGGGAAGTTCTTTTGATTAGAAAACTTGTGAGAAACAGATGGAAATAATAGTATTTGTGGTTTTCTAGTTTGTGTGACATTGCATACCTGCGAGTAGCTTGCCTAACCAGAGTATGCTTACCTAAATTTAAGTTTAGGTACCTGCCTAAAATAACCTATAGAAAACGTCCTATGAAAATATTGTTCTCCTTCATGAATGAAACGATGAAAACATTCTGTTGGATTTTTGTGTGCGTCCATTGAAAAGCTACAGAATGGCATTTTTTTCCCTGCCATCTAGATATGATGTTCTCTAACCTGTTGTCTTTAAGAGCCATTAGTAAAAGTTGCAAATTCTCGTCTGAAAAAGTGCTCTAGAGCCATTTTATTTAATGTAGGATTTCCCAGAACTTCTGGTACTGAACTTGGTCTCTGGCTATGACAAGGATTAAAGCTGCTTCTGGGCAGCTATCTGTTGCCCTTCTAATACAGAAACCAATTAAACTTTATACTGCTGAAGGACAGGCATAACTGAGTGAAAGAAATAGAGCCATTAGACTGGAAAGGATTGAAACCTGACAGCAGAATTTTCTTCTGATCATATGTTGCCAGTTTCCAGTCCCTTTGAGTGTTGTGTGTTAAAAAGAATTATTTAGAAGTTTTTAAAAACCATCATCATGTTATCTGATTGAAGCACAACTTCTGGCAAAAAAAGTATGTGGCCTTTAATTGGAAGGTATAATGAAATAGATAGGCATGGGCAATATTGATTTTAGCATTCCCTTGATATTGATTTCTTCTGTTGAAAATGTAATGTTCCACAAGTATGTTTTGTGCATCTGCAGTGTATGTACTAAAAGATTCTTATATTGGATGTGTTCATTTCCTGTATTTCAGTGCAAACTGTTTGCTAAAATACTATTCTCACAGCACCATCCTTTCCAAGATTTTCCTTTGTATGCACTATCTGATGCTGACAAATAGAAAAGTTGTCCCCACTTTAAGTGGCATGAAAAAGCAGACTGGTGAGTTTTGAGCTTAACACCCCTGAAAGGTTCGAAGCCATAGTAGGATAAGAGCCAGAGTACGAAAGGATTAATGTGAGCCAGGCTTTCCAGCCCAGCTTTGCTGATGGACAGGATGTCACTTAAACCCAGCTGAGTGCAGATCCTGTGATCTCTCTGTGTGTTGTTTTATATCCCTTCGGATATGTTTCCCTTGGAGCTCTTGGGGGTTTTAGGAAGAAGTTGGGGAACTAACTTTGCTTATAACTCAGATGACAGCTCGTGCCTGGGACAAGGTGGTCACGTGCAGTTTGCACTTCATGAGCTTGCCTCTGGAAGCAGCTGATGCAGTGACGACCACATGGCCTCCCTCCAGCAGCCAAGAAGTTTTAGCACCTGCCATCACCTCTGCAGTGCTGAGGAGTGAAAGATGCAACAATGATGCCAAGAAAAACTTCTGGTTTTACTGTAGCTGAGCCTATGGAGATTCTTGTAAGCAGTGGCAGCTGCTGACAGATAAAATTGTAGTGGTGGAGGCAAGGCGAAGGGAAAGAAGCAGATAAAAGAACCTGAACGGAGCCATGTAGAGCAATTGCCATCAGATAAGCCAGGGTGCCAGCTGCTTCATGGCATAACATGAATATGAATAAACTCCTAGCCTGTAGCATGAGCAGCAGAGTTTGCTGACATGTCTCCTCATTTGCTTTGAATCTTGCAGATTTATTTTTATAATAGTGATACCAACTCTATTTCAAGGAATACCGATTTGTCACACGGTGACATAGCTAAGTACCTTAGCCTTGCTTTGTAGAATTACCGATCTGGAAAATAAATAAATAAATAAATATACACAGCAGTATTTATACAGTAGGAGATGCATGTAACAATACCTCCAAAGAAAACAGATGAGGGGTTGTTGTTGGTGTGTTCAAGTATTCTTCATTTGAAAAGCTCTTTATATTTTATTGTAGTTAAATGGATGTGAAAGGTGTGTTCAATTTTTCTCCCTGGCTTCCCTATTAATGTTGAAGAGTAGGAAGAAATTATACTAATTTGTATTCCTGGACATAATACAAATGAAAAATGAATATTTTATTGCTAATGGCTTTATAAAATGCTATTCAGATATCTCTGCAAGTTTAGTATGTAACTCCATTGCAAAACACAAAAATGAAAGCAAAATTCTCAGCTGAGAGCACTAAAAATAACGCTAATGCAATGCCTAAGTATTAGTACAGGCAACTTCACTCCTCCAATCCTTTGCAAGTTGCATCAGTTTCTTAAGCAATGTGTTATGGTCTCCCCAGACTGTACAGAGCTTGGGGCTGAGAAGCTGTGTCAAAATGGATGTTCACTGTAGTGAGACCTGACATATTTTTCAGACATGCAGTATTTGTCCGGCTTCACTGTGTATCTTTTCAGCAGCAAACCAATCATATGGTTGCTACATCCCAGCAACTAAATGAAGAGATTCCTTCAGTTAATTTTTTCAGTTAATTTTTTGGGGTGTGTGTACTTTTATGTCTAAATATATTTTTTTCTAATACATATTAGAAAATATATATGATGACACTAAGCTGGGTGGTGAGGTTAACGTGCCAGAAGGATGTGATGTGATCCAGAGGGACCTGGAAAGGCTGGAGAACTGGGCCCAGGTGAACCTTGTGAGGTTCAACAAAGTCGAGTGCAGGGTCCTGAACCTGGGTTGGGACAATCCCTGTTACCCATACAGGTTAGGAGATGATGTGCTGGAAAGCCCTGAGGAAAAGGGCTTTGGTGTATTGATAGATGAAAAGCTGGATATGACCCACCATTGTGTATTTGCAGCCCAGATGGCCAACTGCATCCTGGGCTGCATCAAAACAAGTGTGGCCAGCAGATCGAGAGAGGTGATTCTGCCCCTCTTCTCTGCTCTGGTGGAATATTGTGTCCAGCTTCGGAGCCCTCCTCAGAAGGACATAGACTTGTTGAAGCGCATCCAGAGGAGGGCCACAAAAATCGTCAGAGGGCTGAAGCACCTCTCCTGTGAAGATAGGCTGAGAGTTGGGCTTGTTCAGCGTGGAGAAAAGAAGGCTCCAGGGGGACCTTACAGTGGCCTTCCAATACCTGAAAGGGGCCTATAAGAAAGCTGGGGAAGAACTGTTCACAAGGGCATGTAGCAATAGGACAAGGGGTAATAGTTTTAAACTAGAAAGGTTGATTTAGGTTGAATATTGGGAAAGAATTCTTCAATATGAGGGTCATCGATCACTGAAACAGGTTTCCCAGAGATGTAGTAGAGTCCCCATCCCTGGAGATACTCAAGGTCAGACTTGATGGGACTCTGAGCAACCTGAGCTAATGAAGATGTCCCTGCTCACTGCAGGGGGCTTGGACTAGATGATCTTTAAAGGCCCCTTCCAACCTAACAGATTCTATGTTAATATATATTACGTAGACTTTATATATGTGTGTGTGTGCATATATACGCATGTGTCAGCCTGTTTATTGGCTGTAGGGGATGGGTAAGGACCAAAGCTGAGAAAGGTAGAGAAGAAAGGTAGAGAAGGTGGGAAGACTTTCAGTTTCAGATGGATGGAGTAGTGCTAATGATGGGATGGGAGTGGGAAGTACTGTCAATAGAAGATGCTGTGCAAGTATCCAAAGAAGTAAGAAAGCCTGGGCAGTCTTGACAGATCTTGATTTGAGCTGTTACCAGAGAGATAAATATTAAGCTAGAGAAGGGAGGAAGAAATAGTGGAGCTAGACAGGCTATGGAGAGCTTACTGTAGTTGGAGTAGTTTCTACTGAACCTTCTTTCATAGTGGGAGTTGACGTTCCCATTGTGTCTTACCTGCTTCTTAATCTTTCCCTTAAGAATGAAAGCTGCTGTCTGGAAGTAGAAAAGTAGAAACCCAGCATACTACACACTTACAAAATCAAGCAATATTTGTTCTGCCTTGACCAACTCCACTTTGAAAACTGCTTGCTAAACCAAAAAGCACATTTAGCATGCTTTGAAACTGTCTGTGGTAATCAGATTTTCTACATTTCATGAGCTGAATTATTGATTTATATTACACAAAGTGATTCAACTTGCTGTAAAAACTTTAAAGAACTTTACTATTAAAACCAATGTGAAGCAAATATTACCTGGCAAAACTTATTAAATGTTTACCTCTTATTTATAACAACATCATACAGAAGAAGTGCTGCAGCCAGGCAAAGCATATTTCAAGTTCTTAAATGTCACTTGCTTCTCTCTTCATGCAGTGGGAAAAAAAGATCTGTTTTCTTTGATTTAGCAGCAGACACATACAGATGTTTAACATGTTTCCTTTAAGCTGTTATTGGGGAATTCAAGACAGTTTTGAGTGAAACCTCTGCAACTAAATAAGTTAAAATACCCTGTCAGAAGTAGTTCCATACTGAAATTGTAAAAACTCTTCTGAGAACTGATGATGAAGTGAGAATAATTGCAGTCACAACATTTAGAAAGTGCAAAGTGGCTTGTTAAAACCTCATTGAAATGCATAGCAAATGAAGGCATCTGAAATCTTTTGGAGATACATAGAAAAATAAAACATAGCCTCACTTTTAAAACACCAGTGTGAAAATGTGGTAATGTTGTTTTTGATGCTTACAAAGTAGAACAAAGGTAGGAACAACTGGACATTTGAGCCGCAAATTGTTGATGAAAATCAGGCTGTTTTCATTATGTTCACATTGAAAAAAAATGTATTTTACTAATGTTATTGAACTTTGTCCTCATTTGCATGAAAACAATGTGTTACAGGAAAACTATAGGCAGAAAATGGACCAGAGTGTGGCAAGGGGTATCATCTATATCCATATGTACACATGGGCAATGGGATGTGTTGAACAATAATCACGTGTAGATTTTTGGACAGGAGTTTAGTGTATGAGAAAATTTGTACCTTAAAGAAAATTAATAGCAAGCGCGCACAGATTTTTGTCTTGAAAGACAAAAGTCTCTTGTAGGCTAAAAAACTAAAAAAGACATTACATAGGGTGTGGGGAGATCATGACTGTCTTTCAGAACTTTGTGGAGAACAGTTAATTGTATAGGAACTGTTTTGCTGAGATTGGCACCCAAATCCATGTCTGCCATCAGGAGCGGCTGTCTGCAAACACTTAAGAGGAACTTACAGAACAATCTCTTTTCAGGAACATTTTTTCCTGACCCATGAAGACAGCTATTTCCACATATCCAGAAGCATACAAATATATATCCCTTGTATGATTTTATCCTCTTTAATATAATTGTAGGTGTATCTTTTGTTTCTAATAATAGCAGATTTTTTTTCCTCCAGTTTATGTCTTGGTCCCAGTATGTGATGATAAGTAATGATGAAGCACCTGCGTGAATATGTAAAGGAGAGAGAAGAGGCTATTCTGCTACCAAATTTGAGCCTTCTTGGTTTAATTAATTATTTCATTTCTAAGTGTTTTGTTTGGAAAGGCAGAAAAATGATGGATTGGTACGCAGGGAAGATGTTGGAATTTGAAATAAACTTGAGGAACTTGCTTATAACCTTTCTTTTGAGTGGATGCATACATTTTCTTCCAGATTTAGGCTATGACTGTAGCATAGCATATAAAAATTGTTGCTGGAGAAAGAAAATGCCTTTGTGGCTAGAGTAAGAAAAACATCACTGAACCTTCTGTAGGAGACAACCTTCATATTTGCTCCAAAACTGAATGCAGTTGGAGCAAAATAATGTGTATATTTGAACCTCAAAGGTCTCCTGCAAGGAAAGAAAAGCAATTGAAATAGGCAGCCTGCAGATTAAAATCCCAGGAGAGTACTTGGTTCTCTCAATTGACTGTTGAAAGAGCAGGAAAAGCTGATGTTATATGATACTATTAGGGAAGAATATACAATAACAAAATGTCAAGGCTGGATAGTATAGTCAATGAAGTATGAAAGAAACAATAGAAACTGAAGAGGGAGTAGAATTTTGCTCAAGGAAATCAGTTCTCCACTGCGTTGTCAACAAAGCGTTTGCATCTGTGAAAGCAACCCCCTGGTTTTCATTAGGATAAAAATATGACTGAAGTTGCATTTAATACATATTTGTTGTAGTAGCAGTCCCAACTCACAGAGTGACAGTCATTGATGATCCTGCAGTACTCTTAACAAAGAAAAGATAACCCCAAAGTCATTGTCCAAATTAGTTTCGAAATTACATTCTGCTCACAGGTAGAAGTGAAGGGGAGTTTTAAAGATAACTTAAGTTGAATTTGCTGTTTGGGAAGTTAAATGTGGTTTTCTCCTATATATTAATGGACCCTTCATCTAACCTCTGTGTGCCAGGGAAGTTATCTGACCATAGAAGCTTGTGTCTGTTTATTACAAGTCTTTTGAAGAAAAGTGGGAAATAAAGACAAATTGGAGGATTAGCAATGAAAAATGAAGGTGAAAATAAAGAGCAGAAAGGAAGGGGGGTGTTGGCTATTGATAAATCTTTAGTTATGTAGTGTTATATATGTCATTTTCTATTATGAGAAAAGTGAACATTCACATGCTTATAAAAAAATCCCATTTTTTTTCCCCTCTGTATGTACTCAATTGTAAACCAGCAGTCTCAGATTCTTGAGCCTCTATTTAGAGGCTTAGTTCAGCTTTCTACTTTGTTTACAAATTCAAAAATATGTTTAATGAGGTGTTCTCCTTGTGCAGCTTCCAGATGTTTTATTTGTTGGGTATTTTCATGTTTCTACTTTTAGAAGCTGAAAAGTAAATAGGGATTTGTGCCTGGTACTTTGGTATTCTTTCATGTCTGCATTTAATATAAGGAGAGCTAAATTTAAATATTTGAGTAAATTAAATATATGTCACATATAAATTAAACAATGTGAAACTATAATCTGAGTCTAAGCTATTTCAATCTCTGTAGCCCTGCAACAAACCATGGACTGATTATATCCTCTTTATGTTGCTTGCTGGTGTCGTGGTTTAGCCCCAACCAGCAACTAAGCACCACACAGCTGCTCTCACTCTCCCCCTGCAGACAGGGTGAGAGAATCAGAAGAGTGAAAATGAGAAAACAGTTTAATAGTGCATGAATAGCACAGTTTCTCTCCATCTGAAGTTGATGCTACACGAGACCCCCAGCCAACTGCACAGGATCCCTCAAACTGCCCCGTGTGTCAACCCACATGCATGAGCAAACCAAACAAAATAAAAAGCCACTACTTCCCATCGACAAGCAGGTGTTCACCCATCACCCCAAAGTCAATGCTGTGCAAGACTACCAGCTGCCCCTCAGCCCTCCCCCAGTTATAAAGGGAACATAAAGTTGCATGGTATGGGATATCTCAGATCAGTTTGGGTCAGCTGTTCAGGCCATGTCCCCTCCCAGCTTCTTGGGAGCCCCCACCTTCTCGTTAGCAGGGCAGTATGAGAAGCTGCAAAGTCCTTGACTGCTTGGCAACAGCTAAAAACATGAGTGTGTTATTGTCAGTATTCTCATCCTACATCCAAATCTGAGCACTACACCAGCTGCTAGAAAGAATATTAACTCCATCCCTGCTGAAACCAGGACATCTGGTTATAGGCTTTATAATTAATTTAGCCTAATTAAAAGGCTAAAATAGCATCTTTACAGCTACATTTCAAGGTAGAAACAAAGAGCAGTCAACAAAATATCCTTCATCCTGATCCCTCCTTGACGAAAAAAATCATTGTGCAAAGTATTATAGTTAGTATGTTTGCTCAGACTTCCTGAGTCTTCTAAAATAATCTGTATTAGATACATAAATGCTGTTAAGTGACAGATCAGCATCTTATTTTAAATGAGGTGAAATTTCCCACTGGCATTTCACAGCTCAGGTGATTAACTTTGGTTAAATTGTAAGAGGAATTGAGGCTAATCTGTCCGCCTGTACAGAAAGCACTGATTGAGAATCAGTAGAGAATTGAACCACTAAAACCTTATTTAGCTATCCACACCCCACATACCAGCATAAAAAGAGTTAGCAAGTATCATTAGTAGCTGTAATTTATGGTTCTCCCCTGCCATGGGAGCTACAATAACTCAGGTCAGATGCAAGAGCCATGCAACCTTCTCAGCTACAGAAGCAGTAAGCTCTTGGTAACATAGCAGGGAGATAACCTGAAGACGATAATCAAATGTCTTAGCTGATGACTATACATGTTAGTAAGAATAACTAACGATACCTACTGGTAAAAGACACATGAAATAGGATTATAAATAACCACCTGGACTGTATTCAAAGGCATTCAACTCATTTTAAGGATGCGCTTTCATTCTTAGTGATGTTGGGGAAAATTAAATGGGGGAGAGGGGGAATGGGAGGTGAAAGCTCATTTCTTGTGCCTGCTACGTTAGCAGAACTTTTCATTTTGTGGCTGCAATTGTTTACAGTAATTTTATCTGCAGGAAGTGTATATATCAACAAAAACTCTTCATGACATTAAATGGTATAGAAACTACAGAAATCACAGCACTCCAGAAGTATATAGTGGAGCATTGCATGCTCTAAATGGACAACTGAAGAGCTTGGGCTTGTGAGTTCCTGATTTCGATCTTTTTTTTAACAGCCCTTCGTAGCTTTGAGCAAATCACTTCCTCTTCTCTTTCACTACCATTGATAAAACAGGATAATATTTAAGGACAATATTTCATAAAGATGTTGTCCAGACCCATTTATAAATCCATTTGCAGGTCTTTGATTACCTTCAGTATATCAAAATGCCAGCTTGCTGACTGCACTTACTTAATTATCTAGTTGTGCTCAACTTCTAGATTATAAAATGTTGCTTACTGGCATAACTTACAATAAGACTAAAACTATCACCCTGAAAGTCAGTTCAACACTCATCTGCTACTCCTTAGAAACAGCTATAAAGTACACACATTGTCTTTTCTTTTCTTCAGTTATTATAAAGATTTATTTGATCTCTAGCTCTAATGTGCACTGAAGATTGTCAGTATTAACTTTTTAGATCAATAAATTGTGATACTGATCTGCAGAGCAGTCAATGTCTGCCGACTATCATTGCAGTGTGTACCCTTGTTGAAAAGCAGTTGTAGCAAATTAAATTGGCTTCTGTCAGTGGATGACATATAGTAGATGGTCCACATTTTATGGTGCAATTAATGAAAGTTGATACATAGGCCTCTTCCTAGAGAAGATCAAAGACAAAGGTTTGTATTGAGAAAAATCCCAGTTTATGAGGTGAAGTGAACCTGTTTTCATTTAAAGAGCAGTTGCTGAAGAGTGGAAGATGACTACTGTTTTTTAAGGAGCATGGTTTTAACAGCGTACATTTTTATATACTTGATCTTATGTATTGTTGGAAAAACACAGACTACTTTCTCTGATTTCATCAGCATGCAGTTTCTGAAACATTCTGTTTTGAGGCAGACATACACAAGTTGAAAAAATCAAACCAAAACCACACCTGTAACTACTTTAAAACAGCTCCAGTGAAAGCTGCTTTCTCTTTAATCTGGCCAAAAGGTTTGGAATCTCTCCTTGAGCAGGATGCCAGTCTTAGATCTCCAAACAGGATGCAGAAGTGGGAAAAGTTTGTTTTCTTAGAATTCTTCCTTTGCCTTCTTGTCAGCAAATTTCCTAGCTAGTTAATCACATTTTTAACATTACTCTTGGAAGATAAGTGATTAGTGTGGTGTGGCAGTGACTCCATGGTACTCATTCAGTTGCACAATGAGGGTGCTATATATTTAGGCTGATCAGCTCTAGAAAATAGAAGAAAACTTGAGCGTTGATCATTGTAACCATGCAACAATTATCAGCAAAATTCTAATAATGTCCAATTTCTGGATTTTAATTTTTAATTTAATTTTTAAAATTTAAAAAGATTACCTAAAAGCACTGGCAGTAAAGCTCACATGGTTGGTTTTGACATGGGCAAGAGAGTATTTTCTGCACTGCTGTTCTGAGAAGTACTTTGATTGCTTGGTGTTCAGACATTTTCAAAATAGAGCTCAGGCACTTAAAGCTCTGCAAAATTCTGTGCTCTCCAGAATGCTCAGAGGTTTCTGGTGACAGGGAGAGAAGGCTCAGTCTACTAAACTCAGCTATGGTATCACTGTACATCAAAAGTACATTTTAAAGAGTTACAATTGCACAGCAAAGTACTGCAAGATTAGATGTCCTTATTTACCTAATTTTGCCTAATACATATAGTATGGTACAAATTATTTTTAATATCTACTACTGATATGATTGTAGTCTCCTAATGTAGCATCTTCTAGTTAATTTATAACTAAAATCTATCAACTTTAAGCCAGACTTAAAATGAACACTACTTCTATGAGAACAGAATATATTTAGAGAACATCAAATAAAAAGTCCTCATTGGGTGAATTCCTCTCAGAGGTAGGGTGGTTTTTTTCTGTTTGAGGAGATTTAGCCTGCAAAGTGTGATTATGACAAATACCCCATGGAGAGTAAATTTAGGTGGGAGGTGTGATGTTGTTTGAAATTAATATGTCCCTTCAGGAGGGCAAGCTGACAACATCTCTCAAAGCAGTGTTTAGTTTGGAAGAGGGTTTTTTGTTTAATAGCTCAAGAAACAATCCTTTTGGTACTGTCTCACTCAATTCTCCTCTATTATAAACTGTGTTGGTGCCACTGGATTTAATTAATTTACAGTGGCAGGGAAGCTGCGCTGCGTTCCTTAGAGAGGAAAATTACTGAAGTGTTGGAGGAACCACTGAGGGTACGTATATGTCTACAGCTGTAGCCAGACAAAGGGTTTTCTGCCAATGATCCGTGCAGACACAAACCTCTTACAGTCCAGAAGGTTCTTTTTCCATCATGCCCCTCCTAATAAGCCCTACCTCTCAGCAGGCTTTCTAGTTCAGGCATGGTGCTACATCAGCCTGGCATCCAGACTTGGGCTGCTTAGTGTCCAGTCATCACTGAAGAGTGGATGTTTTTCTGAGGCAATCATATGGATGTGCCCTCGGGAGTTTGTCAATGGCATGTAAGCATCACCTGGGCTGTTCAATCTTTCTTAGATTCTGGCAGTGTAGTGGTGTACAGGTACCAATCTGCAAGGCAGATTGTCATACTGAGGCTGTTTCAATGCTTGAAAGATTGGACTGTTTTCCTGTGCACTTCTAATTGCAAATTAGGGGTCTTGATTTGGTTTGGAAAGCAACTACTTGGTTGTTGGTTTTTTTTCTTTTCCTCTTAGTTTTTTTCTATTCTGTGTAAATGAAAAGACAAATTGTCCTCAGCTGAACTGCTGGCTTTTCAGGCAGGACATTCTCACAGAGGAGATCTCCTCTTATGCCTGCATTTTGAGTTTAATCTAAGCACATTATGTTTCACTTCCTTTTAGTAAATATTATCAGCCAGTTTCCTTGATGATCAAGTGCAGGAGTCTGTGTTTGTAATGTTTATGAGTACCAGAGGGATGGATTCAACAAAGAATCCATTTCCATTTCTGGCTTTCTGATGTGTTATAATATCCCTTTTTCCTCAACAACTTCTCTGTGTTTCATGGGTTATAAACTACCTGTCTCTCTTTTTCTAAGGAAATAATTACCATGGTCCCCTCCTTTCTCCTCAACTTAACATCCCTTTTATTTAGCAACTGTTGTCTTTTGTTTCAGGTAAGGTGTAACTGATATGTAGCTAATTAAACTCAGTGATTTTCTCAGCAGGTGTTAACTTTGAAGTCCATACCCTCTATTTCAGATCTGACATAGGGATTTCATACCCCAAATTTCATCTCAGTTTTCATCCTCTACCAGTTTGTTGAGTAAAAATCTTCTGATGAATGAACCATTAGAACTTTGTGGGTGGAGTGCTATTCTTCACTTTTAGAATTTGGGCTTATTGAAGAGGTCATATAGATTCAAAGTGATGTGAAACCAGATATCTGATTAGTAAATGGCACAACTTGAATTCATTAAACCATTCTGCATTGCAGTGCCACAGTGTGACAAGGAAATGGACTTCTGGCCCATGCAAACATGGGTATTTTATATTCTCCATTACATCTTTTCTGTTTCAGTCGTGGTGGTGGATGTTTTAATTTTAGTACAGGAAGTCTTATTCCCCAAGAAGTATCATATATTCTGGTTTTCTCCAGAACAATCTTGGCATTCTTTGTGTACTTTCTAAAATACAGATTTTGTTGTTCTACTTTTATTGCCATTCCAAATTATTAAGAGTTTTCACACTTCTGTTCATATGTGTCAGATCTGTAAACATAATGAGTAGGCTAACCAACAGGTTACTGAAATATTATATTAAAAAAAAGCGGGTTTTGAGATTAATCTTTCAGACCTTTTTATCTGGATAGGTCCATTGAAGTATACTGACTTATTTTCATTATTAACATTGCTGTTCACTGCTGCTTCTAATATATTTATGCTTGTTTGTAAGACATATTGACTCACGTGAAAGTGCTTTTTTTTGAACTTTGATCCAAATAGTTCCCTGCAATGTATTGCTTTCCTGTTAATTTTGCCCTCTAACTTTACTACTGGGTCATTCAAAAAATAATAATAGAAAAAAAAGTTACTTATCATAGCTTGTATATGAAAAAATGTTTATGTTCTCAGTTATCCTCTTGTATTAGTCTTTTATAGACACAGTATGCTTCCCTATATGTGCATATCTTTTGGTCTTTGAGTGGGGAGTTAATTTACAATAAAGAAAATGTAAAGTACTATTAGTGAAACACTTTTACCAACTAAAAGTAAATACAGTATAGATTACAGTTGCTTTCTCAGTCTAATTGTGTTGGTTTCAATGTTGGCTTTGAGGTTGTTTTTTTTTTCTTTTTCACCCAAAAATGTATTAAGGTGTCTGTAGAACCTGATTGGAAATGCAAACTCCTTTGTGCTTTTCTTTCAGAGTACAGACATGAGTCCAGCTAGTAGCACCACCTCACTCCCTGTTAGCCCTCTTCCCGAGGAGCCACTATTTTTCAAGGTACAGTTAAATAATTTCATAATAAATATTGTCTATGAATTTTGGCTGACAATGTTATCTGGTGTCCTAAGAAGTACTATTATTACTGCTTCCTTTTCTTTAAATTATTGTGTACACTGTACAGTTTTCAAGAAATACCTTGAATAGAATGCTACTGGTTTTGAGAGGATTACTTTTTCAGCAAACTAGAGCTATAAACCATTTGTAAGACTATTGTTATCCATCTCATCTGCAGGTGATACATTTTGATATCTGCATTCCTGTATATGTCTGTATGTCATTTTTCATCAGCAGATTTCTCTTTATACTGTGTTTCAATACATGTGTTTATGGAACAATTATTTGTTACTGCAAAGATACAGGAAAAATTGAAGATATACAAAAGAACCATTTTGGCATAAATCCAGTGTAAGCCACAGGCCTGTCTTTTAGTAAATTTTAACAATAAATTATAGGACAATATTTAAAACTTTTTAAGGTTTAAGCTGTGAGAAAGAAGTGGTCCTATGTCACTTTTTCACCCGACTTCATTGTATCCAACCCTGTGACACAGAATGGTCTTAGACAGAGCCCCAGCCTTAGCAGAGATCTCCTGAGCCCACCCATGTATTCAGAACGCTGCTCTGGCTGCTAGCAGAGTGGTCGCTTTGCAGTTGTTTGCTAAGACAAGGAAGTGTGAACTTGGGTTTTCAACGCCATTGTCTCAAATAGTCGTAATACAGACAAAATTACAGGAACATCCCTTTGAAAATTTCCCCTTTCCCCAGAAAGTTTCTGCCTACTGTATGAAAACAACTAGTAGCTTGGATTGTGTTTTTTGTTGCGTTGTGATGATGCTGAACTAAAGCTAAGTAGAATTAATGAAGTTTAATGATATAAATCTTATATATCCTGCACATGCTTCCAGTGCAGGAAATACCAACTCCTTCAGACCTGGCCAGCTCTCAATCAGTTTTGGCAGGAATAAAGCAATGTGCCAAGATCGTGGAGTACATGTATCTTTTTCCCTTGGTAAACCACATTAAGTGTGCATTGAAGTCTACTCAATATTACAGTAGTTAACATTCATGCCTAGGAAACCACTAAGATAGGCACACACAAAGAATGGGGTTGCTTAGCTCAGGTAAGGGTGTAAGATATAAGAAAATCTGTCTTCAAAGAGATACAATAAACTCTCATGCTTAATTTCTCAGCTGAATTGAGTTAAACACTGTTCTATTTGCATCAGAAGCACGCTGATAAATATGTTGTAGAGCCTTATTTATTTTTAAAGAAATGGTGCTTGTTTAGCTCAAACTGGATTGTAAATTACTTTTTCAAAGTGGAATAGTTGCTCTAATTAAAAAAAAAAAAAAAGGTATTTCTCATGTTAAAAATCTCCTTACTTATATTTTATAATAGAAAATGGTATAAGAAACTGAAAAAAAAGGGGCAGGAAACATTATTTAATCTTTCATTTTCAGTCAATTTTCGAAATGAGAAATGTTTTCCTTTGGAATTCAAGTAAAATGGAGGCCAGACCAGGAAAAAGTCAAATAGATCTCACAGCCAATGCCCTTAAGTAGAAATAAAAGTAATATAAAATGTAACAGTTTCTGTTATTTCTCCCTGACTCACTCCAAGAGAGAGCAATATTGTTCCAGTAGTAATGTGAATGACTGGTTTTACAAGCCATAACCCTCTCCAAATACTGTCAGTCTATAATATTGGCTTTTGATGATGGGATGATGCATTTCCCTTAGCAACATGATAATAACCTTTCCCACCTCTTTTCTGTAGAGATGAAGATTGAAAAAGAAATTCCATTCTGTGGCTCTGAAAACACAGACGTAACGAAGCAGGGCAGTATAAATGCTGCGTCTCTTTGGGATAGTTGAACATCTCTGGGCTAATGAGCTTTTATATTAGACTGTGAAATGAAACCAAGCCACTGTTCTCAATCATACTTGGTTTTATACCATGAACAAGAAATGTCCTTTCTTGAATTTTATCAATTTGTCTTCAAAACCAAGTCTGCATTTCTGCATTACAAAAGAATGCAAATCTTGTCATCATATTCTTATTACATCCAAATTCAATATGGAGATGTGACAGAGAACCTAAACTCATTGAAGAACATTTTACGATTTTGTATTTAATCTTAAGAAAGTCAGAAACAAGATTCCTGTGGGAATACTTGCATGTTGCATGTCAGCTCTGGTAACACTGAACTCAGCTATAATTTTCACAATACACTGTGCATGCTGTGACATGCAACACTGCCAGAAAGATACTCAGGAATATTTGGAGGAAAGTATTTCCCAGTACAGCAAGTGATACTCCACCTAGGTCCATTGTATACCATCACAGATTGTCAAGGGTGGGAAAGGACCTCAAAAGATCATTTAGTCCAACACCCTTGCCAGAGCAGGTTCATCTAGAGCAGGTTGCATAGGATCATGTCCAGGTGGTTTTGAATATGTCCAGAGAAGACTCCACAACCTCCCTGGCCAGCCTGTTCTAGTGCTGTCACGCTCAAGTGAAAAAGTGTTTCTCCATGTTCAGATTGAGTATCCTGTGTTCCAGCTTGTGCCTGTTATGCCTTGCCCTGTCACTGGGCACCACTGAGAAGAGTCTAGCCCCTTCCTGTAGTTGTCCACCCTTTAGATATTTGTAAGCATTTATCGGATCCTCTCTCAGTCTTCTCTAGGCTAAACAGCCCCAGCTCTCTCAGCCTTTTCTCATACAAGAGATACTGCAGTCCCCTAGTGATCCTCATAGTTGCAGGACCCTGCACTTGCCTCTGTTGAACTTCATTAAGTTCGTCTCCACACAGGTCTCTAGTCTGTCCAGCTCTTGCTGAATGGCAGCATTATTTTAATGGAATCTTTCTAATTTTTTTTTGGTGTTAAGACAGTACCTAGAAAGGAGTGCAAGTGATACCCAGCAAAAGGAATAGGAACATTTGCATAAGAAATGTGTAAGTCAACTCCAATGCTATTTACTCCTAAGAGCAACCCTGAGAAAATGAAAATATAAAAGTATCATTAATGCCATTCAGCAATTTTCACTTCATAGCTTCTATAAGTAGTGAAATAGCAATGGAAGTTGGTCTTTGCACAGTACCCAAAGTACAAGCAATTCATGTGCCTTCCAGTTTCTCCCTGTGGAGTTAGGGACACATATGCGTTCGGAGTGGTCTCCCTTACCTGTGCTTTTTAAAAGCATAGGGAAAAAAAAGAAGTGTTCACACATGTATGAAGACAGTACACTTTTAAAAAGCTTTTCTAAACCAATTTTTGATAAAACACTCATAGGCATTTCTTTTTAGTGAGGGTTATTTTTATGTCAAATTTCAGCTTTCAGTCATGTGCTGTTTTCCATGGTTAAAGCTGTTTAAGAAAGCAAGATCTTTTTCCCCATTATGGCAAAAGTTTATTTTATTTCTCACAAAAGAACATCATCTTTGTTGGTGGCTTGCACTTAAACTTTTCTGTGGGGAGAAATCTTCCTTTGGACAGAAGTTCCTCTGTCCCTGTATAATATTTCTTGAAGAATTAGAGCCTTGGGGGGAAAAGTTACATCACAATTGAAAAATTTCAGAATTAAGAATTTGAAATGCAACCCAGCAGAATGGTATTTGCCATGCAACCTTAACTCCAGTGTTATTCTATGTTATAATAGCAAAAACTGTTCAATGGTTGGCTCAAATGTGAGTGACTTTTAATTATAACTACTTATCTATATGCTCATAAGCCCTAATTAAAAATAATCTTTCATTTGGAAGATCAGTGAAGGAGAGGGTATTTCTAAAAAGGTCAGCTTTACCAAGCAATCTCATCCGTTTTTCAGATCCTGTTCCTTTCTCCTAATCAATATACCATGCTTTATTATATTAGTATTTTATTATTGTTATATTGTTCTAAAATACTTTTAAGAATGGATCTGCTACAGCCATTTAGTACATAAGATATCTAATATTATGTAATTATACATTAACTGTTATAATGAGCACCATTCTCACTGATTATTAGCCACAACCAAGCTGTAAATAGTAACCATAATAGTAACTTATTATAGCGATGTTTAATTGCTTTTGAATTTCATTATTAATTTCAACTATGCTTTACTATTTGGCATTAAACATAAGAAAAAAAAAATCCTTTCTGCTTTGAGGGAGCTGAGAATTTCGTTCAGCATTTGTGCATATAGCTTGAACATCACATAAATTTTCCATCTGGTCAATAATCAGACTAACATTTTTAGTGCAGATGCTTAGAATAATCAATATGACAGTCACAATAATGATCACTGGTTGGCCAAGGCAACTTACCTTTCAGAATATGTATACTAGTCCATTGTCCACAACGAAGACAACAAATTTATCCTATACTTCAAAAAGCTTCTTTTTCTAATTGACATACAGCCAGCCTATTTACCCTCTCTTCATTAAATACACTATTTCCAATGCTTTAACTATTTGCTGGCACTTCTTTGAATAAGACCATTTTAATGTATGGCTTCTTTTTGTTTTTGAAACAGACTCTGAAATAATTACATAAGCATTATGAGGCATTGGCAGATACAGGTTGGGGTTCAGTGATCCTATTCCAGTGGCCGGAGGCCTTGTTAGTTCTTGTCCCTCTCACTCCACTCTCCACCTGAATTTGTCCCTCTGATGAGGAGCGTGTAAGCTCTGAAACCTCTCACAGAAATATTTTTACAATATAAGAAGTGATTAGAGTTACAGAAGTATGACTCACTCAACTCCATCTCTGCTATCTACCCCACTGTCTCCATCTCATTTATACTAGGCTTTCATCATTCTTCAGTGATTTAATCGATTCCTCCCACTCTTTGCTTTTATTTCCTGTATCAGTATTTGCTTTCTCAACTTATGTCTTACTGGTATAGCACAGACTTTTAAAAGTCATGTCATCACAGCGGCTTTCTGCCTTTGATGAAAGCCTTCAATTTTGTAATTTCTGATAAAAGACTGATTTGTTTCACAGCCTTCACAGCATAGGAGATCTGCAAAAGCACTGCATTTATTCTGGAGGTAGAAGTGAGAAGTAGGTATTACAGGTGCTGTTGTAAGAAACATCTATTCACTTGCTTTTCCTTTTTCTCTGTAGCTTTGTACAGTTTACCCAAGAAAGAGGGCTCTGTTATGTAGTGAGTCTGACTAGAACCACATCACCCGTTTCATCAGTAATACTTGCATGAGCTCTTCCATCAGAGTGTAGATGTGGATGTGAAATTTTCGTCTTAAGATTTGACTGATTCAACATGATAGCGAATAACCTAATTACAATAGAGTTTAGTGGAAGAAAAAACCCCAAACATATATATTTGCCAAGTGTTCTTTTGCCCTAATAATTTCTTTCAGGTCTTAGTTTTTCCTGGCCTTTAACCTGAGTTTGGGAAGAAAGCAATCTCTCTTCCAACATGCTGTGTCTGCCATTCTTTCTGACCTCTTTTTTGTGTTTGAAATACACTATGTTTATGGCCAAATTCGTACATGTCTGTATGTATCTTGTATGTGTCCCATGAACAAGCTGACATACATTGTGGACTCAAAAATCTTTAACTCTTCCTGCAGGCTTTGAAAGGAGGAGATGCAAAAGACAAGGGAACTACTGTATAATCTAAAAATACTGCTGTACAGTTTTAGGAATACTGTGTGTGTGTTAATCATTCAGGTAATTGTACTGCTTAGATACTTTGGGTTATTAGACTTCCCTACATGGAAGTATTTGTTTTAGCTTTCTTAAGGGAAATTGGGTGCTCAAGAAGAGACAGTTAAATAAGCACCCTCCCAGGGCAGAATAAAGACCAGGCCAAAAGTTTGTATCCATGGCTGGGGCTCCATCCTTGTTTGCTTAGTGGCACTAGTTAACCAATCTAAGTGTAAGGAAGTGTTAAACTGTAGAAGAGAGTGAACATCACAAACACCTCACTGGATGTTCTTTTGTGAATGATTCATTTATAGTTAAAAATTTATCACCCATAAAAAGTAGTCTTGAATGCTTGTGAGTAAGGTATACCTGCCAGGCTTCATGTATGGAGAAGACAGACAAATATTAACACATATCCAGGGCTTGCAGCCCAAAGTTTGGTCTGAGAACAAAATACACCAAGAGAGGTAGTAGCTGAAGGCCCTAACACCGAAAATGCAGGCTCATTCAACAAAACCTGTGTAAGCTCAGAAGTACCGTTGTCCTGGTATGAGATTTAACTTGTTTTTTGGTCTTATTTTAATTTTTATTGCAGGGGTTGTAGGTACAACATATATAATTTCCTGATGTCACTGATACAGCTACTGAAATAATAAGGAATAGGACTGGGAACTATGCCTGTATTGCCTGCTGTATTTCTGCCTCTATACCTGGAACCTGGATCACTGCTACCTGCCTTTCCCAAATGTTGTGAAAGTGCATTCTCTTTTCTTTTAGTGTGTTTTTCTTAATTTATTGAAATTTTCTTCATAGAGTGAGGGTTAGTTCAATATTTCAAAATTTCAAGCCATTAGCTTAGGCAAAATTGATGCTTTTAATGCTATAATTTCAGTTATATTCTCAGCAAGCCACATACAGAATAAGGATTAATATCTGTCTTAGTCAACTACCTCCAAAAGCAACCAGAAACACAGGTGATGCTTCAACCAAAAGCATGCAGAAGCATCATCATTACTTTTTTTTTTTCAGTTTCCAGCATAACTTAAAAATTAATATAATCAGTACTAAAAGGGTAAATATTAGGTTCATTCGGGTTTCTTCCCTCAGGCAGACATACAATCACACAATGAATTTACTGATAGATACCTACAGGGTAAGTTTTACCTGCTGAGTACTTTAAGATTAAAAAGTCATAAAACTTGTAGTATTACATATTGTTAAAAACATTTTATCGCTACCATGATGAAGAAAGATTTTCTTGAAGCTCCATGGGAGGATCTGATATCTTCAGTAAGGGCACTTGAAGTTCTTCATCCTAATCATCTCAATACAGATAGTTAATCCTCCTAATTTCCCTTGGCTAGGGACCGATAGACATAAGTAATTCTGGGGGAGAATATTGGCATTTGGAAAATATGATGAACGTTCTTTTATTGAGCAGACCTATTCCAAGGTGGTTGGACTGAAATTCTACTTAAATCAATGGTCCAGTGATCATTGAGTACAGTGATATTTGCCTTCAGGTCAGGGATTGCATGGATTATGTCAGAGGCATTGATTATTTTAGAAGTGAAAATGTAAATCTGTACTGACCATTTTAACCCCATCAATTATTTCAGAGATGAAAATATAAATCCATATTCACCGTTCCAACCCAAGAGTATTTTTTGTGGCTGTATTGTTGTAAATGGGATAAAATTGGAGTATTTCCATAATTTAATTTCATATAATTAAAAAGTAGGACTGTTTACAATGCAAAAATATATCTATAATAATGATTCTGTTCCCACTATGTGTTAGAATAGCAGATGTTTTCTTCCTAGAATAAATTAAACAAACTTGGGACTTGAAAACAGGTTTCCTACATCTCAGACAGATATTCTCACAATAGCAGGTGGTCTCTCTTTCTGCCTGGTTACTGCATTTTCTACCCAGAAAACCTCTGAAAGACATTCATATGAAAACTTACAGTGTTTTTGAAAAAAAATTCTGACTTCACCAAATAAAAGCTTTTGAATGGAAAATGTCCATTAAAACTTCTGTTAAAACAGGTATACTNTGTTAAAACAGGTATACTCAACTTCTATAAAGAATTTTCCCAGTGTCTAAATAAGTAATGTTAATGACCCAGCCACATTTTTTCACAGTCCTTTACTGTAGGAAATGCAGGGTTGGTGTTTTGAAATTCTTACCGAATTGGATGTACAAAAGTACAACACTAAAAATAACTAAGTGGTTTTGATAATGTTCTCCTAGAGTTTACAGAGACAGGTATTTTGGAGAGCAATTTAGACAGCCATTAAGGAGAGTGGGCTATATTCTGTTA
>VZTU01009966.1:0-11067 GCA_013400835.1 Zapornia atra
CTTTTTCCACCATCAACACATTTACCTGACAAATTTTAACAGTAAAATACAGATGTCTAATAATGAACTAGTAATTTGTACAGTCAAAATAGAAAAAAATAGGCATCCAGAGATGGTAATTAATTTGAGCTGTCTTTGAATTTTGTATTTATTTTTTTTAATTGCTTTTTGGTGACATGACTTTTTCTTCATTCATAATGAAAGTGGCCTACAGGACTAGATCAGATTTGGAGAAGGTGGACACCTAAGTAATGTTTTGGATGTTCTAAATAATATTTTCTCTCTGTTTTCAGTCAATGACAGAGGTTCCACCCTACTGCTTGCTGAAAAACTGCTAAAGAAAACCAGGATTTTCCAAGTAATGTGCTTGAAATAAGGCTCTTAAGTTCATAATGAAATCTTTAAATTAATAGTTCCGTAAAAAAAATATAAAATAGAAACCATCTCTCAGGGATGTCAATGAGAGTCTCTGGTCTTTCTTTGAAGATAAAGCTACTTGACTTGCTCATAAATAATGTATGGGCTCTGCAGTGCAAACTAAAAAAGTTCCTGGTTGCTTCAGGAACACAGTTAATGTATTAGATCATTTTTTCAGCCTTGAAAATC
The DNA here is from genome assembly GCA_013400835.1 of Zapornia atra. Taxonomy (NCBI): domain Eukaryota; kingdom Metazoa; phylum Chordata; class Aves; order Gruiformes; family Rallidae; genus Zapornia; species Zapornia atra. The sequence continues at coordinate 607 of VZTU01009966.1, forward strand.
AAAATGTTTCTCTGTATTTGTAGGTAAAACCACTGAACAAGTGTATCTCATTTGGCTTTTAGAACAATGCCTCTAAAGAGTAATATATCTCCTGGGGTAGCAGAATTTAGAGTTTTACATGTGATTCGAGAATGTGGCTGTTCTGAAATCCACCTTTGCACAAACTCACATACAAGTCTTAAGAATAGACGTTAACTAGAATTTTAGTACAGCACATTTTTTATCTTCAGATCTTTCAAAGGTGCCAATTAAAAAAAGACTGAGATACCCTTCAGGATAGATTTAAACCAATTGTTGAATTTGTTTCCTGCTTTTCACATGCAAATACATTTTGCTTTCTATTTGTAAATGAGCTCCTTAAAACAAAGACAACCGTATTTTTCCTATTTATACTATGCATAACTTTTTTTTCTTCTATGAACTTGTCTAATCTCTTTTTGTCCAATATCTAGTTTGTCTCTCATTTAATCTCTTCCTTCATTCTAAACCTGTCAGTGTTATTTTCATATTAAATCGTCCAGTTTTGATACCATGAGAAGGGAATAATCGTATCTATTCACCTTCTCTGTGAGACTCATAATTTTAAAATCTTTTATAGAATCTCAGTTGTGTCTTTTCAAGGTTATAGAATTCGAGTCTGTTTACTCGTTCATCATACCAAAGCTATTCCATTACTTTGATCATTCTTACTGCCCTTTTCTGTCTTTCTGATTCTACTGTATGTTTTAAGTAGAAGGCCCAGGTTTCAAGAGACAGACAGGTGATAAATTAATACAAAAATATATTGTTTCTTTTTCCTTCCTAGTAAAAAATGGCATTTAGTTTGCTTTTTTTGATTACTGTGGAATACTATCACGATGTTTTCATATAACATTTTAAGCAAAAACCAAACAGCAACACTATGTCTTCCATAAATTAGAGACTGACAACTGTGAGGAAGGGATTAAACTGGACCACAATGTATATATAAACATTTTACATCATTGTCTTACACTGTCAATAAAAAATAAAAATAATAATAAAAGAAAAATCTATACTGGGGTATGATTGATCTCAACTACTTGGACATAGGCTATCATAACAAGAATCCTGCCCTGGCTATATCCATTTGTCCCTCTGTAGGGAGGAAGTTAGCTCTGAAGTAGACACCTACTGCAGTTGCACCCATCTGGTGACAAATGTCACTGCAAAATTCAGCACCACAAATGTACTTTTGATTTTTGTTTTGGTGTTGCTTTTCCCCAAAAAAAGTTTCTGGTTTGTTTATTTTGGGCCTCAAACTCTTATTTTACTGTATTTCTGCAAACCTTAGACTAAACTCATGATTTCTTTAATTAAAAATCCAGCAAAATTTATTGTTATTTCTTCGTGTTAAAGTATCATGGTAGTATATGCATGTTTGCTTACTTATCCATAATTTCTGAGAAAAAGCAGAAAAGTGACAGAATATTGACAGCAACACAAGAAAAAAAGATTTTAAATTTCCTATATAATTTATAACATTTTATGGTCACAAAGTCGGAGAAAGAAGTGTTTAAAAAAGACTCAAAGGCTAAAGAAAATAATTAAATGTTGAAGTCTTTTTAAATGATACAACTTACTTTCTCCCCATTATATGGGCTATATGCTGTAAACATTTTTGATGGAAATCAGTCTATCTGTCCCTAAATATGATAAGTTTACAATTTACAAAGCTCACTAGTAATATGCGGGACACAGGAAAATGCAAGCCTTGGATCTAAAATTCTATTCAGGTAGAGTCATATGAAAGAGAAGTAGAGAAAATGGGCCATGTCAATATTTTAATTAAAAATATATTGGGTATCCTATCTCTCCTGAACATAAACACATTCGACAACTTTGATTAAGGATTTTCTGTGTGAAAATGCCAGCTTTCAGTTTCCTTTATTTGTGTATCTGGTTTGGAGGTCAGACAAGAGAATTTAGCGCTCGAGTGCTGCACTGGCAGCTGGAAGGATATGACAAAGTGCAGTGACATTTATAAATCCTTTGATTGCCAGGGATGATTAGATGCCTTGGTTAGTCAGAGGAGTGTTTATTGTTTCTTTGTAGCAACTGTAAAAGAGTCAGTCATCAGATTATATGTGCTCAGTAGAAAAGGGTATGATAAAGGTGAAATACCCAGTCTAGAAATATTACAAATAAAATCTAGGGCATTAAGTTGCTTGGATTGCTTTTTGAATGCTTGAAACCATAAACAGAGTTTTAAATATACAAGTATGTACCAGTTTTTACAAGTTTGGTTATCAAACACGACTCAAAGGAGATAAAGCCTCATGAGAAAGCTTTGTTTCAAATTTAGCTACTGGTATAGGATTTATCCCTCCATAGCTCAGCCACTTAAAATGAAGTGTCTAACCTACACCAGTGATCTAGGCTCCTTCCCCAGTGAATGGTTTATTCTCTGGAGAGTATGTGCCCATTGCTATACAATGTTGTACAAGATACCTCACCACTTTTCCATGACCCTAGCGAAACTAGGACTCTGCTTTTTCAAATGGATTTCCCATTCTTCCAGTTTATCTCCTGTTCTGCTTTCTTTCGTATGCATACATGCGACATGTGCCTCCAGTCGTGGTGCTTCATCAGGACAGAGATGGGAGAATACTCCATCACACTGTGTTCTACTGTCTTCCTTGCCTCTCTTCTCCACTGTGGGATTTGAACTTCACCCATCAATGCTTTTAGGTTAAAGCAATCCTCAGTGGATTGGTAAATCCACTGGTGAAGATGCTGCTACCACATTTTTGTCAAATGGATCTTGCCTCACCCAGTAATCATTTCTCAAATGGGTCTTTCTGGTCATAAAAATCCATACTCTGTCTGCCACATCAGCCACCCAACACCACAGTGACCTGCAAAGTACATCTGCTCCTACCCCATCTTTCCCTTTTACTACCAGCACCAGGGAGTACACAAATTTGACTTCCATGCCCTTCATGTTTGCCTGCTGGAACCCTGTGGTCACTCCTGGCACACTCAAGGGTATTATGAAAAGCAGCCAAAGGAGGGATTCTTACTGCAGCAGAATGGCTCTCTTTGGCTCTATTATGTGGAATAAACAGATACATAGTTTCTACACAGAATCTTGAAGGCCACAGTGGCTGGAGTGAGATCTTTTGATTCATCAACTGTTAAATTAATATGAAAGTTGATACCCCTCAATATAATATGCTAAAAGGAGTACATGCTAGAATACATGCCCATAGTACTCAGCTCTCCACTCAAATCTTGTTAAACGCCACCCTTGGGAGGGAACAGCTAAGGCTGGAGTCTTGGGATATTGAGGAAGTTATCCCCAATAGGGGAGAGAAGAAATTGAACCTGTGCTCCTCTACCAAGACAGGAACGTGTTCTTGTTGAGAATTCCCAGGATAGCATTTTACTAGCATTATAACTATACGTTAGTGCTATTGCAGTAAGGGCATTTATCGATGACAATCTGGAACTTTTTATAACTGTTGCTTTAATAAACTTTCTATTAGTTTCAACTTTGTGAAACTGTCACAGTGAAGGTCCTTTGGGGGCTCTGACAGGCAAATTTTGACTCTGGTATGTGACTAGATATATATAATCCTTTAGACCTAAACCACTAAACCTCTAGCCTCAGGAACCCTGCCAAGACCAAAGTCTTTGCCTGATCAGGACAGTCAATCCTACTGGCACTGGGGATCATCTTGCAGTGTTGCCTCCACTACCAGGCTTTGTTCTGCAGGCCCATAATGCCCTGAGCAACAGCTCAAGGCCTTCAGGGTGCTCCCTTCCACATCAACTGCCAAGTCCCCATTTACCCATTCTGGTCACTAGTTAAACATTAAATTATTTACTGACATTAGATAGTAAACTGACACAGGCCTTCCATGGATCATGGTCAAGTTTCCAGTTCATTTCCTCAAAATATTTTTCTTACTTGGGTTAAAGTTGTTTTTAAAAGTATTTGTACCTTTGGAATAAATGTCATGCCTATCTATACCGACACCTTGGAATTTTCTAGTTGTTTGTCTACAAGGTATACTTTAACTTATTGCAAACTTAAGGTTTTCAATATGTATGATGCTCATCTCAAACTGCAAAATACAGAAGGTATAGTCCTCCTACTTCACCTCCTCAAATGTGCAATTAAAGTATAATATATGACATCTGACAACAGAAATAGTATTTGTATTATAATGCATGAGCATATTACTTCAAATTTTTAAATAATAGACTTGTATGGTTCTATCTCTAATGAAAGAATTACAAGTGTTGATCATATTCCTAAATGCATAAGTAGAACCTAGTACCTAGTACCTAGTACCTAGAACCTAGTAGAACCTAGAACCTAGTACCAAAGATAGACAAAGGATGCCGTACAACTGTTTTACAGTTTTCCTTAGAATTAGAAATATTTTCCTTTTTCAAAATATTACAAGATGCTTCTGTGTTGTAGGACTGGGTGCTACCATCTGGCTCTAGCATGCAGTTATTATTTTGCACTCATGAGCATTTTATAGCAACAGCTCTGCAATTAGATGATGATTAGTGAGTTGTCCAGTTTTTAAAGAACTAGTTTTGTAGAAAGCAATGCATGAATTGCACCCCTGTCCAGATGTTTTATGCAGATGGTATACTGTGTTCTAGGAGATATAAACAAAAAGCCTTATTCTGAGGGCATGTGCATACATGACTTGTAGAATAGGAATAGTGTCTTTTACCCTACCATAACTAGTTCTGAAAAATATTTTTAACTTTTTCTCAGATTACTTCAGTTTTTACAAAAATTATAGCAATGACAATACCCAGAATTCTCCACATCCTGAGACTTACTTTCTAAATTTTACATTATCCATGAATTGTTTCCTTAACTGTAATGTACAGGTTTTGGTTTTATGAACAATAGCTAATATTAAAATATTGAAATAAAGAATGAAATAAAATTGAGGCCAAGAACATAAAGAATTAAAAAAAAAATCCATTAAATTAATTACTCATCCTTCTGCATCATTTTTTTTATGTTGGTATTTGACTACAGATTAAGTCCTAACAGATCTACTCCATATACCTTTTTTCATTAGTTAGAACATAAATACTTTAACCAGGTATTGAATGCTAGTGTAATGTCATGACTATTCTGTTGACCTGTTCAATATAGGATTATATTTCTTTTGAAATGCATTAGCAAAGGCCACAAATCATATGAATGGCAGGTATGTTCTAAAATGTACTGTTACCTCTATTATTATTTATAGCTGAGAGACACAGTTAAATTAAGTCTTACTCACAATGGTGAACTAAGATTCTGCAGTGTAACTAAATCCCAGTCCTTGTAACTGGAGGTCTTACAGGAATTGTCACGACGTAGAAATTGACTGGTGACCAGAGAAGAAAATTAAACATCACTGAGAATCAGGACAACAGGTCTGACTGATTTAGGGCTAAATCAAAGAATGAGTTTAGATAGAAGACACTGAGGTACAAATAACTATGTTTAAGGTTCTAACATGAAGAAATGTTTGTGTGCCTCTGCCATGTGCTAGTATCACGCAAATGCATTACATGACAAAAGTGAAAAATGTGAAATCTATGTTATATATTGGGAAAGAAAAAGCGGCGAAGATCTGGGATTAATTTAGCCAAAAATAGCTATTTTGATCAGTCTGTGAATGGAAGACTAAATGCAAATCAAATGTAACTGTCTCAGTCAGGTTAAAGCTCAAAAAGGATTACACCTCAAAACACCCCTTTAACCTGATACATAACCTTTGAGCTACAAATGTTCTACAATTCAGCTCTTGCTAAGTGCCGAGGGACACAATTTTGCACATGTTCAAACCACAGAGATGTTGAAAGAAATGAGAAACTTAAAATTTTGTGTGCACCTCAACCCTATGGGCATTTGTGCTGGTCTTGAAAGAAGGCAATGAGATAAACATTTTCAGAGACAACTGCTGAACTGGTGTCAGAACAAAGCATAGCTGGGGCAATGCTAATGTCTTTATGACTATAAAGCCCTTAGTTCTGCAGAAATCTTTACAAATCAGACAGATTTGCTTGAAATCTGCCTTCATACCTCTGTTAGAACCCCCGTACTTGAGCTCCTGGTTCTGGGACAGCATGCACTTGGTTTGCACAAAAGGACCACTATCTGGTATCTCTTTTATCTTTGTATATTGCTTGAATTCAGTTTGAGTTTAGACCAAATGGAAATGACATACACATTTATGGCCAGTTATGTTAGGCACTTTCCATGTATGATGTTGCTTGCATGACAAAACCACTGACTTCAATGATGTCGATTACTGGAGGTGTATAGAGTAATATTGGAGCTACTCCATATGCATGCAATTACTCCCTTGAACATGGTATGCAGTACAGCATGCAGCTGGGTTTTCCTGCCTACAGAGGCAGAAGTTGTGTTGCCCCTGAAATGTCAGAGAAGGTTTCCTCAAGCAAATAATTTGACGGAGGACTATAGAAAATTAGCAAATTATCAGCATCCTGAAATCTTCACTAGATTTCACTAGAAACCTGCACAAGGTTTCCTCTCCTTATTTGCCTGATGCATGATGCTGATTTCTTCCTCCTCACTCTAGGGTACATTTGGGTTTAGTTTTAGACATATTCTTACCAAAGTTTGCTTAAGTTTTTGGTTTGGTTTTGGTTTTGGTTTGTTTTGTTTATTTGTTTGGTTTGTATTTTTTTCTTTTAAAGAAAAACATCTTTTCCAGTTTTCTGTGCTTTTTTACCTGATCAGTACAAAATTGTTCTCCCATAGTGACCATTGATTGATTACTACAATTTGTGATACCAACCGATGTCTTTTTTCTTTGACATTACAGTTTATTCTGGAGTCAAAAATGGTTCAAAAGTAAAAATGACTTGTTATCCCTACAAATGAAAGTTAAAACAAATTCAGGCAACAACAACGAAAAGAAATTAAAATTAATTCACCCCAGGATAAACCCGAAAAATCCCTAGACTATCAATTAAAAAATAAAAAAATCTGTGGTCTTTCAGATTTTATCACATAGTAATATTTAATGTATCATTTGGTGTAGGGATGCTATTACATTACTTTATAATATATATTTTTACGTTGCTATTTTAGATTCCTTATCTTGAGCAAAAGTCCACTATTAAATTGAAGGCTGGATCAGTCTAATGAAATTATATAGAAGTCATTTTAGGTGATACGAATGCCTTCGACAGAAATTAAAGGTATATCTACTATTTCCATATATTTTCTTTATTTTGTCTTGTTCTCCTTGCTATATGATATGAACAACAGATATGATTTCAGATTAATCAGACTGACTGATTGACTATACAAAGAAAATTATTAAATTTGCTTTATATTCCTATTAATATACAGTGACTGCATATATTACTAACCACAGAAATAAAGCTATCAATTTATAGTGTGCCTTTCTGTTGGAATCGTTTACTAAGGGTTAAAAATGACTACATACTGCAAATATGAAAAGTGCAATAGATGATTATAAAATTTGATCATTACTTATCTACTGAACTACTTTAAACTCTTAACAGAAGAAATCATTATGAAGAGAAGTGTTAATGTTACACTCATTTAAACATTGTCAGTAAATAAAAATTTAATTATAGCTATTTTTGTAAGCTTTTATTTTGTGTAATTTTAGAAGTTGCCTCTAACTTCCTCTAAATTACAGTTCACCACCTTGAGTAATTATATGATTTTTAATTTGATTCCAGTTATCCATTGTCAAGCCATTTTTGTAGCTCTTTGAGCTTGAAAGTCTTACATATGAAAAAAACATTATTTTATACTCACCTACATGGGTGTCACAACTAAGTTATGGCACAGAACATCTAAAAATTTCTTTCCTATTGACATGTGTTGTGTGCTTCCTTCTTAATCTTCCTAGAAGTTTTTTTTTGTTTTTATAACAGTATTTCTGAAATAACAATTGTGATTTATTACCAATTCAGTAAGGTTTGCCAATTACTTTGCCCTTTTGCTCTTTGATAATGAGAAATAATCCATGGTAACTAAAATAATACTTTTAAAGGTAAGATGGTTAGTCAAGTATCAATGTACTGTGCTAATTAAATATTTTTAAAAAATTATCAGTGACAGTACTATAGGCCACAGTTTGCAATTGGCATTAAAGTATTTCTCCTTCTGTTAGTGTGCTATACTTCTACTTAATTGATCTGTATTGGAAATTTGATACATTTATATTAGGGATTACCATTTCAATAGAAGAGGTTTGCTTTTAATCGTGGAAAAGTGTATATTTCTAAAAGTCAGAAATAATAATCTTAATTTTGGAGTCTGGTCATTAATAGAAAAATTGATGAAAATTCAAGTGGGACACAACAATTCTTATGACATTAAAAGACAAATGCAATGCAACTTATTGGAAAGACAGGGAACTCTGGAAACAATGTACATTTCAGTCTTTCTAGCTTTATCAATTTAGATCTTTTCCTTTGTGACATCTAAGAAGAACATTGCGGAGGTTCAAAGCCATTTTATTACAATTTAAGTACAAAGGGTGTGATAATATGTTATAATTTTGCCAATTTCTTTGAAAGAGATATCTCTCAAGAAACATTATCTGAAATCATACATAAGACAAAGCAACACTGCACAATAGTGATACAGGAAGTATTTTTTCCTTTTTAAAATTTTAAAATCAGAAGTTTTTAAATAGTTAAGAAATAAATTGCAGACTTGGATTTGTTTTGTTTTAATGAATAATTTTTGAAAACTGCATAGGCATTAAGGCAGATAACACTCTATTGATTTATGTCTCTGCTTGAGAAAATAACTGTTTCAGTGAAGCATTTTGAACCTCCCTGACTTTTTTGCACATTTCCCACTTAATAACAGGTCTTGCTAGTGCAGTTAGCACTACAATAGTCTCTTCATGTCAGTCCTTATGGTCAACTTGGACAAACTAGGTGCTGTTATTGTCTGAGCCACGAAAGCCCTTGTCATATAAAGCCAGAATTGTACATCTTAAGTTTGTATTCAGACAGTTAAAACACCAGCTGCTCACTGCTGGAGGCAATATACAGTTTATTTCTCTTTCAATCATGATCCCCAGCACTTCTAAAGAAGGCAGCCTGAGGAATGATGGCCATTAATATAAATTTGAAGGCAGAGAAAAGATTAACACAGAAAATTTCCATGCTTGTGCCAGCAAACATTGACAAACCCCTGTGATTTAAAATACCTCCCTGACAGTTTTGATTATAATTAAATCACAGACATATGGGAGGCGAAAAAATGAATGTCATTTGAGCTGTTTGAGTAGCAAAGAGAAGTTTTAGAAGCAAAGAAACAGGGAACTTGTTTCTTATTAAATGTCACTCCTCTTGTTGTTCTTTGCTTCGGTAACTGATCCAGCAGTGTAACCACTGTTTTATTGCTAATGTTTTCCTGATGTGAGAAGTAGAGAGATTCTGACCATTTATAAAGGATTTGTATTTTCTTTGTTGTCCAGAATTATCGTCAATTATATTTTCTAGGAAGATACTTAGGGCTTCAAAGGAAACAGGACCTGCTTACCAGATTGGAAGACTTTCTGGACTGTTTGCTTCATGTAAAACATCAGCAGTTTCTTGAAAACAACCTCTCTGTTACAGACGTATATAACAGCAAGGATATGGTCTGACTGCTTTTGTTTCTAAAGTGTCATTATTCATTTGGTTCTGAGGAGATGTAAAGTATGTAACAAGGAATAAAACAGCTGTGTTGATGACTATAAAGATTAAATGGAAAGAATCAATATCTGTTCTTAAAACAATGAAGTCTATATGATCTTTTTTTAATTGTATTTTCTAAATTACCTTTTATCATGCTGTACACAAACCAAATGCAATCTTCAGGTAAATTATTTTGCCTCCAGTGAGCTTTATCTAGTACTTTGAGATGCACAGGTTAACTCTCAATTAATTTAACAATTAAAATTAAATCACTGGCCTTGCCAATAACATATGCCCCCTGCCTGGCAGTGTTCAAGGACAGGCTGGATGGGATTTTTGGGCAACCTGATCTAGTGAAGGGTGTCCTGCCCATGGCAGGGGTTTGGAACTGGATGGTCTTTGAAGTACCTTCCAACCCAAAGCAGTCTGTGATTCTGTCATTCTATGATTTTGTAATTCTATAATATACAATCACTCATATGTATATGTATACTTTTAAAAACATGATGTTTTTACTTCTTCCCAAAATACTTGAGATTTTTTGAACTGTAATGTCTTATCAAAGTTTTTTTTTAAATGTCGGACATCTGGGGTTCTATTTGTTAATTTAATGAAAGAAATAATACAATACTGGGGGGAGAGGGGTAAGAGAGAAGAAATAAATAGTTGAATCTTAAAATACAGAAATAAAATAATGTAATTTTTATCTTAAAATTCTTTAGAAATCTTTCCTCTACTAGAAATGGTAGAGAAAAAAAAAAAAAAAAA
>VZTU01009966.1:11090-25400 GCA_013400835.1 Zapornia atra
AAAAAAGAAATCTGTAACTACCTAAAGGTAATGCAAGAAGAGCGGAAGATTCAAATAAGCCTTTTTTTTTGTTATAACAAGGATGTTTAGGTGATTTGCTTTATGTATAAAAAGGTCATCTTGAAAATTGTTACTGATATTATGGAAGAAAATTAGAAATAGATTAAATAATAGCAGTCTGTTTAAGAGCCGTCCAAAGAGAAAGGGAAACATGGACCAGATGGGACTATTCAGTGTGATACTGCAGACAAAATTGAATTTTGCTGTCCTGAATGCGAGCTACAAGGCAGTCCTCATAATGAGCTAGGGAAAACTTTAGTTTTTGCCAATGGCAACATGAATTCTAGGTAAAATAGAGGCAAGGCAGGGAACAAGAGGTAAGGAGGGACTAAGACCTAATCAGAGGATGGGAATGCCTTAAGAAGAGATGTAGGTGTGGATGCACTCAAATAATCAAGAGCTTCTAAAGGGGCAGTAAGAGCTGTGGCAGGGAAATAAAGTATGAAAGCTTTCTGAAGAACATGAGCACAGAGTCAGATGAGCTGTTTCAGGGAAGAAGTAGACAGAACATTGCAACCTGATTAGTGGTACGTAATTCAGAGGTGGAGCTTTTAGACTGATTTTAAGACTAGGTGTGTCCCAGGCAAAGAAGCTTCATTTAGAATAGGAGGTCAATCTTACAGCTACATTGCCCCTTTACTGCCATTACAGCCTAAAAGCTGGTATTTAGATACTTAGACCACTTTAATTTAAATCTAATATCTAAAGTACACTTAGAAATGCTTTTCTGGTGTCCATTCATTGGTATGAGTGAAGCTAAGAACCAGATCTTCTCTACTCCCTCATCAAAGACGGATGCCCCATCCCTGGAGGTGTTCAAAAACAGGTTGGATGGGGCCCTGGGCAACCTTGTGTAGATCCAGGCCTGGAGGTTGGTGGCCCTGTCTATGGCAGGGGGGTTGGAGCTCTATGATTCTTGGGGTCCTTTCCAACCCAGACCATTTCATGATTCTATGATTCAAGGGCTTGTTCTCATATATGTAACTACTATTATTGTCAACTGTTCCTATCCAGTCTTTGTCTAGAAATTGTTTATTCTCTATGCACCAGAGATGTATTAATTTCAGAGAAGGTGAGGTTAATACTAAATGGTTTTTAATTTTAAAAGAAAAAAACCCACAAACCAACAAACTAATTTATTATTTCTTAACTATTTGAAAGAAAAATAGATTTTGACGATTGATCATAGCCTTAGTATCAGAATATAGGATCATACGGTGATGAAAACATGTCTTCCAAACTTATCTTTATTTAACACAGGTTTCAAAATACAACCCTAATGACAACTTTTTTCTGACAATGATTACTGATATGAGAAAATAGTTAAATCTTCCCTGATCTACTCTGTTGATTTCCTGTGTTATATATACGGAATGAAAGCATGGGACTTCGCAGAACACTAGCTCAAAACACAGTGCTGGATAAGATGGTCTTTGCTTCTTGATCCAAGACAGTATGTTAAGGGTAATACCAAGAGCAAAGAGTCTATCTTGTTTGAAAGATTGCTTCCACCTCTTCAGCACACAAAAGACTGCATAAACAGCAGTCAAAATATTATGCCAGAGCCTGATGTCTGTTTCTGGACTCTGGGTTTGTTAATAATGCCCAGGAAAACCTCAAGACTCAAATGCTGCTTCTTAGTTGGGACCAGTTCCTTTTCACAGAAAGCGAGGGGACTCCATGCTTAAAGTGCAAGATGCATCTTGAGTATAGGTACTTACTGGCCATTCCTTCAGCTTTCTCTTCTGATTTTGCAGTAAAAATTGAGTTAAATAAAATGGCTAGGGTCCTTCCTTGTGGGATCTTAAAGATACTTAAAAAACATAGGAGCAGATGTGATTTGTATAGAGTTTTAGCCCAAAGTGAATGTAACCGCTTACTAGATATAACTGGCTGTCAGGTAGAGAATCCTGGAGAATTTATTTTGATTTTTTTTTAAATTTCAGAGCACTCTAGTAAATACACTGAAAATGTATCTGTACAGTTCATATGTCAAAACATAATATTCTCAGCACTGATTCAAAACTATTTTCCTTATCAAATTCTGCATCCCAGACAGTCAACTAGCATTATGTGTCTACTGCTAGGCATTAATCTAAGGAATTTACCCACCCAGTGAGTATTTCCATTACCTTACATATTTTAGGGACTGCTTTGCTACCTAAATGGCGTACAGCAATATCTGCATGACTATGACATAAATTCACTGTGTTTATGAAAAATCTTTAATTTTTTTCAGCCACATATGGAATAAGTTGTGCTACAATGTACAAAGAGACAAATGTTTGGAGTTACTTTATGTCTGGACCAAAAGAACTGTGGTGGTTTGACCCTGGATAGAGGCCAGATGCCCACCAAAGTTGCTCTATCACTCACATTTTCAGCTGGACAAGGGGAAAAATGTGTATTGAGAGGCTTAGGAGTTGAGATAAGGACAGGGAGAGATCATTCCACAATCAGTGTCACGGGCAAAACAGACTCAACATGGAATACAGGAAAGAAAACTCTCTAATTTATTACACTACAATACACACCCAGTGACACCAGAATTGGATAATGAGAAGTGCGACCAGATCTTAAAGCACCTCCTCCCATCCCTCCCTTCTTATCAGACTTCACTTTAGTCATGGTTTTGCTCCCTCTTCCCCCTCATTGTGGCACGGGGAGGGGCAGGGAATGGGGTTTTCGGTCAGTTCCTTGCGAGTTGTTTTCCTTCTTAGCTGGTGGGCAGTGGGGGAGCATTCCTCAAAGCCTTTCCCTGCTCCAGCATGGGGTCCCACCCATGGGAGACAGTCCTTCACAAACTCCTCCAACATGAGTCCTTTCTCACGGGACTTCAGCTCTTCACCAGCTGCCCTGGTGTGGGTCACTTCTATGGGGTGCAGTCATAAATCATAGAATGTCTCGTAGACTCTCAGGCCCAGATTGCTCCAGCTGGGTCCTCCACAGGGTCACAAGCCTCCCCATCTAGCAAGCCTTCTCCAGCGTGGATCTCTCTCTTGCTCATCTCTCTGTCTCTATGTCTCTCCACAGGCTGCAAGTGCTGGCAGAGGCTTGCACCAACGTGGGTCACAGCATCTTCTGTATGTCTCCACCTGCCACAGCATGGAGGGCCCCATGGGCCCCATGGGCCTCCACAGGCTGCGGGTGGGTTCTCAGCCTTTTCCATGGGCTGTGGGGGGACACCCACTCCACCATTGGTTTCTCCACAGGCTGCAGGGGCATTTTTTCTCTGGCACCTGGAATGCCTCCACTTCCCCTCTTCTCTGGCCTTGTTGCCTGCACAGTTCCTTACATCTTCTCACTCCCTTCTCTGGCAGCAAATGTGGCTACTTGACGGTTTTTTTCCTCTTAAATGTGATTCCCAAAAGTGTTATGACTGTCACTCATGGGCCTTGGTCAACAATGACTCCAACCTTGAGCTGGCTGGTGTTTATTCTGTGGGGCCTGCAGAGAGCTTCTAGCTGCTTCTTGCAGAAGCCACCCCTGCAGCCCCCCTCCTCCACCAGAACCCATCCACACAAAACTACAACAAAAACCTTGCAATTATATCCTTCACATCTCTCATGCTTTGTTTGGAACAGACATTCTTGTGTATTACTGCAGACCTCAATTTGAGGACTCATGATGGTCTATTTTTTCTAACTGCCAGCATTTGACTACGTCAATATTGCTACACTCTTGTTTTCTGAAACAGAGTGGGTCTGATGGTTATAAATGGTCCCTGGACTGGGCTAACATCGAAGCTGTGCATAGGAATTTTGGAAAGTGCTGGGCATTCTAACAGTTTGATAACGTAGATTTCCAGTGCCTGGGCTATTGCCCTAGCATTTTTTGTTTTACAAGCACAACTGTAAGTTTTGAGTGTCCCTGACTGGTTTTTTTTGCTCCTGCTTCATCTTTTAAAAATTCTATACCAGCTGTAAGCTGTTATGTTGCACAATACACCAAAAGGGATCAATTTTATAGGCTCTTATTAAGCTTCTCTAGTGCACAGCAGAATCACCATGCTTTCACTGTCTGTAAAGCCTCATAGTAAAGAGTACATTTTGGGCCTTGAACACAATGTACGCCTCTGCATTCATTAATGTTCTGAACTGGAAAATCATGCAAATAGTTGCATATTTCCTGTTACTGGACAAGTTTAAGACAAGTTGATTTGTGTTTCAAAGAAAACAGAATGAAATTTTAAGTGTGAGCTACAGAAAATGTGTATTCTTTCAGTTTGACAGTAGGAGGAAAAGGATTTAATTTTTCTTTTACTTTTGTACCTGCATATTCCTTTTTTGTTATCCTTATGACGTAATTTTATTTTTCATTTTCCATTTTTTAAAAAAAGTATATTATTAAGGGATATCTTTTAATATGTTTGTGATAGAATAAGGTCAAACACCTAACCAAAAGAGTCATCTTCACAAGTTTGGAATACTCCCGAACTAAATCTGTGATAATGTGATATTTACTATGAAACTTTCAAAGTATTATCTATCTACTTATAAACCAAAATAAGTTTATATAACTCCTTACTTGAATGTGAGTCAAGTTTTTATTGAAGAAAGGCATTATAACCTTAATGTAACCTATTTGTAACTTTTACTAGGCCTAATGATAAAGCTGGAAAACATATCCACCTTTCAGTCCTACATGATTTTCTTCATGTGTGTCCAGATAATTTTTAGTCTTTCCACCTTCTAAACAATTCATAACTTCAATAGACAAGGCTTTGAGCATCTAACTTTGATGTGAGCCCTTTTGAGCAGACGTTGGGATAGACGACTTCCAGAGGTCACTTCTAACCTAAAGCCTGTAATGATTCCATCATAAAAAGTGATTAAGGTTTTTTTCTTTTTTCATCTCTCTCCTTTCTTACCTAGTGGGGATAGAGGTTACCAGTGCATAATTCATGGACATACATACTTTTTCATCACCTGTCCAGCCAAATTTACCAATCTTCCTTACTGTTTACCCATGTTTGCAAGCAAATCGGAGTTTAAAGCGGTAGAATTGGCATGAGTCTAAGTATGCTCTGAACTCCCTGACATATTCTGAGGCAACTGCTGACCTGCAGAGAGGTGGTAATCCAGGTAAGTAACTCAGCTACTTTTAAAACAGTAGATATATAAGGTGATCTCTGGATCTTCCTAACAATGTTGTCCTATGTTTTACAAGAGTAAATAAACTGTGTGAGCAGTTTGGATCCAGACCTTTGTAGATTTACTGATTGGGCTAAATTCTATCTGCCTTGTCTGCCTCAATTCCTCACCACAAACAGAGTGACTCATCTTCAGCACAAGGTGTCCTCCTCACAATACTTAAAATATGGATGACCACTCTACTTGAAATTCTCCTATCTGGGGAAGGCAGGTGCCTCTAAGCCTGCCACATCCTCAGAAAAATCTTCTGACCAGTAGATTCTTGTACAGAAGTTGAATGATAATATTAATGACATGAGCTTTGGAGAAGTCTGAGTGTTAGCTGTCATATGAACTTTATGTAGATTTCTGGTTAAATGGAATATCGGTGTTTTCTACCTCCTGTCAGGAGATAGTGCTAGGAGATGTATAATCTGAGTAATTTTCTGAAAACTAGATACTCTCTTAAGTTTTCTAAGTTTGTAATTTTTGTGGAAGAAGTATTCAGCTTTTCTGTATTGATTCCCAGTTCTGTCATTAATTCCTGCATAACTGTGGGCAGTCAGTTCTTCCATATGCATTTTGTCTACTTAAATGATCTGCCTCTGGTTGAATTCTACTACCTTTGTGTTCAGTGCCTTGAACAGTGATACTAATTAGGCAGCATGGTGATACAAATACATAGAAATGGGCCTTATAAGACTGATTATTTATACATAAGGCTAGTTTAAAGAATAAGTATTATACATCACATCCAGCATTTAAATTATGTGGTGTCTTGATATCATCTAGGAGAGAGTTAATTTTATTTCTAACAGCTGGTGGAATGTTTGGGGGTTAAGATGAGAGCAGAGCTGATAACACCCTGATGTTTTAGCTGCTGCCAAGCAGTCAAGGACTTTTCAGTTGTTTATATTGTCCTGCAAATGAGAAGACGGGGTGGGGAGCACCCAGGAAGCTGGAAGGTGACACAGAATCACAGAATTGTAGGGGTTGGAAGGGACCTCGAGAGATCATCGGGTCCAACCCCCCTGCCTAAGCAGGGTCCCTATCTCATATTACATAGATAGGCATCCAGACGAGACTTGAATATCTCCAGAGAAGGAGACTCCACCACCTCCCTGGGCACCCTATTCCACTGCTCTGTCACTTTCACTGTGAAAAAGTTCTTCCGCATGTTGGTGCAGAACTTCCTGTGCTCCAATTTACAGCCATTGCCCCTTGTCCTGTCCCCACAGACCACTGAAAAGGGGCTGGCCAATTCCCCCTGCATCCCATGCCTAAGATATTTATAAACACTAATTAGGTCCCCCCTAAGTCTTCTTTTCTCCAGACTGAACAGTCCCAGCTCACTCAGCCTGTCCTCATATGGGAGATGCTCCAGGCCCTTAATCATCTTCGTAGCCCTTCTCTGGACTCTCTCCAGGAGGTCTCTGTCTTTTTTATACCAGAGAGTCCAGAACTAGACACAATCCTCCAGGTGGGGCCTGACCAAGGCAGAGTAGAGGGGGAGGATCACCTCCTTCGACCTGCTGGACACACTCTTCCTGATGCATCCCAGGATCCCATTGGCTCTCTTAGCCACCAGTGCACACTTCTGGCTCATAGCCAACCTGTCATCAACCAGGACCCCCAGGTCCTTCTCCACAGAGCTCTCTTCCAGCAGGTCATCCCCCAGCCTGTACTGACACAGACGGTTATTCCTCCCCAGGTGCAAGACCCAGTGTTCCTGCGTGTCAGCCACCCCTCCCAGCTTTGTATCATCAGCGTACTTGCTGAGGGTGGATGCTATTCCCTCATCAAGGTCGTTACTGAAGATATTAAACAGGACTGGACCCAACACCAAGCCCTGGGGAACACGGCTAGTCAGGACAGGTGACCCAAACTGGCCAAAGGTTGTATTCTATATAAATTATGTCATGCTCACCATAAAAGGGGAGTGGGTGAGGGGAGGAGTGCATGGTTCCAGGATGTATGGCTTTGGGGACGGTCTGGTTTTGGGACAGCTCTGAGCTGTATGGCCTGAGTTGTGCAGTTCAGTCAGAAACTGCATTGTGTATCACCGGTTTTGTATATTTTTCTATAAAGTCCTATTATTATTATTATTATTCTCTCTCTCTCTCTTTGCTGTCCCAGTAAACTATACTTATCCCAACCCATGAGGTTTGGGATTTTTTTTGGTTTCTTTTCCCTCTCTCCCCCCTTCCTCCCTCAATTCCTTCCCACACCCTCTTAGAGAGAGCTCTCAGCTGGGGTGAAACCATGATGTGTTTAATTATTTGTTAAAAATATGATATCCACAAGGAATATATCTTACATCATTATGAAATAAATCTTCCAGTGAAATAAACCATGCTTCAAAATTTATTTTCCTTATGTCAAGGCAAAATCTGATCTGGACAAGTGTATTAGTTGGGGTGTGCATTTATTAATATACTGTTATGTATGATCATTTTATTTTTGTCTAAGGTGAGGAATTTTTAAAATTATTATTTTTAATGAAAGTATTTGTGTCATTAATATTAAGCAAATAAATGTCAGTTCAGAACTATGTTCTTTTAAGTTTGTGGACATTTTTCATGCCTCTAATAGATATACAAAGCTTCATGATATTACTGGGTATACTGATGGATAATTCATGAGTATAGAAGACAGGAACTCTTCATAGATACTTTTAGACACTTTCAAGAAATAATTAAAAACCAGAACAAAAACATAAGCACCACACCAGAAGAAAAAATAAAAGGTTTGTCCTAAATTGCTCCAAAGCTGGTCATAGATGTCTTGTTTCTAGAAGCAGGAGGTTACAAATGGCTCCCTTGTGTTCCTTCTCAGAAAAGCTGGGAACTGAGCCTCAGATCTTTATTATTAGACATCTGCTCCATTTAGCTGTTTTATGCTCACTAGCTTGACCTCAGAAAATTTTTTCATTGACACTGCCTTTGGGGGTCTGCCACATTGCCACTTCAATCAAATATAGTCTCAAAAGAGAACATATGTACTGATAAACTAAAAGACAAAGTAACCCATTATATATGAGAAAAGGTTTTTATGAAATCATCATGAAATCATCAAAATTATTTTTAATATGTAAATAAATAATGAGTCCATGGTAGAAGGTGTTGAAACTGCAATAACTCGGTTAGGGTGAAGTCTTGTGTACTTTTTCTAGACTGAATCATGCAATTAATATTTCTAGGAAAAGGTATTTGTGAAGTCTTCAACATTTTTCACTTTATTGCAAAGAAGAAATGTATGTCAGTTTTTAATGCATGAATTTGGTGAGGACATACATCCTAATTATTCTGGTGTATATTTAATATTCTATACATAGCTGGAATTTTCATGCATGTATAATGAAACTGCCCAAGTATTAATATTTATGGGCTGTTCACATATCAAGAGATAAAGATAATTACAGGTCAGAAGTTATCTTTTGACCCAATGGTTATCCAGCTTGACATTGTGATTAATGGGATTTACAGAAAGGGGTGGTTCATTACTGCTGCTGATAAATCCTATTATGTTCACTTGTCACTAACCAAGTATTGAAATAAATGGCTGATGATGTACAATTCAGATAGGGGGTGTGTGATCAAAGAAACCTAGTGAGAAAGGAAAGGAAAATCACTCTTGAGTACATATACCCTGAACCCCATACTATCAGAAGAGTCGTATATTATAAATAAAACTGTAAAGTTCAAATAGGATGGCAACAAGATATAAATATCAATATTTTAAAAGAGATAAAAAGCCTATCCTTTACTTTTCCATGTTCTAGGGTGAGGATATGGGATACTGAACAGGAAGAGAGGAAAGGTATTCATACAAATAAAGCTTTTTCTGAGGACCTTCTATGATTCCTTTCAAGACATAATTTCTTTTCTGTGTCGATTGCTACACAAAGTTGAAAGTATGTGACCTACACTTAAATGGCAATTCCTCTTTACAGTCTGTCGTGTATAGCAACTTTTAATGAATTACATGTCAGATGGAAGATACAGAAATAAATAACAAGAATCAAAGACAAAAAAACCTTTAACTTTGTGCAAATAGTCAGGTTAGTAAAACAATTTGTTCTTTGGAAAAATGTACAGTTATATGCAATTGTCCTGAAGGCTGATTAAAGTCATGGACTATGAATCAGAAAATGTTGCTTTTCTTATTAGTCTGAATTTAACCTGACTAAATAATATGACTCTACTAGTAAGCAATATCTAAAAACATTTCAAAGAGAATGATCATTACATACATGATTCAGTAGAAAATTTGTATAAAATCTAGTGGGACTTACATGTTTCCTGTTTTGTACGTATAGCATAATCATAAAAATTACTGTGACTTCTGTAAAGCATTTGCTGCACAGTTATAACACAGCATTTAGTCAGACTTAAGGAAACTGTATTTCTTACATATATTCCTCTTCTGTTGTGTGTTGAGAAGCCATTGCTGGAAATGACCATGGGAAAGAAAGACCTGCATAGGCTGGTCAAGTAAAGAATCACTATTTCACACCAATGCTATGAAAAGGCAAACTAGATGGTATTAGCAATGCATTTTCAGAAAATAAATATTTAATACTATTGCAGAAGGCCCTGACAGTATAGACTACTTAATGCAATTCTGAATTTATATTTTCATGTTATTAATTACACATTAACAGATTACATGGAAAAAACCTTCTGGTGGTAAGTCAGTCTGGAACTAGTTACACATTTTTGATGGGAGCTACAGGCATCACAAGAGCAAAAAAAACCACAGTGCTCGTCCATGTGTTCTATATAGTGTCAATGTTAAGTTTTGCGATAAAGATCTTATGCAGAAATCTGAAGCTAGGAAGGATGCTTCCTGATGATAATAAAAGGACAGTATCCCAGATTGCATAAAATGGAAAGTCACAGATCTTCCTTGAGAATAAGACACAAGAAAAAGAATGGAAAAATGCGACAAGCCTAAGGTGAGATCCACCAAATATTAATTGTACTATAGCAGAATGGGTGTAGGTATTGGAACAAAAAAAAAAATTCACATGCTTTTTGAGAAAAATTAATTCAGAAGTCATACAAAGCTAATATTTTATCTCTCAGCATCCTAATAACCTTAATATCATCTCTTATTAAACACACTGTATCTTAGAGTGTTACCATTTTGTGCTGCTATTATCTTGGAAGAGAATAAAAGCCATATACCCAATTTGTCTAGCAAAAATATTCCCTGGTATGATATGAGACATCTGGTAATGTACCAGTTGGGCATATAGGAAAAAAGGGGGAATAAAACCCCACATGAACTAAGTATTAACAGTAGTGCCCAAACCTGTAGATTTTATCTGGATATGTTATAAATAAAAAGATTTCTATCTAATAGTGAAGTTCTGTGACAACATTTCACTAATTTTTGGAAAAGTATAAACTCAACTAGTTTTAAAAACATTTTTTTCTAGAAGGTATCACTGCTCTCATTTGTCATAGTAGGGACACAAATCTAGAGGTTGCATTGTATGCATCTTCAGTAAAAGACTTTCTCACAATTTTAGACTACATTTACATCTTATATGAAAATGGGCTTTATCTACTTTTTCAGTAATTTTTTTAAAGTACAGTTATATATATAATTACTTTGTTTCTCTGAAGGTAAAGCATCTCTTCTAGAAACCTTTCATGTCTATTTCTTGTGCAGTCGTTCCATGAATTATTCAGAAGTAATGTTTTATGTGTTGTATCCTGACAAAAAAGAGTTTGTTCAACTGTAGCAACAACAGTGCTGGCAGTCAGTAATTTCACAAAAGCCTTTTATTGCTATCACAGAAAAGAGAAGTGGATAATCAGTACCCTAAGGGAAAAGTATGAGTGCTATAATTCAGTTCCTAAGTGACCTGGCAATTAATAACCAATAACAATGATGGCCAAAGAGCAAAAGGAGAAAACACACTGCAAATTATTTCAGTAAGTAGACCATGTGTGAAAGGGAACAATTCTTAGGGATTTTACAAGCCAACAGAGAATTCGTTAATAGTCCTCCATCCATAGGTGAACTGTGCCATATGAAAGAAAATGAGATATAGTCTTCCTCATTCCATTATGATTAAATGATAAATAAATAATGTTAAATTTATTTTTGTAGCCGAAGCATGCAAAACTCAGCATTTTGAGCAAAGTAGCATTCTCTAATATCTACATTTGTGCAAATCATGGCATGTCTTAATGATAGTGCTATGAAATAAAATATATTATGGTACATTTTAATAGGTGGTAAAGGAAACAGAGAAGAAAAATTTTCTATGAAAATGTAAGTGCAGAATAGTGTACAGTAGAATACTAAGAAGGGTTAACTTGAGTTAATAGTGGGAAAACAGTTGTTCCTACTCATATGTGCTTTACTGTTATCCCTGGATTTTTTCCCTATTGCTTTCTAAGCTAAAGCTTAAATATGCAATCATAATATATAAGACTGTCTCATTACTGGGCTAAACCTGGCATTCAGATATTCAGATAGAGCCTTAGCTGAAAATAGATGATGTTACAGGTGGAAAATATCTGGAAATGCTCTCTAGTGACTGCCTTAAGAACATCTTAAAGTACATTTGAAATTACTGTTTGTGTGTGCACATGCATAACTATATATCCATTGATATATAGTTATATATCAATGATGTATATATATATATCACTGGACAAGGAATTGCTTAAAGCACCTTTTTTTTAATGGGGTGTTTCTTTTGTTAATTATAAACAGTGTTCAAATATCAACATGGTCAAGCTGCTTATCCATGGTAAAAGAGACAAAGCTGATATAGAAAACTATAACAAAACATGTCCATAAACTTCTAGAGGAGGACCTGGGGGTGTTGGTTGACTGCTGACTGAATATGAGTCAGCAGTGTATCCAGGTGGCCAGGAAGGCCAATGGCATCCTGGCTTGTATCAAAAATAGTGCGGCCAGTAGGTCTAGGGAGGTGATTATGCCTCTGTACTCAGCATTGGTGAAGCCGCATCTCAACTACTGTGTCCAGTTCTGGGCTCCTCACCAAAAGAAGGACATAGAGGTCCTCGAAAGAGTCCAGAGATGGGCAACCAGGCTGGTGAAGGGGCTGGAGGGAAAATCCTATGAGGAGTGGCAGAGAGAGCTGGGGATGTTTAGTCTGGAGAAGAGGAGGATGAGGGGGGATCTTATCACTGCCTACAACTACCTGAAGGGAGGTTGTGGAGAGGTGGGTGATGGTCTCTTCAGCCAAGTAACAGGAGATAGGACAAGGGGAAATGTCAAGAAGCTGTACCAGGGCAGGGTCAGATTAGATATTAGAAAAAACAGTTTTACTGAAATGGTTGCTGGGGCCTGGAACAGGCTGCCCAGGGAGGGGGTTGATTCACTTTCCCTGGATGTGTTTTAAAAAGTGTAAATGAGGTACTTAGGGATATGGTTTAGCTTAGGATGGGAACAGTTGGACTTGATGATCTTAAAGGTCTTTTCCAACCTTGTGATTCTGTGATTCTGTGTATTTAAATTACTATCATATGTAAAGCTAGAGAAAAGCATATTGAAAATACTTTATTGACTAAGAGCAAGGAGTTTTATTTATCATCTTTAGATTTAAAAAATAAATAAATAATGATGGACTAGACAAGCAAAGGGTAGAAAAACATACAAATATGACATGAAGAGGGAATTTTTTCTCTAAAACATAGAAATATTTTCTCCTTTTTGAGGTAAAAAATATTTACTTTCCCATAAGAATGAATAATAAAACATGAAATAAACTTTAACTTTACAATGTCAAAAGAAAAAAACAAAAAAAACCTGGGAAAAATATATCTTTATGAAGATATTTATGATAAATACCAAGCAACACGAATATCAATAATCCGAGTTCATCTATACCAGGTGACATTACTAGGCACATTCTCAGGCATTGGAATTCAATTTTTATGTAGAGCTAAATTGTTAAAAAGTTTATGGCATAATTTCTGTCTTTTCCTACTGTTTAAACAGTTCCTGGCATTGTAGGCCAGAGTTTAAATACATTACCTGAAAGTTACCTTTGTATTCTGCTAGCAAAGAGTCACAGATTCACACTTTATTCAGCCAAAAAGTTTATTCTGAAGTCTTATAAAAAAGTGAAGTTCATCTTTTCCCTAAAGAATTATTTGATTTCAAAGACATCTTTTTCCTTGGAAATGTGTGGGAAGGGAAGGATGTGCTGTTTGCTTCCTCTCCATTAATTAAATAAGAAATTCTATGAACTCTAGAAAGATTTTTACTTCAAGAGTCTTTTTATTATGATGACCTAATATTTTATGTATATTTTGTGCCAGGGAGGGGCTCTTAATGCTATTTGTAGCTGTATTAGAGACAATGTGCAGGGACATGTCTGTGTAATCACATATTTGTATACTCCAAAATTGCAGTACATTTATTATCTTCCCACACTATCACTGTAGTAACAGTGACCCAGCAGACTAGGAAACAAGTTCTATCTTTTCACACAAGATAAGAAGAGAAAAACAGGTTAAAAGTCATAAGGTTCACCCTCCCACTCTAGGAAATGCTGTTTCATTGACAACATAATCGGGGGATTTAAATAGACTGGAAAAAACAAAACAAAACAAAACAAGCAACCAATTACTTATATCACATATGTCTTTAAATATTATCAAATTCAACATGCCTTTAAAATTTCACAGGTGTTTGATTTTTTTTTAAAGTATTCTAAGGAAGAAAATATTTTTTCCATGGTGGTCATAAGTATTAGGAATTGAAGGTTGATTTCTTCTTGTTTAATCTTCTTACACTAAATACTACCATACTGTAGTATTGCCAGTTTCATCTCATGGCTTCTAGGCAATCCCATCTCTATTTCAACACTTAATTCCTCCTAATAAATTTGTCACACAGCAGGCTACCTGTAGAGTCTCCATCATCTCCATNCCTCTCCATCTTCCCCATTTTTTATTACCTAAAATTAAAAAAAAAAAAAAAAAAAGTTTTACAATGTGGGTAATTGAACACTGGAACAGTCTGCCCAGTGATGTTCTGGAGTCTTCATCCATGTAGATTTTCAAAACCTATCAGGAAATTGTCCTTGAGCAACCTGCATGAGTTGACCCTGCTTTGAGCAGGG
>VZTU01009971.1:0-65659 GCA_013400835.1 Zapornia atra
CCACGCTGGCTGTCTCAAATCACGTCCCTGCCTCCAAGTGCCTCAGCATAGTTTCTAGGAGGATCTGTTCCCTGATTTTCCCAGGCATAGAGGTGAGGCTGACATGTCAGTAGTTCCCAGGGTCTTCCTTCATACCCTTTTTAAAAGTGGCCATGATGTTTCCTCTCTTCCAGTCACTAGGGGCTACACCTGACCGCCATGACTTTTCAAACACCATGGAGAGTGGCTTTGCAACTACATCCGCCAATTCCTTCAGGACTCTGGGATGCATCTCATCAGGTCCCATAGACTTGTGTACATTCAGGTTCCTCAGATGGTCATGAACCTTACCTTCATTTATGGTGGGAAGGACTCTGTCTCCCTGGTCCCCACCTTGTGGGCCATCAACTCGAGAGCAGTAAGGAGGGAGGCTGCCAGTGAAAACTGAGGCAAAACTTTGTTGAGAACCTCAGCTTTTTCTTCATCTGTTGTCACCAGTTCTCCATTGTCACTCATCAGGGTGGTATGCTTTCTATAACCTTTCATTTCTGGTTTATGTACCTGTAGAACCCCTTCTTGTTTTTCTTGGCATCCCTTGAAAAGTTCATCTCCAGCTGCACTTTGGGCTTCCTGACCTCGTCCCTACACAACTGGGCAACACCCCTGTACTTAGGATACCTTTGCCCACTTCCACTGCCTGTGTAGTTAATGTAAATATACATTATACCTGGAAATATAAAGCACTCAAGGTCCAGCTCTGCAAACATGAATGCTTTTTGTCCACAGATGTACACTGTATCATAACATTCACAGGGATGGATGGATGGATAGATGGATGGATGGATAGATGGATGGATGGATGGATGGATGGATGGATGGATGGATAGATGGATGGATGGATGGATGCATGGATGGATGGATGGATGGATGGATGGATGTCCTTCAGTCACTCACTACATTGATCCTATTACTCAGAAGGCTACAGCACACGTCATTTCATAATTCAGACGTGTGATCTTTTATCCAATTCAGTGGGAATTAGATTTGCATTTTGCAAGTGGAAGATGAAATGGTGGCAGCAAGTCCATAATTAGCACTCTCTCTTTTGTTTCATTCAAATTTGATTTTTGTTCTCATTTTCTTCAGTCTCCAAGAAAATTTCTCTCAAGCTCAAATATGCTGCCAGACAATATTTTTACCGTCTTGTTCATTTTATTCAGGTAAGTCCTTTGGAAGCAGGGAATGAAAAGTCACCATTAAACAAGCTAAGATGTGAGGTGGCCTATAGCTGAGATTTTCACAACCTCAAAAGGATTTTTCTATTTAGAAATGAAAAGAAAAAAAACCCGAAAAACCAAAAAAAGACAGATTTCAAGACCGTTAGTAGAAAAACATGAGGTTTTAATGAGGGGTTTTTTTTAGAGTTGCCAATCACAGCAGTCAATAATCATGAGTCAAGCAAAAACTAATGAGATTGGCTTAAACATCGAATTTTACATGTGACATGTTTGGAATTCTTTGTGTCTGGTTTTCAGCCTTGGGTATTCTTTAGAATGATAATGGCTATAAAATGGACAATCTCCTGTATCTAAGGGCAATTGTGTTAAAAAAAAGCATCATGTTATGAACTTCTGTAAAAAGAAGCAATACCTAAAGTTTTGGAATTGTGAAGTAAATTCAGTGCTAAAAAATGTTTTGTGATAAGAGATAATTTTGGCCTTTCATCACCAGAAATGCTGTTCAAAAAGTCCAAAAAGTTTCATTTTGAAAGTTTTGGGTTTTGTCTATAAAATAATTTTGAGGGGAGACACTGCAGAAAGTATTTAAGCTCAAAAAAGCATTGGGATTTATTTTCATCACTAACCTTAGTCAGTATTTTAGTCTGAAGCCTTTCAGAGCCCAGCACATGCTTTGTAAGTGCAGTGAGTCAAAAATCTCACGGGAGATGAGAAGTTCATCCTGATCATATTGGAGTTTCTGATGTTCAATAACAACAGGACTGTAAATGGAAAGGGTCAAAAGCTTGGCACCCTGAACCATTTTTTGGCACTAAGAACTGTGCTGGTAACAAGTTCCTCTCAAGTTCCACAGGTTTCTGCAGCTCCACCTCTGAGAGGAAACCCTCCAGAGCGTAGGAAAAATAAGTTTAAAACAGAAAATAAGCCTCCTTGATCTATCTGAATCCCTCATTTACTATGTGCATGGGGAGATAATGTTAAAGTACGTAGTGAATGACGTTAGCAAATGTATAGATGGAACTGGATGAGTGACGAGACAGTGAATAAGGAAGGAAGTGGTGAGTGGTAGGTGTGATTTGAAAGGGCATAGCCCAGAGCTGCTGTCTTACAGCCTTAACAGGACTCCTCAGGAAAAGATAAAAAGAAGCAAGAGAAATACCCGAGTCACCTGCAAGATCTGCTGTTGTCAAAGCTTTCACTGCCTTTCCTTCCTTCATTCCTTCCTTCCTTCCTTCCTTCCTCCCTTCCTTCCTTCCTTCCTTCCTTCCCTCTTTTTCCTCTTTTCCCTCTTTTCTCTCTTTCTTTGCTTCCCCGCTTCCTAGCTTGCTTTCTTACTTTTTTGCTTTCTTTCTCTCTTTCATGCAAGAATTGCAATAGGCCTTTGGAATACATTGCCAGTCCTAATTCCAGTCTAATTAGGTCTGATTTGCTTGCTTGTCTGGGAACTCATGATCTCTTTGAATAGAGCTTCTAGATAGACACAGGAACGCATCCAGCCCCAGTAGAATAGACTTATCACACAGCTCCTTAAAAGGGTCAGGCTTGTGTTGACTGCCCAATTCAGCTGGGAGAGCTGAGGCAACTTTCACCCACAACTATCCCATCTCTCTCCTGGCAGTGGCTGAGCAGGACAGATATCTGATTCACCGCTGTTTACAGTTTGTTCTATAGTCATAAACAGAAACTGGTAGTGGTTTCATGTTAATGCTAATCATGTGTTAATATATCATGCTGGAAATCACAACACTGGAGGACTGGGTGTCAATCCCATTTAAACCTCTCTCTTTATTTTTTTTATTGTGGTTGAAACTTTGGACAGGATGGGCAGCTGGGACAATGGTCACTTCCCAGCTAAATCTTCTTCTAAACATGAGTCAAAGCCCAGATTTAAACAGTCTTCAGCTGAAGTCAGTAATACTCAGATCTTAATAGGTTTCAGGCTGGTTTGTGACTGAGACTGTCACAAATGACTAGCAAAGGCCACAACCACTTAGGGATGATTTGAAGCCAGTTTTTAAAACATCCTCTGAAACTCAACTCTTCAGGACTAGTCGTGCGAAGAATCCATGTTTATTCTGCACCAAACGTTTCCATGTGAAATCTGACTTTTCTTCCCAGAATCGTTTACCTGTAGTATCATCTACTTGAGACTGCCAAGGAGGGCATCAGACCTGCATTTGGAACCAGTGTGGTGTGCTGCGACTGTCCAATTCTTTCACTGATTTCCAAAGTAGTGAAAACTAAGCTTGTCATCTTAGACCTGTGTTTCTTCTATATTGCTGACAACCTGGAGTGGAGTGTAGCCTCCTTAATAGCTTAAGGTTACACAAAAAATATCCAAAGTGTCTAAATGATCCAGAAATTCCACTGTTGAAAGTAACACCTGCCCAGTTTGCATCTAGGTACAATTTAATGAGGTTCAAGATTTCAAGCCTTCAAGACACTTCGGAGAATGAGATCTCTGTACGAAGGTGGGTAATTATGGCTAATGAGTTTAAAACCAAAAGGAGACGATCATTTAGCTAAAAGCACTTTTGGGTAAGACTACTTATTTCTTAATGCCTGTGACCAGCTCTGTAATTTGGTTTATCTCCTTCTGTTGCTACCTGTAAGATTTCCACAGGTGAAGGGGAAGCTGGTAAATGGTGACTGACAAAATCACCACCCAGAGAACGTTGCTTCAAGCACTCACAAAGTTTTTCTTTTGCTCCCATCTTTTGATAACAGAACAGGGAGCTACGTTATAGCAAATATAGAGAGAGGGAGAGAAAGAGCTTTTGTCAGAACACAGGGAGAAGAAGGGAGGATACCTACTAGGCTACCCTTAGAAATAAAGGGTTAACTGAACCAAACACCAGATTAAGCAGGCATGACATGCACGAGTATTGTATCCTGCAACATAAAAGAGGAAAAGTGATTTTTAAATGGTGACAATAAAGGAATGAATGAAGGAAGAAGATTTGAAGTTCAGAACAAAAGATAAAATAGCTAACGTGAGAACCTGCCTAATTCTGAACAGAAAGATTAAATTAGAACCTCACAGAAAAACCACAACACCACAGTAAAGAAAACAGCAAGTGTTACATGTTTTTGGGCTACCACAAAGCCCTGTGAAGGATAGGGCAATATTACTGCTCAGAGGTAAAGTGAGGATGAAATCGCAGTTGCTCCAGCTCCGTTGGTTGGTCAATGACCCTCTGTGACAGCGGCTGCAGGCCTTTCTGCAGAAAAGCAGGAGGAAAAACAGAGGGAGTTCTTTTCCTCACATTAGTCAACAGTGAAATTAAACCCCTTAAATCTTTTGCTTTTGCTGATTTTTATGACCTTGTTACCTGACCAGTTCTTACAGTAAAGAGGACTGCGTAAAGCGAAGTTCCTCTCTAGAAACAACAGTGTTACTCAGGCAAGGTGTTTTTTGTAAGAGAGCCAGTCTTGCAGTCATATCACATTACAATGCATCCCAAAGTGAATGGAAACCCACAGCTCACCAAGAAAAAGGAAAAAAAAAATCCATTCCGCTACTTGTTCTTTCTCCATAAGCAAGAAAATAAAGTACGAAATAACTCTTCTAGTGACGCACAGTTCAATATGGTTGAAGTGTTATAATGTGTTACTTGAGTCATAACTGACAGGGTGCCAGCCTTACATTTGTTAGAGCAAACAGAGATCAGCTTTAAATTTCCGTGCTGTTATGCAACCGTGCTATTACTTAAAGGACGACTTGTACTCAAATAAGAAAGGCCATCTACCTTCCTGTTACAGTGCTGATATAATTGTCTCTACTACAGACACGTTTTCACACACACACACACACACACACACACACACACACACACACACACACACGTATATATTTAAATACACACGTACACTGCAGCCTTTTCACTGCTCTAAGGAAGCTCTCACGACTTGGCCTTCAAGGATCCTCCCTGGCTTTTACAGAAATTTCAGGCCTAGAGTTACTGCAGCTCGTAACAGGAAAACATGACCTCATAGTCCAGCTGATCATACAGTTCAACTCTCTGCTGATCTCAGTTGTCAGCAGGACTTGAACACAAAAATCTAAGAAAGCAACAACCCTATTTGCTGCTGCTAGTTTCTCAAGAGCTGATACCATTATAACTTGGCTCTCACTTTCATTAGTCGGTCATTAGCACAGTCACCGCATTTACCCGGTCTCTCTGTGCTTTGTGGGAGGTATCTGCTTATAGCACAGCATGCAGAAAAAAATACTTTCATTAATGTCATTTGGAAGACTGTTAGTGAAAAAAACCACTGCATTGCCACTGAGAGTAAGCTGGGCTTCAGGTTTTGTTGGGCAACGGGCTGCCTTGAAGTCTAGAAATGACAGATCCTAGGGTCTACCTCCAGGATGGCCCAGGGAATGGTGGTGCTTAGGTGTCAGCATCACAGTCACAAGACAGGCCAAACTGACAGAGCCTCCTGAAACCCAGGGAGGGCTGGCCATGGGCAGCTGCTTGCCTTTGGGTGCTGCAGCAGCCAGCTGACTTCCTTTCAGAGCCCGAGTCAAGCTAGCAGGGCTATTCTAGCTTAGCTTATCAGAGGGAATCATATGAATAATGATTAATCATTCAAGTATTTATCACTTTGGTATCATTTCTGCATACTATTATTGGGGTTGCACCTTCACTGGTGTGGCTCAGGCATGACTGGAGCTGACACTTGGGGAGCATCTTTCAGCAAAGAGCTTAAAGAGCTTGAGAGTCTGAATACTGACAACAGGTGAGGCTGCCGTTGGCTTGGAAGCAAACAGAGGAACAGGCTGCGACAGCTGTGAGAGAAAGCAGAAGCAACACAATTTGATATCGTCTCCAGGCTGCCCCTTCAGGTCATCTTTACAGACCCAGGGCTCTTCATCCCCCATGATCTGAGAAGGGAAGAAGGTTGGTGGCAGGGAATGTGGGCAAAGGGCCTGAACTTGGCTGCCCTGAGGCATGTGCCACTCTGGCAGTGATGTGATACTGCTTGTACGGCCCCCGGAAATGTGCTCCCCGGGTGGCTGAGCTCCATCTTTCCACCTCACCATATGCTCCCCCATGCAAGCAGTGCAAACATTTGTCATGTCTTCTTTTGTCAAGGAATCCAAGGAAGTTTGTGCCTCACCTTCCACAGCAAGGACAGCAGTGAAGGCATAAAGCAAACTGAAAGTTGGTCAAATGGTGATATCTCTTTGGATCACAGAGTCTCAAGCTCTGGACTGTCCTTGAGTTTTTTTCACTCCAAACACTGGTAGGGAGAATTTCTTCTGATGATTATGTCATGGGACTTTTTCCCTTCTTCTGCTTTTGTTGGAGTACAACGTTCACCTGATTTCTCCTCTGGCAAATCTGCTCGGGGACAGCTAACTCTGGGAAAATTCTGCTATCATACTGGTATTTCTGGATTTCTCTACAGCCTCTCCATCAGCACAGGAGGCCTATGCCATTTCATTTCTGTGTGTCTGTCTAGGCAAGTCAGCTGCAATCATTTCTCCAGCCCAACCCCTTCTCTAGCTGCTCATGGTGCAGGCTAGAAGACTTTTCTCCTACCCTACTAAAACAGGTTTTCCATTCCACTGAATGGATACACTGGCCAATACCTTTTGAAAGAGTAACACTCCCTTGTCCAGGTTTTTAAGAAGTGGAAACACTTGCCTAAGGAGCCCAGTCCCGTGGGTATGTTGTAGGTGTGCGCTGATAATGCTGAACAGATTAGGAATATGCACAGTGAAGCTGAGGAGCTGGATTTCAATCACACTTGTGAGAACTGAAGTGTTTGCAGAGGGTGAGCAGGAAAAAAAGGGAGTTCCCACCAGGAAGCTTGCTGTACCTCAAATGGGAATCAAAAATTGCAGGTTTGGCCCTATACATTTGACTTTCGTCATTGGTATTGTTCTGATCCCTAAACCACGCCTTCCATTTTAGTCTTACATCTCAGACTTGTAATAATGCCTTCTTGTGACTCCTGTCATAAGAATAGGAAGTTTCTACCAGTTTCTACCAATAGTAAGCTTCTACCAGAAGCTTACTGCTGGCCAGAGCTTTGTGAAAATGTGACAACTGTAGTAGCAGATATAAAACAGTAAGTAAGCAAGAAGTGTTTACCACTTCTTATGGTAAGAAAACGGTCATCTAGCTATAAAATAAACAAGACAAATAAAGTACCCCTGTCATGTCATCCAGCTTTAGCATCTGTCCAGGAAATCCTTGGTTCCCAAAGAAAATCTCAGCCTCATTCTCTGCTACCACTTACTGAGATCTCATCCTCATAGGAGGAAAGTAACTTGAAATCCTATCTCCTAGTCTCTCCAGAGCTGGGTCCTGGCTATTAGACAGTCCAACGCCTTCCTTATTTTGGGTCACATTCAGGAAACTGTTACAAAGTCCATGCTCTCAAAGTGCCACGTGACCAGAAGGCTGTCTTTTCCTTTCAAAACAAGCACAGAGCAGGAACAAAATTTTCTGGTGTGATTTAAAGGTCAGAAACTATCACCTTTGTGTTTGCATATGGATGCTCTCTTGCCTGGGCAAGCCAACATGATGCACGCGTAAAGCAGCGCCATGGTTACTCTTCTACTTCAGGCTACAGCTGGTGTTCAGCACCCGTCAGCTGGAAAAGAACCGGTTATTCAGTTACCCAGTTATCATCGTGTCTCCAGAGGGGATCTCGCAGGCCAGCAGTACAGCCTCCCCTCCTCTCTCACCCTCTCAGCATGTGATCTGCAGAGCCCTGAGCTGCCCCCATCGCATAGCCACATGCATGCACATCTGAGACATGACTCCCCCGTCCTGGACCCCTGCCACCCATCATTTGACCCAGTTTGTGGCATCTCACACTCAGTGATGGAAGTAACCGCACAGCCTGTACTCGCATTCTTGTGAAGACGGCTTAAGCTTGTGGACAGAATTCGTTTCACAAGATATGGCATGTGCAGTTTCTGCTGCTGGGGGTACGTGTGTGTATCAAAATAAAGCTACCTGTAAGCGTGTGCATGTGCTTGTCTGGGGATAACTGCAAGCAGAACCAGGGTTTGGTCTTAGGGCAAAAGTAAGAGAAGCACTGCCCAGCAGGCATTTAAAGAAAAAAAAAAAGACTCTTAATAAAGTGATGATAGTCCTATTTTTAATTTGGCTTCTGTGTCTGCTCCATAACGATTTTTCATAACGATTTATTGGCCCCGGCTTTTTACTGTGCTCTTCCTGCTAACACTTTGGTTCTAAAATTTAGTGCTTTGTAGCTGTCTTCTTAGGAGAAATATCAAAAAGTGGCTTGGGTTAGCCAGATTTTTTTGGCTGTCTCATTTCTGCTTGGCTCAAGGCTTACTTATTAGACATTTCCACTTTCGTCTCCCTGGCAATGGAAAAGCTATACATTAAAAAATCTGGCACATGCACAAAGATGTGCACCGACATTCACGAAACATTTCCTAAGGTTGTAGTTGCTTGAATTTCAGCTCCTTAATTAGCAGGATGCCTTCAAGAAGACATTTTCAGGGTTCTTTTCACAGTCGACTGTTCTATCTGAAAGGCTTTTCCCAAGATTAGATTTGCTGTGGGGCCTGACCTGATATATCCATGGATTTCCAGACCAGTTGTCTTTGACCACTTGGAGTTTTTGTCTTGGTTGAAGGAGACTCTATTGATCAGCGATCATTCTTCATGCAGAAGTCAAGCATGAAGTAAAGCCAGCATAGCCAGGACACATGGGCCTTACTGCATGTAGTATGCAGTCAGTAGCTTACGAGTAGTCAGTCTGACACTATCAAAACCTAATAGCCTTGGTGCATGTGTATGGATTATCAGCAGGTCCAACATGTCCCTCAATCATTGTCTTCAGGGCGCTTCTTCTGCACAGTAGGTGTGCAGAATTACCTGGAGTGTACAGAAGCCTTCCCCCCATCCTGCCATCCTTAAAAGGCTTTGTCTAGACAAGAGAACATTTTTGGCATAATTGTTCTCTTGCATTTTTAATTTTGCATGCAAATAATTAGAGCTGTGGTGTTATAGTACAATTTTGAGCAGGCCATGCTACTTGTAGAGACCTGAATCACACTCTTAGAGGCCACTGGGAAAAGGAAAGAAACTAAAATGCTGACAAGTCAGCATAGTATCTTACAAGAAAAAAAATAAAAGCTAACATAGTTTTAAACACAATGCTAATTAATACAGATAGTGAAAGCTGATGAAGGAATCTGATCCTCTTTCACAACACTGTGCCATTAGACTGATTGACAGCAACTGGATACACACACACACACTCTTTGGCTTTGGAAATTATTTGCCAACACTTTTAACAGCAGAAAGTTCTCTGCATTTAGGTAAAGTGATGGGATCTTTCAAGGAAAAAAGGAGAGGAAAAGGGGTTGTTATCGTCAGCCTGCCGCGCATTTCCCCTTGTATGCCACATGCGGTATGCCAAATAAGGGCCTCACAGTGGAGTGAGGAGTTAATACAGGTTTAAAAGATATAGTTTTTTCTGGGTGTTTTTCTGGGTTATCAGTTTCTCAGCCTGGTTCACTGTGCAGCTGTACAATGGGAGAGCATACGGATGGGGAGATACGGCATGTCAGCTTGCTCTGCCACAAAAATAAATGCTCATCTAAATGGGGCCTTAGTCTATTTATCATTCAAGCAAGTAAACTAGTTCATTACATTGGATGTGCTGTACTCAAACTATAAAAAAACCCTTATCTCCATAGTAAATACGCAGATCTAGGAACTCAAACTCGATTTATATTTTCCTTGGTACAAATGCATCTGACATAATCATGTAGCTTTGTAGATGTGCTTGAAACAACCACATACGCCCTAAATGGCTTTAGGACTGTAGAAATATAGGGGTTCTTAGTAAAAATACAAACATCAAGACTACATGGGTAATCAAGTGCTTAATACGGTCTACCTATTTTCTTGCTATTCCTGTATTCCAGAATGACTCCTCTATACTGAGAGTCTAATTTGGAATAGAAATTATTTTGTTTTAGGCTATTTACCCTGCTTTGTAAGTAGAGTAATTATTCTGGAACATGCTCATTTACATTTTGGATTAGTGCCTGCAGAATGGCTCAGAGGAATAATTATTTTGGAAGAGCTATTCTGATCGATTTCTGCATCTGAGGCCCTGCAGACCATATGTGTCACCAAAAGCAGTCCAGAACTCCACAAAGCACTAATTGAGGCCTTTCACTTAAAAGGCTTCAACAGTATTTGATCTAATATGTAGGATAAAATATTTCTAGTGAAAAAAAGAAAAAAAAGCAGCAGCAGCAATTATCAACACTTTTAGGGCACTATTAGTGAGACATCTAACTAGGGTATGCAATCATTTAATGCCTAGCATAGGAATTTCTGCACAATACAGGGGCAAAGTTATTTGCTTACAATC
Organism: Zapornia atra; assembly: GCA_013400835.1. NCBI lineage: Eukaryota > Metazoa > Chordata > Aves > Gruiformes > Rallidae > Zapornia > Zapornia atra. The sequence continues at coordinate 10,602 of VZTU01009971.1, forward strand.
TTCTGTTAGAGCCTTAATGGTCTCCACGGAAAATGCTTTATGTCATGGACACTGGGGCTTTGCTGCTAAACTGTAACACTCAGAAGAAAGATTTGGCTGTCCCTGATGTGATCAACTGATGTGGTCAACAAGCTAACTGAAAAGCCCAGACCAAGTTCTCCAACACAGTACCCACGGGATGCCACGCCATCACCCTACTGTAGAAATGTCCGCCAGCACAGCACCAGGAAGAAAGGGACCTTCTGGGCCCAGTAATGCTCCCTGGAAGCATGTCACTCAGCAGTGTAGTCACAGCCTTTTATTTCCATCAAGCAACAAGAACAGTAAGATGATTTCTAGCTTATTTGTGCCCCTGGAAAATGGTAAGACTTTGTATACAGTATCTCTCTGCATTCCTATCATGGCTCACATCATTTCTTCCCACGGAAAAAAAACAAGGTAGCATATGCCAGGAGCAAAAATCTCCCAGGAGATCTTGTTGCGGAGAACTCCTTGTTCCATTGGGATGGAAGAAATGTTTGTCCTACAGGAATGGCTGCAGAATCCTCCCCAAACAGTGCACTTACCAGAAACTCAAGATTTGCACCAGTAGGAAGGAGAAATCAGAACCTATTCATTAGTTGTTCCATAATAGATTTAAAAATACAAACTTGCAAGGTCACTTACATAAAGCCTGCAATACCATATGCTCAACACATTCCAGAACACCAAACACATGAATCACTGCAGTTATATTCATAAAAATACTCTTCTACTCCCCCAGCACATCACACAATGATGTAGTTACAGGAACTTATTTTTCAGGTGGCAGCTGATACAAGAAGTTCCTGCATTTGCTGCTTTTTCCTGCCCCATAGCTATAATTGATCGCTTCCCCAGTTGTGCTAGTTTAACTCTGTGGAACTGTGCCAGCCACCATACTGGGTTTGAAAAAAAACAAACAAAACAACAACCAAACAAAAATCCACTAATACTTTTTGTAAGTTGTTTGAAAAAAACCCCCCACAAAACCCAACAAAACCAAACAAACCAAAACAAAACGAACTTGGGTTATTTCAGTGATGTAACTTGCTTCAGCACCGCTGAGGGTGCAGTGACCTGCTGCTCCATGAGGAATGAGCAGCTGAAGGTGAGGAAGGCAAGAGCTCTTGAGATGGATTTGCAATCAGAGACAAGGGATTGATCAAGCTGCATTCTGAGAGAACAGGGACATAACTGAGCATGTGACCAGAAAGTGTCCTTTTCCTAAACATTTGCCTGTTTTTTAAACATTAAAGAAAATCAGAAGCTGTAGGAGAACGTCTGCGTATGAGTGACAAACCTGGGAATATCCCAAGCCATACGTGGGGGCCATATGTTGGGCTGGGACCAGCGTGGAGGGGCTCTGTAGCTTCTTTATTGTAAGACCTTCTGAAAAGTCTTTTAAAAATACATGCAATAAAAATACTAAAGCTGAATAGAATAAAACCCCATTTTATTAAGTTGTTCTAATCCAGACTCTACTGAAATGCAATTTTACCCTAGCCTTTTTTAAAAGCTTTCTGTGTATACGTGTATATTTTCTGTGTGTGTGTGTGTCTATAAATATATACATAAATGATATGAATCCTCATCTGTGTTTGCGTTGCTTGCACAAGCATTCAAACTCAATAAACTTGTGAGGTTTTTTCCCTCACTTTCACTGGGGTAAGAAAAGAAAGCCTCAGTGGATCTGACAAAATTAAGCGATTCTTAAATAAGCACTGGTGAAAAATGAGGCAAAGCCTCAAATGCATTGGTATTTAAAATGAGGTGAGTTGGCAGACAAATTTCTAATGTAACTGACTTACTAATCAATACAGAAGAACTCTCATTTGTTCCATAAAATGAATTCAATTTGCTTAAGAAAGTTACGGTGTTCTGAATATTGAATGTAGAATACATGCGTGCGTGGAGGAGATGGAATGCAACCGTGACCAGTGTGTTGGATTGGAAGTTTTTTCAAGATATTGCTTCTTCAAGAAGAGTTAATTTATCTGGGAGAAAATAAGGGAAAAAAAGCCAGTATGGTTTTATGTTTAAGGTTTATATATATTTATATTATGGTTTTAAGATTCTTGCTGTGTTGTTGCATATTGTTTTATGACAGCAAGAATGCAAAAAACCCTCTCCTCTGGAAACTTAAATGGTACCAGGAAAAAAAGTTAAGACATTCACAAATTAAGTTCTGCTTTAAGTTCACTTCTCACTGGAAGAGAGTTTTTTCATTCTACTGCTTTTAGAAATCAAACAGCAGGAATTATGTGAATTAGTATTTCCTTTTTCTATCGTTTGATGGCTAGCAGTTTCATTGTAATATGTGTCTTGTACACTGTTGTCTCTAGAATAAGAGCTCGCTCACAGACACCAGGATCGTTTTAAGAAACTATGAGCTTACAAGGAGGCCTCACCAGAAGCCCTGTTTCAGCAAACAGAGTGGAAACAACAAGATGCTGTTTCGCCATTGACACAGCACTGTGGGCTCTGATTTAGGAGTGGGGACGGCATGGCAATGAGTAGCTGATGTGGTTAGACGCAGCCCTCTGCCCTCCTGATTCCAAGAACGGGGTTTGCTCATCTGTATGAGAAGGTGAAGGGGAGACCTTACTGCTGTCTGCAGCTGTTTCATAGAAGGGCATATGGAATTTGGAGTCAGAGTCTTCCCAGAGAGGCAAAGTGGAAGGAGGAGAGGTGATGGGTACGAGCTGTAACAGTGGCAATTCCCAACTTAATACAGGAATAATATTTTTACCATGAGGGTTGTCACACACTGGAACAGGAGTCCAGGACGGTGTGGACAATCTACCTACAGAGAAAGCTTGAGTAAGTAAAGTCCTGATCTTGTTATCTGGCAAGTGCACTGGGAGAGACTACCTCCAGTGGTCTGCCTTGTTCTCTATCCTCTGATTCTGTAGTCAGCAGATCCTTTTGTGAAGCGAGCCTACGAGTACTGCTGAATGGTGCTAGGTAGTTGTTACTAGTTTGAATTTACCTGAGAAGTTTAGGCAGTGAACTCAGCACCCAGTTGATGGCTGGAATTGAGTTCAAGGAGCTGATGGAGCATAAGAGTTGAAGTAATCTCTCCAGGTCTCCTCAGTCATGCCTCCTTTTCCTAGCCAGATACAGCTCAGAAAGGTCCCACTGATGTCTCTAGTCTTTGTCTCCTTCTCCTTTAGGAATCTTAACTGCTGAACTGTGGACATTATGGGTATTTATTTTTAGTGTTCTTACATACCGATCCAAAATGTGAAAGTATATCCAGATAAGCTGTGTGAAAAAAGAAATCTTATTTATCTGTAGGTACTCCGCTGTCATCACTCTTTTTAGCCTCAGACCTTATTCCTATTTGGTCTTGTGCCTTCTGTTGTTTTCCATTCATACAGCTAAAGCAGTAGTCTGAGCTCTCGCTACCCTGACTGTCTCAAAGTCCTCTTCTCTGGCCTCTACTAGAGCTGCTAATATCTGCTCACAATATTGCTGCAGAGATGACTTTGGTTTATCACTATGACAACCTCATCCTTGATGCTGCATCCCAACACGGCTTCTGCTTTCTCCATTGCTGTTGTGATTTAGCCCTGGCTGGCAGCTCAGCCCCATGCAGCTGCTCACTCCCTCCCTCCTGTTGGGACTGGGGAGAGGATCAGAGGGGTAAAAGTGGGAAAACCCATGGGCTGAGATAAACACAGGTTAACAGGCAAAGCCAAAGCCATGCACACAAGCAAAGCAAGAATTCATTCCCCAGTTCCCACAGGCAGGCAGGAGTTCAGCCATCTCCAGGAAAGCAAGGCTCCATCACACCTAACAGTGACTTGGGAAGACAAACACCATCACTCCAGGTGCCGCTGCCCATCTTCCTCTTCCTCAAGCCCTTTATAAGATGGGCATGACATTATATGGTATGGAATATCCCTTCAGTCATTTGGGGTCAGCTGTTCCAGCTGTGTCCCCTCTCAACAACTTGTGCACCCCCAACCATCCTGCTGGTGGGATGGGGTGGGAAGCAGCAAAGGCCTTGGTTCTGTGCAAGTGCTGCTCAGCAAAACCAAAATGATCTCTATATTATATACACCATTTTCAACACAGTTCCAATACTACTGTGAAGAAAATTAACTCTTTCTCAATTGCATCAGTCGCTTAACTCTGGTCTTCAAATCCCATCTGTAGAGAAATCACTTGCTCCACTGCTGAACTGCACTCTCCTTCAGGATGGGGCTCCAGCAACTCATAACCCTAAACATCAGGTTCACGAGAGGAAATGAAGTTATGCTATATATACAATATTAAATAAGGAACTACAAGCAGAGAGTGTAATAGCCAAATAAGAACTTATGTTCAGAAAAAGATTACTTGCATCGTTGCTTTCTGACATGTTAAAATTTCTCACTGGCTTTTGAGATTTACCCAAATAAGAATACGGTTTAAAACATTTTTATCAAAACTTCTCTGATATTTACACTCAGAGGTACTTTACTAAAGGGAGCTGCTGATTGAGCTGAATGGGGCTGCTGGAGGGATGCAGCACTGTCAGGACCTGCGAGACTCTCCACTCACATCCTGTCCTGACTTTGAAAGCTAAATGTTCTATTTCTTTCAGCAAAACAGCTTGCAACTGAGGCACAAAGGACTATGGCAGCTTCCAGCTCTGTGCAGTGATGCTCACGTGTGTGCAAATTTCTGTGTTTGTCTCTATGCACCAATATGGAAGAAGGCAAAGCATCAATTTTGCACGTAGCACTTCTGAGCCGTGCTTGATAGAGTGGTGCATTTGGCTACCATTCAAGATGTTGCCTGATATTTATACTCTGTTTTACATTGAAATATGATTGCATGCTTTTAGATTTACAAAACACTAGTTTTGCCAGGAAATTCTTGCCTATAAAGCTATTTTAGGACTTTATCAGTTAAAAGGCTTAAGAGCTAAGTTTTGTCCTCACATTGACTTAAATGGATACTGCATGTGTGTATTCAGAGGCAAGCTTTGGCCTTAACTTTGATTTAATTGTTTAGCATGGTTAGAATTGCATACTTAAAAATCCAGGGTGATTAATGAGACTGGTGACAGTTTGTGAACTCCTAACGTTTCTCTGATGCTCGGAAAAAAGCTCTAAATTTCTTTCCCTGACACATTATACAAACAATAACTTAAATCCCCATGTGGTTTCCATTTGTCAGAAAAGCAGATGATTTAAAAGTTTTAATAAAAAACTGATTTTGAAAAGAAAATTTTCACACAGCGTATTTCCTTCTTTCACTTTTTCTTACCAACCAGCTAAGCAACTAAAACATTTTCAATGTTCAGGATCAAATAACTAGCATTGCACAGAATATTTGAAATATACCTGTTGGGTTTGTTTGGGCTTTCTCCCCTCAGAGATTTCTATTTTTTTGTAGCTCTTTTGTAAAATTTGGTGGAAAATATTTACTCTTTTCTGACTGACATGGAGACTGGAGCCAGAAGAGCAAAGGCACTTGGTCAGTAGCTGCTCCTGGCAGCCATTATGAAGTTAGCAGCCCATTGAATCCCCCAGGAATCCAAGCTTTAAGTTGGGAAAATAAATACATTTCCAACCCTAACCACTCCAGAAAACACTGAAAACATGAACTGGAAGTAAATCAATGCATTGTTGCTTTACTCACTGTGCAGACAGCTTGAAATGAAGCCTGGAGAGATGGGAGTGACTCCAGTAGACTACTAACTCAAAATCCTTAATACGATCATGCAAGTTTTAGCATCGACTGAATTATAACTGTTCATCATTTTAGCAGCAGCGTTCAACTGATGTGCATGCATTCCAAACCAGCTGTCAATCTTCTATGTTTGAAGGCTGCCAGAACCTCCCTCAAACCTGAGAAGTAGAACACATTGATTTTTGTATCGCTCAGAAGTCCAGTCATAGAGGCCTCATCGCATAAACTGTTAATTACCACAAACAAAAAGGCTAGTCTCTGCCCTAAGGAGCTTGCAGTTTAATTATGACTGGAGTCAGTGTGTAAATACCAACAGGAAATAAATGAGCCTAAGTGTTCACTTAAGATTTCTCCAGGGAAGCAGGCTTAAGAGATGTCCACCTTCTTTCATCTCAGCTGCTTCCTTCTAGGACCAAAGAAGTGATCCCATTTGAAAAACAGTTTCTAGTGCAGGGTTTGCAGGATGTGGGGGACATTAGCCGGGACCATTTCACTTTTGGGGTCTGGTGCGTAACCTTGTGGGGAGCTGGGTCAGCAAACCTGGTGGAATGGCAAGCAGCATCCCACAAGCAGTTGGTTCTTCATCCTGAGACCAGCTGGTGCAATGGGGCACCACTGTCAAAGAGGACAGCAGGGTCACAGGCTCAATGAACAGCAGTGTGCTGGCTCCAGGGAAGAGCATCAGCACCTTTAACGGTGTGTTTGCAGGGTGAAACAGCAGCAGTGGAAGAACAGAGAACTTGCTTGAAGCATAACAGGTAGTGAAGGTTGGAGCCTTTGACAAAAGGGAGGTGGGAATCAATGGTGCCTTACTACATGAGAAGACAGAGGCTGGATAGCAAGGAAATTGGGACAGAATGGAAGGAGAAGCCTGGTCATTTACTTACTGGCTGCATAATTAGCCACTGCCAGCACAATGTCTTCTGACTGTGAAGAGCTGAAATTCTGTGTTATTTCACCTCAAAGCTATGCGCGTGCAAAGGAACATGTGAAGTCAAGCAGCAGCGTGCTTCCCCATATTTCGCAGCAATACAGGACACATTTCAGCACCCTAGTGTACAGAAATCTGCACCCATATGACAATGTGCCAGCTACTGGACAGGACACCTTGCTCTTTTATTGTCGTACAGATAGAGGAGCAGCACAGACTTTTTGTTGTAACACGCCTGACTTAAGCGATAGCTGTAATCACAGTGAGATTCTTCTGTAGAATTTAAACATAGAGTAGCTATTACAAAAGGTAGAAAGAACTCTCCTCTAAGTGTATTAACTGTACACTCCAACTGGGCCCTGCTGAACCCCCCACGTAATTGGTATGCTTTGTTCCACTTACAAAAAATCCTCTATAGACCACCACGAATTTATGGTACATGGCAGCTTTAAACTTGTTTGTAAAGGTTTAAAGACAGGAGTTGAATTCCCTGGATTAAAATTAATTTTAAATGCTTTAATGGGGTGAGCTCTCTTATTGAAGACTGATGTGCCTGCAGGCTCTATAAAACACCGGCGTTCTAGGATGCAGAGATATTCTCTGAGCCAGGTTGCTAAAGGATATCACACACCAATGGCAATTACCACTCTCCCTTTTGTGGTCATATACGATGCCATAAAATGGGCCCCAGACTTCCTTATTTAATTGCCTGGTTTCTTTTCATCTCAAGAGCAGGGCAAAAGAAACACATTTAGCTCACCCTTGTAAAACAGGGCACGTTTTCTTGCTGCTAGGCCTTTGAAATATTGCACATGACAGCGAATATTTAGAGAATTTCATGAATGGCAGAGACTTGCAAACCGCCTTGTCCTGGGGATATTTATTGGTGCAAAGCTTTGGTGGCATCATGCTCCAGTGATATTGAAGAGGTAAGACAAGTTTGTGCTGGTGGATGGGAGTGTGAGAACGGTACTTCAGAAGGGTGACTTGTCTCCTAGCCTGGCTACCAAAAGACCTTGCAATTAATGTGTGTGTCAAACATTTGCATACTTTTTCATTTGAGTGTTTCGAATTAAGAGAGAGGATAATACCATTTTGCAGCACTAATACCACTCTGCAACTTCAATTTGACCCCAGCAAGATTTTGGACAAATCACTTAATGGAAGGGTCAAATCATGTGCTGAAACCTCTGTGTATTTAGGAAGAGTAGAAATGATAGAAAATCTGTCATCCTCACTGAAAAATGGTTGGAGAACCCGTGATGAAGGTACTAAGCTAGTGTGAAGTATTTAGTATTGTTAGGTGATCCAAAATTCATACAAGACTTTGAAACTTCTCTCTAAATAACAAAAGATGCAGGGATTCCTAGGCAAGCTCAGTGACAAAGACACTGCCAAGGCTGGCTATGCCATGTCTTAACAGCCACCCGGCATAAGAAGAAACAGGACTGATTTAAGAGGTGGGGGGGAGCAGAGGAGGGAAGGAGGGATGGCCAGGGAAGGGAATCACAAAACAGAACAGGAGAAGTGAGACTCTTCTGTTGCATTCTCTGCTGGCATGACCCAAAGTTGAAGTGCAGGGCAATGCAGCTCTAGCTCAAGTGGTTGGCATCAGATTGCTGCAAAGCAGTCAGCACTGCACCTCCCTTTCACCTGGCTGTCGTCTCTCTTCAGACACAGAAAACCTGCAGAGACAATATATTCTGCCTCTGATAACCAGTGCCACCAGTAAAGCCACCTTCCCTGCACTCCTGCACTGACCCATGGGTCAATCCCCAATAGAGAAGGCCGATAGCACCATCACATGCAACTGCCTGACTGCCATCCCCAGCACTGCAGTGGGACCTGGGAAATGCTACTTATCTTCCCTTTTCTTTTTTCACCTACTGAGGGAGCACCGAGGTGCTAAGCAGGCATTTTGCTCTTCCCACTGTGCCTGAGCTGCCAACTTCTCCCAAGGAGAGAGTCTGCAGGTAGGTCTGCCCTTGCGCTAGTCAAGCAGGGAGAAATCCACGTCCCTCTGCTCTCCAGGCAGCAGGATGCCAGCAACAGCACCTACAGGCAAAAAAAAAAAATTAAAAAAATAAAAAAAAGATAGATACCATCGTTAAGACACACATTTTCACACCTCAGAAGATAAAGCTTCAGCTGTTAGAAGTTATGAAATAGTGCTTAATATTTGTCGATAATGAGCTCTGGACTAAAAGATAAATTAAAGAAATCATTCTTTTTACCCATTTGGCATAGCAACAAAAAAGAAGGGAAAGAGTACACCCACAGTAATAAAGTTACAGGCTTTTAAAGTCTGTAATCACTCTGTTTTGCACAGAAATGAATGAATCAGAAGCTCAATGAGATACAGGAAAGAATTTCAGGGGAAGCATGAAAACAGTCCTCCTCCGTAGTTGGATAATCTCACTAATGCCTGGAAAAATAAAACCTCCATATTCTAAGATTGAATACTTCCTTTCATATTCCTTCCTATACAAATTCATATGTCTGTTCCCTAGCACACGTTGCTGCTAGACTACCAGTTGTTTTTCTTGTGCTAAAGAGGATTGAGAGTCAAAAGCATTTTAAAAAAAGGAAAGGACAACCAAACCCTTCGATGATTCACTGTTCTCTCTCTGTTAGTGGCAGTGGGAGGAGGTGGAGAGCCCACCTTTAAGGGCTGTCACTACTAGAGATTACTGTCCCAGACACCTCTTTGCTGAGCTACTTGGATAGTTGGTCCTCACCCTTCATCCATCAGAATGAGACAGGTTAAAGCAGAAACAGGGGAAAAAGCGTCACCACAAGCAAACCTTCAGAGAGGACAGCGGTGGGGGCTGCCACGCATTCCCACCGTGGCATTGCTGCTGTCTGAAGAGGATGTGTGGCCAGCTTCCCTGGAGCTGAAATCTGTGGGGACCTGACCATCTTCAAAGGGAAGGTTTCTATTACAGAACCTGTGCTGTGCTCAGCCCGGTGGTACTGAGCAGGCTGGCACCTCGTGGGTGTGAGAGAGGAACACGTACAACTAATTCCTCTCGGTGATATTTTCATAAGAGAGTAGTTGCACAGAACATAGATCTATATTTTTGGGAAAGCTCAGCCATGAAAATATGACTGCTAATAGTTAACCTAGTAGATGGAAACAGAAATTATATTTCTCAGTCTAATTTTAGTGTGGGAAGCTGGGGACAGAGCTCCAGCTAAAATATAAATGCACTGAGAATGTAATTCTGCATTTTACAGTGCTTACTTAAAACAAGAACTGATATCTAGAACAATCTTTTGAGGAACAGCTGAAACAGCCAAGGAGCTTCTCTAGGATTTTCTATTTGTTTATTTACATACCGTTCATCTTGCACTTCATATCGGTTTCAGAGCCTGGCTGTGCTTCGGAACATTCAGGTGCTTGAGTCCAGGAGGACCGCTTGTAGGAATACACACTGTCTTTTATTAAACCAGCCAGTGAAAACCAGCCAGCCTTTTGGACAGGCATGCCTTCCTCAGGCCTGAAATCAGAACTTCTTCATTGTCTTCAGTGACTGTTGCGCCAGGGTGGGATCGGCGTGGGAAATGGTTTCTGCTGTCTGTGAGAATGAAAGACGACTGATCAGCCTCTCATCAGCTAGCAGAAAGCATGCCCACAGAGCGCAGGAGGAGAGGTGAGGTCTGGAGGGGTGTGCCTCAACACTTCCGCAAGCGTCTCTCCCAAGCAGATGAGTGCAGTTCCCTCTGCAGGGGCATTTAGACTGCACCAGGTGCCTGGCATCTTTGAGGGTGACTTTGCAGGTCAGAGTGAAAATGAAATATTACTAACATAAAGCAAGTGTTAGCTTATTTAGTGTGTCTGATGGCTAACTGAAGTGAAACACAGGGGCACAGGCTCACAAAGCCTGATTTGATTCCCACCTTCCTCACTGCAAAGGCTCTATCCTGTGAACTTCTGCATGATTTATCTTCTACCCAAATTAACTGCCCAGCCTCTTCTAAGATCGGACACAAAAAGGATGTCAAATACAGGCTCAAAGCATCAAATTCCTCCAGGCTGCAACCTCCCATCCCTTCCCATGACACATGCACATGAGGGATTTTCTAAATCTGGTGGTCCAATGCTCAGGGGAGCTCCTGTCGTAGGGACAGCTCCTTGAGCACTGTGACAGAACAAACTTAAGCCAGCTGAAACATAAAAGCCACCATCAGTTATAGGTGCGCCTGAAGGTAACACTTGCACTAAACTTCCTTCTTTGGGTGTACAGTGCAGCAGCAATTAACCATTCCTTTGGCCAGTGGCAGCTGTAGCACTAAGGTACTGCCCAACAAACAGGAGCAAAACCAAAGCTATGCGAACCGATCCCTTTCCCAGGGGGTTGCTGGCAGAAACAGGACCTGGTAGTACCGACTTATTTTGCAGCTGGGTATGAGACATTCAGAAGGCAAGTACAATGCCAAGAGGAAAAGAGAAATCCAATAGTGTGTGCTGCCTTCAGGCAGTGCTCTTTTTTTGGGTAAACAGTCTTGTTTTGGGGGGAAAGTACCAACTGAAAGGGCATGTCTGAGTTCCTGAAAATGGAAGCTGCCTGCTCCTTAGCATTACAGTGTTCAAGAGAACAGAACTTGGACCTTTTTTTTTTTTTAATATATATTTTAAGATATATAAAGACTGTACCAATGAAATTATTGATCGGCAGTTAGCTACTCCTATGATAAAACTGTCCTATGAGTTACAAGTATCAGCATCGGGTGTTTGAACCAATGAGCAAAACAGAGTTTCCATGGCAAAGAGAAAAAAAAAACCAAACCCACAAGCAAATAAATGAGGATGCATTTGTTCAACCTGTTTTGCTTTATCAAGTTTTCAGGGAGTGTGCAGAGGAACAACCTTGGTTATTCAAGTCCTAGTACAGTACATAGCCAGCATGGCAGCATTTTCTTTCAACAGCTTAATTTTGGGACAGGACCAGGGAGATGAAACTGATTTTGCAATTTTTAATTAAGAAATTGTGTAAGTATATGAACAGCCACATGATGAACAAAGTAACCAGACATGAAAGAGTTTATGTTTACACAATATGTACAGTGATATAAAAAAAAAGAGTCATATAAGGACAGAGCTACCTCCCTTCAACCTCCTAGAAAATAGTGTATCCTGAATTACCTCTCACTGTGCTTTCATGAACACCCTCATGTTTATCATCATCATCATCTTTATCAGAATTACCAGTGGAGCTGAGCCACATAAAACAGCTGTTAAAAAAAAAGAGACAGCATTGGGCATTGCAAACTGCACAGCACCCTGAGAACAGACATGCTTTCTGTCAGATTAAAAACTGCCATGGTATACAGACATGGATGGAAATGCAGACATCACTGGAGGAAGAGCTTGGAAGTTCCTTACCTGCTTTCTTTCCAAGCCCACAGCTGCCTGCAGTGCTGCAGGGCCCAAGGGCAAGGCAGTGCCCCACATCTGGTGCTGCACAGTGGGGCTAAAACAGCCACGCTGATGTGAGGGTGCGATTAAGCATTAATCCACAGCAAGGCATCAAGTTGTACTCTACCTGGTCAGGTGATTAACCTTTATTTCTGAGGAAGGACTGGCACTCAGGAAAGGCACTCGTGTGGACTCGTGGGGCCCAAGACACTCCATGGTGTGTGTTTCTGTAGTAGACAAAGTCGGGTGCCCAGATTTGAAGAGCATGTCGTATTTTAACTTGTGAGAGGATGAAGGAGTGGCTTGAAAGCACCGTGATTATGACATCAGAGAACTTTATACACAGAAATACAGGCTTAGATAATTACTGTTTATTGATATGACTAGACTTTTATGAAGTGGCATGAAAAGAACTTGGAAAATTCTCATCTATCTCCACACTTTGTTCTGAAAGCAAAGCATTCAAACAGAGACTAATTTGCCCAGTGTTAACACGTGACTGCACACTGCAGAACTGCTGCTGCTGCCCTCTCCCTTTCCCTCCAGACCTTTTCCTCTCCTTTTAGATTCCCCTGGCTTAGTGGAAGATCATCAGCCTATAACTGGGTAATGGACATTGAAGAGAAGTCACAAGAATGGAGTATATAAAAAAAGGAGAGGTAAAAAGAAGTAAAAAGAAAAATATGTTTAAAAGATAAAGCTTAAGATAGCATTTAAAATTAATAAATAAATACACATTTAGAAAACAATAAAAACTTTTTGATAAAAACTCTGATTCCCTTCCTGCTGCTGAGCAGTATCTTAGCCAGTGAGACCAGTCAGACCCCTCACAAATTATGAGAATTCTTTAAGTTTATTATAAGTCAAACAATAGCTTGTAACTCAAGCAAATGGCTTGTGTCCTGTTAAAAGTGGCAATGACAGTATAAACTTTATGCCTTTAAATTCAAAAGCATTTACAAGGATATTTAAAAGAATTTATTTAACCTCAAAGAACAACTTGAAAGATTACAGCTGAGTGACAGGACAACTCTTGGGCAGATTTTACTCCAAAGGATGCCATGTTGATTCAGAACTTCCTTGAATTATTTGAGGATTAATTCCACACTTAGTCTGATTTCATGCAGCATAACTGAGATCAGAACTGGGTAAGACGATTTCTTCACGTTACCTCACTTGGTTGTTTAATAAACATGAGCATCTCCCCTTTTTCTCTCACTGACAATATCATGGACTGACCTGGAATTATTAACAGGTTACTCCAGCATTAAAACTGACCAGGAACATTAATAGCATTTTTTCAAAATGCAGCAAAATATATATATAGTTTAATGAGTTTCTATATAGATGTATTTGAGCTGCTGCTTTATCAGAAAGCACTACCTCTCATGACAGGTGTCTCTTTAAATCTGCCCCTATTTCAGTTACTTTTAACTAAAAATGAGGACATTCGACATTACTCAATGATATAATTCATAATTTTATCATTAAAAAGCCCCTCTGTATGTGGTTGCACAGGGCTGGTATTCAAATCTCTGCCTGTTGCAAAACATGTTGTTTACCAGAAACACATACATTGTACAGACAGACAATGAAAATTGTTGAAAATATGTAAGCAACAAAAATAAAGCTCTGACGCGGTTTTCATATTATGGCATATTGGATTTCAGCTGAAAAAGCACAAATTTCCAAAAATATCCATAAATCTTCATACACACAGGTCCCAAAATTTCAATTACTCTTTAAGAAAGTGGCAGAAAAACAAGTTTATCAATTCAATCTGCCCAGTAAAGAAAAATAGAGTTCTAAAAATATTTTATATTATTGCTGAAACTTGCAGTGAAACATCACTGTTACTTTTCAATCATTTAAAGAAGTAATATTTTTCTTTGCAAATTTTAAGCCTTCACCTACACAGAAACATCCGTGTTATGTGTAGGACCAGATTCATAGGCTTTGCAGGTATCAGTCAGATTTTATTGTATAATGAACCAATTTAACTAAGTAATTTTATGTTAAACCACATGTATCCTGTCTGTACATCCATGAGTTTTAAGCTATAAACTTTACTTTGAATATTGTATATCCAATTATTATGACAACTGAGAATGGTATTACATTGACTTTTGGGTTCAACTTAGTTTATTTGTTATTATATATATATATGAACCACTTTTTAAAGTTATTGTAAGAATTTAGGTAATTTTAAGGTAAGCATATGCTTTCAGCGTTACTTTTACAGTGTAATTTTTAAGACAAAAGTTTTTATTAAAAAATCTTAGCTAACATAAGAACTTTGGAATAGAAAATCTCTTCTTCAGAGGATTGCAGAAGGCAGTGCTCTTCGTTACTGCCTCTAGGCCTGACCACAGAAGAAATACAAGCAAACAGAGCTTCTCAGAAACTGCAGACTGAATTTTTCACATCTTATGTAATATTTTAAGAATGATGCTAAAATAATGGGACATCAGACTGCTGGTAAAACAGCCAGTAGAGAATAATATCTCACCTTATCCTATCCTTCAATAAGACCCATAGAATGACCCACAAAAGTCATACAGCCTTCTTATCTGTATTTATTTTTATCTACCTGAAAATACTGGGTGTAAACAGGCTTGGCAAGAATAGCAGTTTTACTTTTATGGTTGTTTTTTTTTTGCACTGTCTAAAATAATTTCCCAGTCTTTTCTAGAAGACTTCGGTTCTTCTGTCGCCCTCAACAGATCAGCCCTAACTGAGAACAGGTCACTTGGTCTGTACCATGATAACTGCAACATTTTTTTTGGATTGCAAAACTGCTGTAAATGCTGTACAACAAAAAGTATCTTCTCTACAGGTATGTTTCCCTGAAAAGCTAAATGAAAGTTGTGCTACAGAGGCAGAGGAATTCATATCTCACTGTGGATTGTGCTGAGACCTGTAACTTTCTCGCCCCTTTTAAATGATTCAGTTCATCTCCAAGGCTTCTGCAAGAGCAGACACTGAGGTTTTGGGCCCGGAAAGCATTCCAGAGAACCAAGACCCCAAGATCCCATGAGACACTTGGTGAACTGTGGGTGTCCTCTGAGCTGTCATCACCTCTGCTGCCAGAGAGTACAACCACCAGCCCCAGCTGTGCCTAGTCCTAAAGCTCATCTGGCTCAGTTTCAGGTCATCATTGCTTTTGAAAAACCCTTCTTAGACAAAGCAGCCCATGTCGATCCTCCCAGACATTTTTTGGGAAGGCATAAGACAGTTTTGTCCGAGTTCATAGTGAGCAAAAAGCTTTCAAGATCATGAGGTTCTCAAACAACTCTGTGCAGCTTGGAGAGACATATCTGGGCAGAGCAACATAATGGTTTTGTACAGGTTCGGATCTTTCCCAGATCCAGTTCCAGGTCAGAATCTCACAGGAACAATTCTCTCACTGTCTCTGTGGTGCAGGAATCACCATTTGACAACACAGCGTTGATCCACAGACTGGCTTGTTACCCTGAGTCTAACAAGAAATGGTCAAGAAAAAGGCGAAAGAAAGCCCAGAATAAATAGGTTCAGAATAATCCAGCCATGGGGGAAATACCTAACTAACATCTACTTACTGGTAGTTCTCTTATGCCATAAAACACCGTGGGTATATCCTGTACGTTTCTTACCCTGTCTAATTAACTAGAAATGTTCTTATTATCTGTATAAAAGTCTAATCAGTTTTCAAATCGTGTTAAGACCTTTGCCTAAGTTATCTTCTAGCAATCAGTATTAATACATAATTGCACGTTGCATAAAGATAATTTCCTTTAAACCATGTTTAAACATGTTGTTTCCCTATTTCATAGGTCATCCCCTTTATCTCACATTATGAGACCCATAAAAGGAACCTCCCAAGTCACATTCAGTTTGTATTTAAATTTCCAACATTTTATTTCAACATTTAGCCTCTCTTACTTGTCTCTTTCCTAGCATAAACTATCTCACGCTCTCACGATGCAGGAGTTTCCACATAATCCTCATGATTTTAGCCCATTGCCATGAAACTTCAGTTCAGGCTTCGGTTTGTTTTGCTTTGTTGTTCTTAGATGTGTCTACCACCACTTGGCATACTCCCAGTTTACATAACAATATTCTTCTCCATCTTCTTGTCTATCTTAGCATTGTTTGATTGCTATTACTGATGCTACATTATGAGCACAGATTTTCATTACAGTTCAGACAGTGAAAAAAATGTTTTTCCTGCATGCTGACAGTCACTTTTGATTCCAGCAATCCCTAGAAGCTCTGTTTAATCCAAAATAGATAACATTATTTGTCACACATAGCTACAATTATAAAGATTTTCTGACAGGCTTTAATAAAAGCACTCCAGATCTCAGGACTGTGTGCTTTTCTATAGAGGGTGGTTTGGAATTTTTCAACAAAACATTTTTATTTTTGGAACTGGACTTTTATTTCAAACATTCTGCCTTTCTAAAGAAACTTTCAGTGCCAACCTTCCTATGTATAAGATCACAGAAAACTGTGACAGAAATAAGCATGCCTGTATGTGTGTGTGTGAGAACAAGGGAGGGAGGGATGTTTTTAAAGCTGAATATTCCAGGCTCTTCCCCAGCATGCAGGGCCAAAGTTTAAGACTCTACTCCTAATGTTGAAATCCACTGATGTGTGCTTGGACCTCCTGTCTACCAGGAGCTTCTGGCATTTCAACGGTGTTGAAAGGATCCAAATTGTCCAAACATAAATTATTCATACAGAATGCAATTCTCATCCCATCCCTTGGAAACTGTTGTTGTGCTGAAACTCTCACAAACAGACATTTTCTTTGCAAAGGCACTGCTTATTTGCCCTTGTTACGTTACATTCATCACCGCATTTTCTAATTCTAGTTTTGGTTACTGCTCCAATTAATTTACTAGTTACTGAAGAACTGGTTTCTCTGGTTTTGATCTCATGAACATCCCTAATGATATTTTTGTAAGAGAGATGAAGCATTTACTGCCATCACATTACTTGGTACAGAAACCTATTTTTGTACATTGCTTTGGGTTTCTACCTTTCTTGTCTCATATAACTCAGAACTGTTACCTCAAACCTAGTCACAGAATTGTGTTAAACTTTATTTATAAATCTTTAATATTATTTATACAACATACACAGAAACTTCTCCCAGCTACTGTGCTTTTCTCTTGGACACATATTTCAATGAACATTTTAAATTTCACATGCTTCAGGGACCAAAGTAACAAACTATTTTTTTTTTTAATTTTTATTTTTTGCTTTGTAGCTGGCTAAGTAAGAACTAAGGGGAAAATGGCAATGTACAGTAGTTCTTGGCCATACGCTTACAGGGGTCTACACAGAGCAAAGACTGCTGTACATGTTCCTGTAAGTCTCTTCTGCCAAGACCGGGCTCAGCAGCACGAATGGTGGAAGTCTGCCTCAGGCATACAATGCTTTTTGGTCCAGAATTGCCCGGAGAGGAAAGGGTGGGAGGAGGGAAAGCAGTTGCTGAGACTCAAGGAATTACAGATCAACAAGCATGTGTGGCTCATGCCATCCCTTGTTTGGAGGTGGTCAGGTGTTGCTGAACGTGGATCTATCATAACCTTATGCTTTTGCTAACAGCCATGTAAACGGTATGCGTAATCGTAACACAAAGCAAATTGAAGAGGGAGTTGTACTGCCATGAAAACCTGAGGTGCCCAGTGCCTTTTCAGATACCTAGGCAGTCAGTACTTTACAAACACATCTAGTGTATGGACTGGGTAGACTCCCCAAGCCCCCAGAACACCCATAATCTACCCACTCAGGAATACTGAAGAAATTTTCTGAAGAATTTTGGAAGTTTTCCTTGGTAAAGCACAAGTAGAGAAGCTGGTTTTTATGACCTTACAAGGTGCAAGGGACTTCCTTCTCTCCAAGGGGAAATTCACTTGCTGCAAGGCTTCCATGAGTGTGCGCTCAGCAGGTTTCACCTCCACATGTTGCAT
The DNA here is from genome assembly GCA_013400835.1 of Zapornia atra. Lineage (NCBI taxonomy): Eukaryota > Metazoa > Chordata > Aves > Gruiformes > Rallidae > Zapornia > Zapornia atra. The sequence goes on from VZTU01009971.1 coordinate 28,618, forward strand.
GTTTGCTGTTGCATTGTTCATATTTTTAACAATTGTATAATGATACCTGTTATGGTGCTGCTATTCAGCTCTCATGTGTCAGGGCAGTTCTGTGTGGAAAGAGGCTTTGAGGAAAACTGTCTGCATGTGAAATGCCATGCAGATCATGCCAGGCTTTTGCCTTAAAGCACTCTTCTGGAGCTCTCAATAAGCCTCTTCCCTCAACCACTGCAGACTTCAGCAAAGCATGTCTTTATTGCCACAGCTGTGCTGGCTGTTCTCTCATCTCTGTAAACACACACATACACATACAGAAGTTAAAGTTGAATTTTGTCTCTCTAGAAGGGAACTGTTGTAGTTTGGAGTGACTGGGTTCTGGTGCAGGAGGGGGGCTGCAGGGGTGGCTGCTGCAAGAAGCAGCCAGAAGCTCTCTGCAGGCCCCACAGAGCAAACACCAGCTGGCTCAAGGCCAGAGTTGTTGCTGACCAAGTCTGAGCCCATCAGCAATGGTCATAGAGCCTCTAGAAATCACATTTAGAAGAAAAAAATCCGCAAGCAGCCACTTTTTGCCCACAGAGAAGGGAGTGAGAAGATGTAAGAAATTGTGCAGACACAAAGGCCAGGGAAGGATCAGGGCGGAGGAGGTGCCCCAGGTGCCAGAGAGAAAGATGTCCCTGCAGCCTGTGGAGAAACCCATAGCGGAGTGGGTGTCCCCACACAGCCTGTGGAAGAGGACAGGGAGCAGAGACCTCTCGCTGGAGCAGGTGGAGACATATGGAAGCTGCTGTGACCCATGTTGGAGCAAATTCCTTGCAGGACCTGCAGCACATGGAGAGAGAAAGAGAGGGAGAGAGATTGAAACCTGCTTCACACTGAAGCAGGTTTGCCTGGGGGGAGTAATTACTCCATGGAGAACCAGGCAGTAGCCATCTAGGCCTAAGAGATTGCACCTCACAGAAGTGACCCATGCAGGGACAGTTGGTGAAGACCTGAAGCCTCGTAGGAAAGGACTCATGTTGGAAAAGTTCATGGAGGACTGCCTCCCATGGGTGGGACCCCATGTGGAGCAGAGGAAGAGTGTGAGGAATATCCCCACTGACTAAGAAGGAAAACAACTCCTGAGGAACTGACCAAAACCCCCATTCCCTACCCTTCCCCGTGCCACAATGTGGGGGGAGAAAGGTAAGTCTGCTAAGAAGGGATGGGTGAGGGTGGAGGTGTTTTAAGATCTGGTCGTACTTCTCATTATCTGACTCTGGTTTCTCTGTTGTGTGTGTGTGTACTGTAATATATTAGATTATTTTTTTCTTTTTAGTCCATGTTCAGTCTGTTTTACCAGTGACTCTAATTGCGGAATGATCTCCCCCTGTACTAATCTTGACTCCTAAGTCCCTCAATATATATTTTCTCCCCTGTCCAGCTGAAAGGGGAGTGATAGAGTGGCTTTGATGAGCATCTGGCCTCCAGCCAGGGTCAAACCACCACAGGAACAGGTGATGACTTCATCTTCACTGATGCTTGGCTTTGCTGACCTCACCCTTGAAGGCAGGAGTACTAAAATGAAGACAGGAGAAGAAAAGCTTCTGAATCTTGTGTATATTATATGTATGAGCAGCACAAAACTTGGCTGCCTGGGCTTCAGAAGCCTACTCAGCCATGGTTTGGAACTGCAACCTGTACTGTAATCTGATAGGAACATACCGTCCTCTAATTTCCAGCATTTTCAGGTGCAATGCTAATCCCTCTGTGAACAGTAGCCAGTATGTTGCAAGACCCCCCAAATTCTGGATGCTAACCACTTCTACAGTAGCTGGGTGTACCCAGCTTCTACATCTTCAGTGCCAGTGGGCCTTCTCAGGTGCAGACCTCTCTATGCTTCCCTTGGTTTTCCAGGCTTAGGAGGGCATATGACCAAGATTGGCAGAGTGCTGTCTGCAATTCACCTTGCCTCAATTCCTTATGCATGGACCTTTCATGCCAGGAGTGTGCAAGTCTCAGATTTAATCCCTGGTTAAACCTGGCAAAGTGACAGAGAAGAAAGCAAGCTAAATTTATCTGGAAATTTCTGAATACCAAAAATCTTTTCTATATATATATTTATATATAAAATATATATATATTTATAATATAGATATATATTATATAAAAATTCTGTTCATACAAAGCACCAGATAATTACTGAAATTCTTATAGTCTGCCTCTTGTTCTTTATGACAGGACCTCAGAGCTTTGAGGATGAGTCCTTTCTTTGCACTCTCTGGAGCCAGTTCTGGAAGGTGTGATATTACTATATTTGCTTGGGTCTTTTCTGTGCACTGTCAGGTAACACGTGCTCTGGCCAGCAATGAGCACTGGTTTACTACAATGTTAAGTAAGGCAAATGTGACAGGTGCAGACAAGTTTTTAAGAGCAATAGCTGGGGAAGTCTATGGCATGAACAAATAAAAGCATCTCATTTGTCTTAGTGAAATATTTTTTTTTTAAAAGTCAAAATGTTGGAACAAATTAAACTTTTTGTTTATTCCCACACAAGGTAATTAAAAACAATGAGATAATGGAAAAGAAGGGATAGACATAGGCATTGATTACCAAAATACCGTGGAAAAAACCAAACCTACTGTCTGAGGTTCAATCTCTTCCTCCATCCTCTCACTAGAAAAGAAAGTTTTAAATACTTGTTGGTACAGATAGAATATACTCTTGGGTGGTTTAGAAGGGGTTTATGCATGGTTTCGAATACCAGGTTCAGAGCATGTTTCAGGATCCCATAAAGAATAGGAAAACTCCAGCGACAGAGACTCCAGAGCTTTTGGACACAACCCTTACGGGGCTGGAGATTCAGACACAAATCCACTTAAGCAGAGAAAAGAGCAGGACCTATGCCATCTGGGGTGTTAGCAAGAGCTCATTCATAGTCCTGGAGAAGGGGTGAAAATCAAACACGTGGAATTTCCTTTTTGCAAATAATTAATTAGGAAATCAGAATTCATGTTTCGTATTCAGCTATAATGTCTTAATGCACTTGGAAAAAAATTAATTTTTAGCTTTTTGTGTCTCTCTACTTGTTTGGGATAAGGAGGAGGGGTTTTTTTTTCCCTACAAATTTTTTCCATAAGGTATTCAGAGCTGAAGACAAAACGAGCTCTCGTGCCAAGTTGGATGTTGGCTAGTTGTGCAACTGTTTCCTTAAATACAGGTCATTTCTGGGAACACCAGGCTTCTACCATTTAAAACCAGCTACATGGTTTCTCCTGGAACAAAACATACTCTGCTGTGTTCGGTATGACCATTCACCTGTAAACATACACGATGTGTTGGTAAAATTAAAAAAAAAAAAAAGCAATATATCTCTTTGTCACTTCATAAATGACCCTATAGACGGCAATGGCTGCCAGAATGTCCCAAGCAAGTGAAATTTCACTGTTTATGGGTTCTGGGTGGTAATTACCAGGGTGGATAATCTCAGGCATGCCTGCTAGTTGCTGCTTGAAGCCTGGGTACTTTTACTCATTCATTGACTAAACACAGCGTGAGTCATTAACCTTTATATTTACACACGTATGTACACACACACATATACCCTGAACAGCTGGGCTTCTAAAAACTTTCAAGCTATAAACATTAATAATTAATTCGCTCCAGCAGCCAGGCGGGCTATTTCCTTCTAAGTCTTGCATAACACCTCCTAAATACCTCCTCCTCGCCTTTCTCCTCAATGGGAATTGTTCTCCTGGCACACCCACCCTCCGGCACACACGCACGCTCACACACGCATACGCAAACACAGGGAGAGTAAACTGAAAATGGCAAATATGCCATTCAAGAAGGCTGTCATGGAAATAAACTTCCAGGGCACTGAGCAATATATATATATATATAAATACTGGAAAAACAAAGGCTCGTGCTTTTACGTCGGCTGCCATGCCCCAAGCCCTCCTCCGCTCGCGAAGGCAAACAAACACAGGCGGAAAGTGAATTAAGCCAGAGAAGAAAGTGAAATGGCTTGTGAAATATTTGCCAATTCAACTCGCTCGTTAGAGAACAATAATTAATATAATTATTCTGAAAATTTGGAAATGGTTTTCTTGGGGAAAATAATAAATGAACAGGCACCTGACCAGCTCCGATAAATGTCAGCTGAGGGCCTTAGATCAAACATTAAACCTTCAAGTGTCTTGTTTCGCCTTAGGTGGTAATGCATATTCAGCACGGATTAGGAACCACAGATTTAAAGGTATTTGTGTGCTTAACTCTCATGCTCTCAGGGATGCATGTACCTTAAAAAATTGTTTTCCATTGAAATTAAAAGTCTAAAAATAACTTTGAAAAAAACGTATCTCACCCTGAAGGGTGTCTCCCTGCTGACTTTAGCATCATTTCTTCAGTAACTCCAGGGTAATCAGTCTTCCTGCCAATAGGAGACATACAGCACATTTGTATGACCACATACATAGGAGATCCAAGGAGAAGAAGAACACGAGGGGACATCCCAGGAGGAAGGAAGTTGCATTGACTAAGGGTCTCATTGCTTCACAGTGGGATGTGAAAGGGATGTGAAAGGTCAGTGCTGGAATCTACAGCTTCCTCCCCACTCCAGGGTGGGGATTGCCCTCAGCTCCTGCAGAACCTCAAGAAGCTCTTACCGCTGTTCTCATGCAGGCGATTCCTCCAAACCGTTTACAAGCCATGTGCAGTTGCCCACCTGTGTTTAGAAGCTGAGAGAGGGTGACAGAAAGAGAAAGTAAATCTCCTTTAGCAGGATCCCAGCTGTCTCCATCCATTGTCTAGAGAGACTGGCCTTATGAGGTTCTGGTTAGCCTACGGGAATAACTCCCTGTAGTTTATTAGTTTGAATTCCTTGTTCTGTTTAAACTGGTAAATGTATTAAAAGGAAGAAGATGACAGTTGCACAGAGGAAATCTGTGCTGTTTTAGCTTTCATTATCGATGTTGTAGGTTTATACTTGAGTACTAATAATTGCTGTTGTTTATTGTTTCTTTGCAAAATCCAGAAGAAAACCCTTTCCTGTCTCACAGGGGTGTAGTGGCATCTAATGAATTCTTGTGTTGTGTTCAGCTGCAGGTTAAAATGCTGTGTACAATGGACAAAGATATCTCTTTCAAACATTCTGGGATGGTGAATGTTCTAACAGACCATCGTTCAAAGTGCATCCTCGGGCTATGGTGGTGAATGGACATACACAGAAGGTATAGATGTGGCTGGAAGGAAACCCTCTGTTTTTCTTCTGCCAAAAGCGATGCTTCTTCTCTTTTACACTTTCAGATGCTACCGCTGGTATCTTTCTTTAATGGGTCACAATGGATGCATTGTTGTAGATTCGGGTTTCTGTACAGAAACATGCATGTTCTATACAGAACATGCACCAGGGTGCATGTTCCCTGGTTACTATTCTCACAGTTAGCTGATAGATGGAAGGAAACACAATTTCTTCTTAGCCTGTCTAACATCTAGTCTGTGCATCACCATGGATTCACACCACACACCTACTCTCTTTTTCACTTCTTATGTTAGGTAATGAGTTAAATCTACTCTAAGATTTAGCCCAAGGGATCGGGGGGGAACAGTGCCTATTTCTAAACAGGATTGATGAATTTGACAGCCATTAAGAACATCTGTAGCTACGCTTCTGTCCCCTTCCTGACACACAAATTTGTGCCGCCAGTGGTTGCCTGGAGGGACAGGAAAAGCTCTGTGGCACACACCCGGTTCACATCTGGCCAGATAAGTTTCAGTGCTTTCACCAGGTTGGCCGCGGCAAGAGACTTGAAGACGGATAGGCAATTTTTGTAATTGCATGTTTCTGTGGAACTATTACCCAGCGAGCAGGATTCCTGCTGCTACAAATATAACAGGGGGACGAAGTGTGCTGTCAAAGTGAATTAAACACACCTCTGGTTTAATTAACAAAGTGGGACTGCGCTGCAACTATCCAAGTCATTTTACTGAATGTGCACTTTAAGGCACACGATCTAAAAAAGGAAAAGGCCCCTTCCCTTCGCTTGTGCAAATGAACAGTCAGGCCCAGCTGGAAAGAGCAGAAGCACGCTACCACTGCCAGCCTGCTCAGAGACTGTATTTTACTCATCCTCACCTCCAGCCCACAACAAGGGCAACAAAGCTGCCTTGAGCAAGGAGTTTACTGCTGTTTGCCAAACTTAGTCCTAAAGCCTTGGTAGGGAGCCCCTTTGGTAGGGAGCCTCTCAGGGAGAGCGCAGGTATTAGTGGCTGTTGGGAAAAAAAATCTAATCCTGGCATGGAAAAACTGGATTAGGTGGGTACCTGTGCAACCCTACATTTGCCTATACCCTCCCCATCACTGCCCTCTCTTTCTTACTATACCTCGTGCCTAAGTGAAACTTTGCATTTTGTTCTTCACTAGGAATAACATGGTATCAAGAAACACTGCACGCATCAAATGTTTTGTTTATATAGGATCTTCCCTAAAACTTGAATTGAGCATATGGGGGTTGTGGAGGGATTAGTTTTCTGCTAGTAATTTACTCTGACATGGTCCGATGTCATACCATGGACAGTGTTTTGTATTGCACTGTAGCGCACTCTGTAACTCACAGATAGTAAGCATGCATTTTGCTTCCCTTCTGCATCCATCAGCCTGCTTTGCTATCATTACTAAAGCAAAATTTGGTAAGGCATATCACAATCAGAAAAGGTGAGAATATTCTTTGACAGAATAATAGGGAGCTCAATCTGACAAGGAAAAGGTCCTGCTGAAATGAAGTACTGGTCATGTGAGCTATCCAGATTAAAATAAAATCACTCCTTCTTTAGTTCACTACTTCATGGAGAGCAATTAAGGAGACACAGTGTGCAAACATTCCTGAATATCATCCATCACCTGGCTAATCTGCCTGCCAACCTGCCCAGCCGTACCTTTCCACTAGCTGTTTCCTCTTTCTCTTCCTACCTGCCCTCTCTCCTCTGATTAGATCCTTTGCCTAGGGGGGTGGAGAGAGTGGAAGGAAACAAGGAAGGAGAAAGAAAACAATTTAACAAGACAAGAAAATGAAGGAATAATGCCGCATTTTCCTAACAGAGTGCAGATGTGTTAATATACAGGTATGGTTGATGATGGCTTTTCACAGCTGTTGGTCTTATAATGCCATCATCACAAATCCTAATGTTTCAATTTGGAGAAATGTCTTCCTGATTTTCTATTTTAGAACATCCTGATCCATTCTAAGACTCATTTTTCAGGACAGGAAATGTTTTAGATCACTAATGTATCAGGAAAGAATACCATAAGGAGCATTAGAAACCAACCCTGTGGATATTAGCTGCCACTTTTCCTGAAGCATCTGACATTGGCTGCTGCCTAGAAAAGAACAATCCATTTTCATCTGACAGCTTTTAAAATCTTTGTTTTCCCTGTGGCACAGTACCTTCATCAGTTGTTTTCCTGTCTTTATCCCCAACCAGGTTATCTGAGGCAATAAATATGAACTGGTTAATATTTAACTACAAATTCAAAAATACTCTCGCACTTGAACCATGTTGGGTATGATAAGGGGTCTGGAAGGAAACAGAGAAGGCTGAGATGCACAAATGGTTATGTCAGTATACTCCCACACCTCAGAGAAGCATCTAGTTATGTAGAATATCCCTTTATAGACACCCTCACTTCCATTCCACAGACATCTGATAACATCCTACATTTTAGCATAGGAAATAACACAAGTGAGTGTTACAAACAACAGGAGAAAGAGAAGGATGACAAGCATAATATTTCTAAGCATGTGACAATGTAGATAAACTATAGGAATCCAAATGAAGTGAAACTTAATTTCTATTGTCTAATTGCTAACAGGAATCCTCACTGCTGTTATAAGCTAGTGGCTTCCCTCAGCAGAAGGTCCCAAGAAGAGGCCTCAGAGAGGAACGGGTAGCAGACAGCTTCATGAGCAATACTGAGAACATGTTCCTTGTGCTGTTCAAAATGGGAGAAGAAAAAACAAGGACACCAAGGATAACTTTTACTAGTACACCAGGGCATTGATGACACTGGGCTTTAAAAACTGGATTTGCTTTGACTTACCTCTCCTGTGGCTCTGCCAATCAACCAGGACAGCCTGTGTGCCAGAAATTGCTTCCATCCATTCCAGGTGGAGAGCCTGAGCCTTTTTTGCCACAGTGCACGTGTAGCTGGGCTCCTCTGGAAGCCTCCTGCAAGGCCCACAGCTACCAAGGGACTCTTCAACCCATGTCCTACTACTGGCAGGGCAGAGAGAAGGCAGTATGCACTATTACTTCTTATCTGCCTTGCTGAACTCTGAACTGGCATTTACTCTTCCTTGTTTTGCAGAACACCACTCAGGCCTGGTTAATCTCTTCTTACTTTATTCAAATACCTGGCTATCTGGTTTCCTGTCACCCTTTTGTTGGCCAAAGATTCTTCTAGCCTATATAGAAATGGCATTTGATTGATTTACGGTTAAGCGGGTCTGATTGTAAATACTTTTTGTCAGGTATTTCAGGAGATTTTTGGTGCCTGATAGTCTGCAAAATCTTAGCAACAGTTCCTCTTGAAATGTTGGATTATCTTGTTTCCAAAGAAAAGCATCAAAAGAGCTAAACAAAACAAAAATCTTATATCGATTATCATCACACAGTAAGTGTGAAAAGATAAATAAAACTTGAATATTTGTGCTTAATGGTTGAAGTAGATAAATCTCTTCATTTATGCTCCTGCTAATCCCTCAGGTTGTGAGGAACAAAGTTAGATGTGATCACATAGCTGAACCTCAGGCAAACACCTTGTGATGATTCATTGATGCTTATCCAGCTGGAAGATACAAAATAACGAAGGGGAAACACCAGACACCAAATTGGGACATTTTAATTTATTTTTTTAATAACTATAAATCTACATCAAAGATTTGCTTTTAAAATGTGCACTAATATGTACAAAGGTTTTGCACATTCCAAAGAGAGGAAACGATTTAAACCACATCTCATTGTTACAGTTTGCCAGCAAAAAAATAAAGTCCACTTTTTTCTACTTTATTCAATTCCAAAAGTATCATTTAAGGAGGGAAATTAAAAAAAACCACATATATCCAATGGGATAAGTTTAGTGTCCCAAATTACTAAGTTTACTTTATTCCATCTTTTCAATACTGTAGGCCTTTTGCAAGGTATCTTCTTGGATCATATACTGCCAAATGAAAAAAAGCCCTCTGTAGATAACTATGGAGGTAGATTTGCCATCAACCTTGGTCTTTTTTGGACACAGTAGGAGGCATCCAACTGCAGTGAAACCTAGTAGGTTGAGAAGAGGCAGCCTACAAGTTATGTCCATAATACTGACCCATAGATGCTTCCAAGTTCTGGGACCAAACACCAACTTTTATGCTGGGGTGGGTCAGATGCAAAAACCCATCCCTATACCCAAATTCCTCAGAAGAGAAAGTGGGCATGGAAACTAGACATGGGGTCCACATCTACAGTGCCACTAATCTACAGTGCCACATTTCAGTTGTGATGCCAGGATACTAACTTGGAAAATCTTAGCCTCTTTCCCCTCCATGAAAACAGTGGATATCGAGCCAGGGTGTTGGCCACGTTGCTACCAGGTTTTATGTAAAATATCTGTGCTGTGATGAGTCTCTTGACTCGTCCACAGATCACACACTGCCATACTGCATCTCTCCAGCCATGCAAAGGAAGAAGTGCCATTGCTGCCTTTCCGTTTATCAGCAACTTCTATGCCTCAGCTGGTTTTGCAAATGACTCTTCATCTTCTGCAGAGGTGTCACTGTGTTTTGGTACCCTTCCCCTTAGTTACCAGACCAACATTGTCAGTGTTTCCTTTTCCAACTGGTAATCTTTGTATTGTCTGGCAAAGGATCAGACACGTGCCCATTCTCCTAGAAGATTCATGGACACTTGAGGAAATAACATCTTTCATAAAGCTGCAAGATGAACAGGCTAAAAACTATTTGGGCAGTTGAATAACTGCCCAATAAGCATCAGTATCAACAGGTTGTTAGTAATTTTGCTTGAAATTAAAGGAAGGAAAGTGGTTTTTCTGAAGAACATAATCACACTGTGGGGACAGGTCATCTATGTCTATTACAGATTTAAAAGTGCTGTGTTTGGGAGTACACTACGTTGACTGCTTCTTTGAATCCCCTGAGTCACAGTGCTACCAGGCCAGTACTGACCTACAGACCCCACTCCTACACCCTGCAGAAGGCATGTGAGAGCATTCTGAGGGACACCTGCTTTGGCCGCTCCCACCACGACCTGCAACGCTTACCCTCTGTCCAGGTTAATTCAGGCATGGGCAAGGGTACAGTTTTATGCTCCTGTCTCTAGGCTGGGAAGAGAAGGAGTAAACCTCTAGCAGCTGCATTACAGCTGTGTATTTAGAGCTGTGGTTCAGCATATTGCTGGTCTGACTGCTTTTGCAAACTATTCTCCAAGGGCTGTAAGCTGCCAGAGAATTTTTCCATGTAGCAACTGTCTAGATCTGAAACCTTTCATCCAATCCCATCCAGCAGAAGTGTCTAGCTCAGGCCAGGCATCCAGGCAAGCTGGAAATGCAGCACGTCATGATGATTCACCCCTCTTAGCCTTCTGTGGACCGACACTCTTCCAAGGTCCCTTCCCCTTCCTGTATGCACTGGATACCATCTGAAGATGTAGTGATGGCACCTGCCCTTGGTCATGAGACTGAGAAGTAGATGATGAAAGATTTCCCTGTATTTACAACATAAGGATGCTACTGCAGTAGCAAGTGGCTACCCCTCCTCTCCAGGTTTCTTCAACATTCTTACACCAGAAAAAGAAGTTGCATGGTTCTGCATGCTTCTGCATGCCTGCCTCCTTCCAGGACTTCCCATGGTCATGCCTGTCCTTTCATAGAAATCCATTATGGCACCAAATAGTCAATGAAGGGAGGAAATGTGCTTCCAGGAACACAACATCTAGGGCAGGGAAGTAGTTTTGTTTGCCATTTGAGCAGGCAGTCTGCAAACAGAGGATAACACGTGGGTCCTGTATTCCTGGAAGAAAAGTGGAGAGACAAAAGGGTTCTCCATCATATCTACAGACACACCTCCACTTCTAATAGAAGTCCACAACATGGTGTCTCATGACCTGGAGAGAGAGCGAGATGGGAAAGTGGACATATGTTGGCATCAGCAGCAACTCCAGGAGTTTGGTTACTGGAGGGAGCACCCAGGAGCGTTCTGCACAGTCCCTGTAACACACAGTCCTGGACCATTCCTCAACCTGACAGGTGGTAGCAAGGCATCCAGCAGATTTGTGACAAATCCTGAGGGGATGCCCTCACTGCAATCAAACACTTCATCTGCTACCCCTGGGAGCCAGAATGCCTTGGCTGAATACATACATATTCCAGGCAGTGAAAGCAAAGTAAGGGATCATTGTGAGCATGAAGGAAGATTTCTGCTCTCACTGCCTAACAGTGACTCTCTGCTCTGCCCCCTCATTGCTTGAAGCTTGATGCTGCTCTGCCTTCCTCTGTTGATGGTCAACTGCCAACTGGTGACTTTGTCTCCTGTGTCAAACTGCTGGATATGGCATAGAGGTAATTAATCAGTTGACTGGTGGGCGATTCAGACCTTGACTTCACCTGCCTCTCAGAGGAGTCTGTCAGGGTAGAAAACAGTCTGTTCCAGCTCTCTAGAAAGCTGTGCCCATGTCAGCTTGGGAATGGCAGGGAGGATGACCACAGGCAACAGAACAGGGCACTGTACCCTCAGAGGCACAGAGGGTCTGACAAATTGCTTTTGTCTCTTCCAAGAGCCCTCTCAGGAAGATGGGGAGCAGAGGTTGCCTCATCCTTCCTTTGCCCACCCATCCCAATGCTGCAATGTAAGCAGAAGGCTCAAAAGGCCACCCCACAGGATGGTGCAGCTCCTCAGGCTCAAGGGAGCACCAAGGAAGCAGTTCTTGGCCATGCTGGCTTTCGCACACTCTACCACACTGATCTTCTTACACAGTGATGGGGCCTGTCAACTCAGGAGATGGAATCACCTACGCTAACCCATTTCTGCTTAGCTTCAGGTATTTCATCTTAATCTAAAACTCTGGGCCATCCATGCATATGCAGTTCTTTTAGGGTGGGTTGGTTTTTTTTTTTGGGGGGGGGGTTGGATGTTTTTTTGGTTTGGTTTGGTTTTTTTGGAGGGAGTGTTATGTGATAAGATCAAGCTGCTGGAGAAGGGATTGTGGGTTGTAGGTACTGATGGCCCATCATAGCATGGGAAGGGTGTAGTAGTGATTCCTTGAATAGCTGTGTCAGTGCAGAAAGCTTGTCCCCTAAGTGCTTCATGGGAGGGCAAGCAGAGTCCTTCTGGGACTCCAGCTTTAAGTCCCTTGGGGCAAGGAACATGGGCAATTTGTGAGGCTGGAAGGGCTTAGCCTCTCTGTGAATCCAGCATTTGAGGCAATCTCTCCTAAGGCACAGGAGAGATGAGAGGGTTTTTTTTCCTAAAAGTAGAAAAGAATGAAGGAGGAGTAAGAGAGACTTTTGCCTAACACAGGAGAAGAATCTAACTGCTGAGGGGTCCCTTCCCACTGTTCAGGGCTAGCTAGCTCCAACACTTATTGACTGTTCCATCCCCCAAGCAGCACGAACAGAGCTTTCAACAAGCTTCCCTCCCACCACTGTGTCTGCTGCCAGCTCCCTGCAGTGCCACATGCAGGCAAACTAGCCTCAAGTCCCCCTTCTACTGTCAGATCTCTGCTAAGCAGCAACAAAACTCCACCCACCCACCACCTCTTTCACCTGAGCTGAGTCTATCTGCTACATCCCCCTGAGCAGCTACTCCAGGGAAGACCCGTAAGGGCAGGAAGCTCACCGCAGTGTAGGGTGGGAGTGGTTTCCTGAGAGTTATTGAGTCAGAGCACATACTGATATGCAAAAATAAAAGTGATAGGAGGCAAAGGGAGATAAGGAAGACTTAAAGTAACCATGTTTGCAGAAAAGGAATAGAGTATTGAGTGCTACCAGAGAGCAGCTGAAGCCCCTCCTAGGGCTACAGAAGTAATCTGTAACCTCTCCTGGAGAAAAAGAGACTAAACAGACCTAAAAGAGAATTTATTATTTTTTTTTAACTCTTTTATTTCTATTATGAAGTTTCATTTCTGGAAAAGATAGGTGCATTTAAATACCTTGTCTCAGATGCTCTCCATCAGTGAAAGACCAGACAGCAACCCAAGCATACATGTCGTTCCAGGTGTTTTGTGTGCAGAGTGTAACAGGTTGTACATAGTCTTTCCAAATAAACTGTTCTTACAGTTACAGTCCGATTGGGTTCTCCCACAACCCTGCAGGGCACAGCAGGCAGCCATAATTTGGAGGGCACTGGCATCAAGGCTGTTCTGTGTGGCCCTCCACCTTGCAGTGTGTTGGGCAAACACACGACTTGCACATGTAGCAAGGGAGCTTTTCCACCCTTGGGGGTGTAGGAGGAGAACAGACTTATGATCCAGTGATGCATGGATCTGCAGCCTGAGTGCAGATCCTCATTCAGATCCTCATTCAGCTTGAAAAGATGATGCCAGCACCCCACTTACTTCATGGACCAAGCTGCAGCAGACACGAGATTCCTGAGTCCTTTTGGTGAACTCTACCAAGGCATCTTGTCCTGCCTTGGCCTGAGTAACAACTGGTGTTGTAGCCCTTGCAGTTTAGGTGATCATACTTGCCATGTCCTGGGAAATGGAAAAGAAAGAAGGACCCTGTCCTTATTCCCCATGACACACACACTTCTTTAACCCCCGGATTGCAAAATTCTCCCTGATTTTGCTGATGTCACCTATTTGGACTATATGTAGGAAGAGGTTGTGGGAATGGTCTTGAAGAGCTTCACTGCACCCTGTCCATGGGGGACTGGGTCATCCCAAGCTGGTAAGCCACAGACCAGGCTTTGAAGTTTGTAAGGCTCCATACAGCTACTGCGGCTATTCTGAACTCAGATATCAGCTTGCAAAGTCCCATGTCAGGATGGCAAAGCCCTGCCTGGCACCAGCTCACAAGAGAGATTCTTGGTGGTGCTCTACAAATTTCACACCCACTCCTGGTCATCCCAATGGTGACACAGTGCCAGTAGTCTCAACTCAACAGCAATCAGGCCTAGGAAAAGCAGTCAGAGCAGACACAGGGAGCGCAGGTGTCAGTTGACTCTGGCTGTCATGCTGGGCTACCTCGGGAAGCCACAGGAACCGCTCCTTGCCTGCAGCACAGTGCAGCAGACGCTGTGCAGGCTATGAAGACGGAGGTGGCTGGAGCTTCACGTGGTGTCATGCAGAGACAGCATGAGCAGGAACAGAAGTGACACTTTCGTATGTTTGACCTTACACTGATAAACAGCAGAGAGGAAACTGCTGTGAGCAGTGGCGTGAATCTGCATGAGGCAGATGGAGAGCGTGGTACTTCCTAGAGGAACCTGAGATTCAGGAAGAAAAGGTCTGAAGTACAGATTTCCTTTAGAAAGCTTTGAACCACATGTGCAGTGGGGCATTCAACCAGAATAAATCATATCCCAAGTAAACTCCAAACTGCCTGTAGAGTATGTAACACAATAGTTTCAACCCTGATTGCTTCTGTCTGCCAATCCAGTCATATTACTGAAATTAATTTGCTAATGTAGCCACAGCTTGACTCTATTCCATTAGCACCATGGAGGGAGAAGGACTATTTATCGTTTCAGGTATATGAGAACAGGTAGATATAAACTGGCTAATTAATACATTGTATCTGGAGATTAGAATGTTTCTAATCTTCAGTGCAGTGAGATCCTGGAACAGGTTTCCAGTAGGAGCTGTGGCAATGAACAGTAACTATTGTTAATTGGAACTAAACAGGCAGAGAGGGATCGAAGTTGTGATTGACTGCAGCAGCACGAGACAATCATGCAGCTCAGGCAGACCCCTTCAGGCCCCACAGTGCCACATACAGCTGAGAAAATCCCAGGGTCAGCTTTGGAGTCCTCCATCCTGGGCCATGGCAACGGGGTTACTTACTGGAAACAAGACAGGCTCCAGGTCTTGGACAGCAGAACTAGCAGTAGATTGTGGTAGCCTCTGGAAAACGCTTGTGTGATCTGAAGTCCAGGGGATGTGTGAGTGCCACAAAGTATCGTTGCAGCTCTGTCCCCTCTGCTAGGTTACAGTGTTGACAGACTATGAAGGGGAGAACAAAGCAGAAACAGGCAGCTCAGCTGTGTATCTTTCTATACCCAGAATCTCTTAGGAGTTGACAGAAGCACAGTTTCAAGAGTGGAGTTTGATGAGTTGTTTGTGAAAGCAATTATGTTGTATAGTTTATTTTTAGTTCCCCCAAATCAGTGGGAAAATCTCCCATTGATTCTAAGAGGTTTTAGCACAATCCCAGCATAAGTGCATGCATCACAAAGGAAACCAGAGAGTAAACATCCTCAGATCTCTGTTTATTACAGTTACCTTAACTTTCCCAAAATGTACTAGCTAGTTAAATTTATATAAATGATGCATATCTTAACTGTGTATATTTTTACAGGCAAATAACTCTCCATTTTCATTTATCTTCATTTCCTGAGGGTTGACAGAGGAAATATATCCATACTAGGGTAGATCTTTCTAACTTAGAAAGAGTAACTAGCACAAATATCTGTGACTGCTGCCCTGCTTCGTTCATTTTCACAACAATGTTTAGTCTTGGCCACGCTATTTAAGATCACAGGACCTCTACCTGGCTTGCTTCAAAACAGCTTCTTAACATGTGGCATCTTAGCTATCTTCACTAATGAATGCACTTGACATCTGTCTGGGATTCACTGAGTCAGAGACAAAGACCAACCATTATATCATCTAATCCAATCGTTTGTCTATATGCATATATAAATTACAGAGATAGTGCTTGACAGGAAATCTTCCAGTTATGCTTCATACTCTTTCATTTTATCTTTTTTTTGCCGATGGTCCATGCACAGCAGAACTAGCTCTGTTCACATGCACTTCATTAACATCTTTCCAGTTTAAGCCTTTGGGTCAAATCTTACAAAATCTTCCTACATACCTCTTACTCAGAGCTATCTTATTTTAAAAATGAGAATATTTCCATTGGCAGGATTTGTCCAAAGATTTTAAATTAGTTCTTCAAGACAGTTCCCTGTTAATTAGAGAGGAAAGAGCTCCATCTAGCTGTTTTGGGTCCAAAGGTGGAGGCTGGCATGAATTTATGCCAAAAGAACATGGAATTATTAACAACAGAAGGACAGAACATACCCAGTTCTGACATCTCATAACTCCATTTTGAAAAAAACCCCACATCTCTCTCCAGACATTTTATCAGTGCTGCATTAATAGTAAAACAATACCAGGACTTATAAACAAAGCCATTTTAAGAAGATATTCGGAGGCAAGGGGAATCTTTCCAGCCACAAATGCACATAATTTGCTTTCATTTTAAGACATAATTATCCCCAGAAGAAAACATACAATGAATTGGTGCAAAACAGTCCACAGCTCATTTCATTCACCGTATTTTCTTGCATCACCTATCCTACACTAATAAATAAACATCAACTGCACAGGGAATAGTTTTTCAAATGATTCAGCAGAAGTTATTAATGATTCATTATTATTTCTATTGCAGCAGTGCCCGAAGGTCCCAGTGGGGAACCGAAACCCCACTGTACAAACAAATAAGGGCAGAGCTGGTCTGTTTGTGTGGAGCCATGACTGGGGCTGGTGCACAGAAGCCCAGACTAACTTTAAACTACAAGGAGTGCTGTCACTATGTAGCTATGGCAGCACAACTCTCAGCTTGGGTTACGCAACCAGCTGAGAGGCTGAATAAATAACTGGAAACGCTGCCTGCACTGGATTCTCTGCTGCCTCCGCCTTTTCTCAGGCCGTATCCGAGGTAGCTACTTCCAAGACATGTTCAGATACATCTGTACAACTTGCAGTGATATCTCTGACTTGCAGTTACTCTTGATGGATGATCACAGTCAACAGCTGGAGCAACTGAAGGTTTTATGGGTCTCCTCTTCTGTAGCTGCTTTTTCCTCTGCTGGTGGTCACTACTGCTGTCACAGAAGCAACCAGGCACAAAGCCATCAGCTTTGCACTCTGGCATCTTAATTTGAATCCACTGCCATCAGCAGCTTAAGTGTGAACCGGAACAGCCAAGGTGTGTGGGCACATGTTCTGCTCTGCACATCCTTTCCAAGGTAATAACTTGGTGTAGCTGGTTGATGGTGGTGACATCTAAAACCAGCCCAGCAGCCTAGTCCTGCACTCCTCTGCCAGACATTTGCAGTATCAGGGCAATGAAGCAGTAAAGCAAGAGAGTGGTTTTTACACAAACACCCTTTGGAGGCAAAGCATGTATTGTAGGCAACAGAGCGTTGCTCTCTGAACTTGTAAGAAATTATTTGTGTAAATAGTTCAATAAAATTATTGAATAAACTCTACTTTGAGTTCATTAATGAATAAACTCTACATAAGAGTATAGCTCCAATTGGGCTGACAGAAGTAGTCCATCCCTGCACCTTACCAATAGCTATTGACCAACCTCAAAGAAAATTAATATGTAGTTGTCATTATCAAAGTGTTCCATAGCATTAAGTGTGGCACTCACTTTTATTTTTATTCCCAGGTATTTATACACACAGAAACTGCTGTCATCAATGCAGCTGTTGTAGAGAGACAGTGAAAACACCAAATACCTGTGAATGCAAGTGTTGCAGCACCTAGACATGGGAAAATACAGGCAGTACGGGGGGAAGCTCCTAATAGCACAAGAAGGCAGAGATGGCAAGGATTAGTCATCTGCTAACAAGAAACATTTTTAGACAAAAGAGTTTTCAAAGTTTCAGCACAGTAAGATTCATTTCAGACTTATGAAGGAGCTGAAGGATACAGCTGGAAGGTAGTGAGCAGTGGAGAGATGATGTCTCTCCTCTGTGACACGAAGCTAACCTAACAGAACTCAGTGACAGAAACTTGGGAGGATTCAGTTTGAGCTACTTTGCATATCTGACTATGAAAAAATACAAGCAAGCTGGTCAAGTCTTCAGCTGGTCCTTAGTGAACTTTAAGGGTATTACAGAAAATCCATAGTTTGCCATGTAGCCTCTCCCTTTCCAACAAAATTTAGATTGAACTTTGCTCCTAAAGTAGATTTCCAACAATATAACTATCCTACCCCTCTTTAGCGTGTCAATTAACTATTTTTACACCTCATAATGAGTGGGAACCTTCAAAGATTGAGAACCATGCTAGAAAAACAGTTGTTTAAACCATTAAGGAAGACATTAAGAACTTCTAGGGCCTTCTGTTTAGTCACTCTGTAAGGAAGTATTATCTTCATTAGACTCTATCCTGGCCACTTTTCCACCCAATGGAAGTACAATGCAATCTGATTTTGTGCAAGAGTATGGGATTATTCTTCCTAAAATGTCGCAGACAGAGCTTCACATAACGTTTTACATTAAAGAGTTCTTCTTGAAGAAACTAAGGGATTGAAAGTGTACACAGGGATCATACAAATGATCTTACTGTCACTTTGGAAAAGGTTTGAAATTGCTAAGAAGCGTTTGGTAGTTTATATACAAATTCTCCCTTGGTGGTATTCATGTTTCATGTGGGCCAGAAGAAATGGAATTTAAATCATAAAAGAAACATCCTGGCTTATATGAGGTGGGTTTCCATGGCATCTGGATGCCATAGGGATAAATTATACCCACTTTGGTGCTTTCTGATATACGTTCAGAACAGCACCAGTGTTATTCTGTATGTCACATTTGAAGTGTGAATGGTGACCCTACAAATACTGCTGCTACCACACCCTCCCACCGCCCCCGAAAACTGCAGCTGGGAGGAGGCTGCTCATCACACAAAACATGCTTGTACAACCCTTACAAGTCTCTTGCTACTTGCAATTTATATGCAAGTGAAGGATTATGAAATTTTTTCAAGAAAAGGAGCTGGCTTTCCTGAGCTAAACCAGAGATACTTCTCATTTCCTGAAGTCACTTAATCCTTGTCTGTGCTGCTGAAATGTTTTAGGTGATGTATTTCTAGATAGTGGGGTTTGCTCTGGTAAACGTCCTTCTATTCTGACCAGCATACATGCATAATAATATCCTTCTTAATAACAGGGTTACTAATTTCCCCTGCCACATAGCCTTTGCTACTGACTTCTAAGTTCTCTCTTGTCATGCAGCATTTCCAGAACTGCTTGAAAGACAGAAAGAGCTATTTAAAAGAAACTGTAGACATACTTTTAACTACCTTGTTAAATTTCATTTGAATAATGTGAGTGAATCTGCAAACTGTAAGTAAACCTGTAAACTCAGGACTTACAGAATGAAACTAGTGTGGTGGTTTAGCCCTGCCTGGAAGCCAGACACCCACCAAAGTCACTCTATCACTCTCCTTTTCATCTGAGCAGGGGAGAAAATATCTATTGAGAGGCTTAGAGTCGACATAAGGACAGGGAGAGATCATTCCGCAATCAGCGTCACGGGCAAAACAGACTCAGCACAGAATAAAGGAAAGAAACTCTCTAATTTATTACCCTGCACTGCACACCCAGTGACACCACAGTCAGGTAATGAGAAGTGTGACCAGCACCTCCTCCCACCCCTCCCTTCTTAGCAGACTTCACTTTAGTCATGATTTTGCTCCCTTCTTTCCCCACATTGTGGCATGGGGAGGGGCAGGGAATGGGGCAATGGGGGTTTTGGTCAGTTCCTTAGGAGTTGTTTTCCTTTTTAGCTGGAGGGGGTATTCCTTACACTCTTCCTCCGCTCCAACATGGGGTCCCACCCACAGTCCTCCACAACCTTCTCTAACATGTGTCCTTTTCCATGGGGCTTCAGCTCTTCACCAGCTGCCCCAGCATGGGTCACTTCTATAGGATGCAGTCATAAATCATAGAATGTCTCTCANGTCACTTCTATGGGGTGCAGCCATAATTCACAGAATGTCTCTCAGTCACTCAGGCCCAAACTGCTCCAGCCTGGTCCTCCACGGAGTCACAGGCTCCCCCCAGCAAACCTGCTCCTGTGTGGGTCTCTCCCATCCCTGTGTCTCTGTCTCTCTCCACAGGCTGCAAGTGCTGGTAGAGGCTTGCTCCAACACAGGTCACAGCATCTTCTGTATGTCTCCACCTGCTCCAGTGTGGGGACTCTCCATGGGCTGCAGGTGGGGTCTTGGCTTTTTCCATGGGCTGCAGGTTGACAGCCACCCCACCATGGGTTTCTCCACAGGCTGCAGGGGCATCTTTCTCTCTGGCACCTGGGGTGCCTCCTCCCCCCCTTCCCTGGCCTTGGTGCCTGCACAGCTCCTTACATCTTCTCACTCCCTTCTCTGGGGGCAAAAAGTGTCTGCTTATGTTTTTTTCTCCTAAATGTGATTCCCAGAGGTGCTGTAACCATCGCTGATGGGCTCAGCTTTGGTCAGCAACGACTCTGGCCTTGAGCTGGCTGGTGTTTGCTCTGCAGGGCCTGCAGAGAGCTTCTGGCTGCTTCTTGCAGCAGCCACCCCTGCAGCCCCCCTCCTGCACCAGAACCCAGCCATGTAAAACTACAACAACTGCCTTCCATTTTTATAGGTATTTCTAACATTCTACTATGACAATTATGAATCTTGTAAAAAGTTTGCAAAAAGTTTGGCTCTTTGGAATCAATTTTCATCTCCCATTGCATTATTGATTCTTTCTAAGGACACAAACCTTTATGGTCCTCTGCATCCAAATAGTTACACTTAAGTTGAGTAAAATCTTTAGATGGGAGTACCCCTTTAAAACAGCATTATTATACTTACCTAAAAAGTGTGTTTAGTTTGACATGAGTCTTTAGGCTTCATGGCAGCAATATAAGGTTCTTATGCCCAACATGGATCACAGAGCAGATGGAGGTTGTGTGACTCATACTTATACACACCTGGGGATTTTAGAGGGCCCAGAAATGCAAGGTAGGACAAGAGATGTGGCAGATGGATCTAGGGCCTCAAATACTCGTAAAAAGTTTGGTGTTTTCTTCAGCCTTTTAGCAGTTATGGACTCAGGCTTAGCAGTCCACAATGCATCACTAAACATGTTCACTTTCATGAGGTCCCTCACAAAATACCTCTGTAATACAAAGATTATCCCTGTCCAAAACCAATGCTCTCCTCCTTTTTTTTTTATATAGTCACAAAGGAGACACACCATTTAACTAAGAAATGATGCTTTCAAAATTTTTCATCAGTATTTTCCCTATAATACTGCAAAATATTGCTTCCTCTAAAGAGGCCAGCACAGGATATGCTGCAATTAAGCCCATCACAATGACCTACAACAGCTAGCATACCAAGTATGGACACAGCCAAGACAACCAGGGGTTATTGGGAAAAGTGTTTGGTTTATATTCTGGAATACATGCACCTTGTTGTTTCCCTCAAGATTCACAGTCACAAATATTTTCCTTACCTTTGTTTCAAAACTACAGCAGGTAAGGATTTTGCGTTGTCAAATGTAGTTACATGTCCTGGTTTCAGCAATGGTAGAATTAATTTTCCTCATAGCAGTTGGTGTAGTACTGTGTTTTGGATTTAGGATGCAAATAATGCTGATAACACACTAGTATTTTAGCTGTTGCCAAGCAGTCAAGGACTTTTCAGCTTCTCATACTGCCATGACAACAAGAAGGGGGGTAGGGGAAGAAGATGGGAGGGGACACAACCAGAACAGCTGGCACAAGCTGGCCAAAAGGATATTCCATACCATATGATGTCATGCTCAGTACGGAATTGGAGGGTTGGCTGAGAGATGGCATAGCTCAGGAACTAGCTGAGCATCAGATTCAGGTGGTGAGAAATTGTGCTGAGCATCATTTGGTTTGTATATTGTATTATTACTATCATCATCATCATTGTCCTCAACATCATCTTCATCTTCCTTTTCTGTGCTCAATACGTGAGTTATACTTTTTTTTTCCTTTTCAATTCTCTCATCCATCCCACTGAGGGAGGGCAGGGAATGAACAACTGTGTGGTTGTTTTAGCTGCCAGCCAGGCTAAACCATGACACTAGAGGAAGAGAGGGTGATGGCAGTGGTCTTCTCCCTGTCCAGAGACTCCACAGGTAGGGGATAGCTCTGAAGTGTGGGAAATACAAGGCTGAAGGTATTCTCCAGATCTGGCCAATATTAGTCCACAGGAGTATGGTAACTGCAGATTCACTCAGAGGCATCTGGTAGGAATGAGAACACCTCACATTTTCACCTGTTAGAGGAGCACTCATCTGCTTGCTGGTGCACATCACAGCTGTAAGGCTCAGATTAGCTACGAGGTGAACATCTTTCCACAGTCTGCCCTCTCACTTCTATCTCTTTTCTCTGGCATATCACTCGCAGACCCCTTTTCGAGAAGATCCGCATGAGCCTTACAGCAACCCAAACATAACCCAGGGGCTAGGACAGGCCCCAGGAGAAAACAAGGCTTTTCAGGGCAACCCCATCCTTATGTGGCTCTGGCAGCTGGGTTGGGTCTGCCGGTCCGTCTCAAATCCAGGCATTGAAGGTGAAGTGCACAACCTCTGAGCCCTTTTGGGGTCTCAGCACCAGAGTCTGAGAAGTACCATGGGTGGGATCGGTCTCTTACTAGCTCCTGTTTTCTTCCCCAGAATCTGAAGTTATAATCTGAGTTTCAGCTAGCAAAGTACTGAAATGTCCGAGTTACCCTCTAAATATTAGCAGGCTGTTGAGAAGAGGAGGCCTTGCCAGTTACCACTATAACTTCTTGGACTGATTTTGCAGTGTGTAATACATTATCAGCTTCATCCTGGCAGTTCCTGAAGAATGGACCTGGTTTGCCAGAAAGGCAATATATCAAAATGAATATGATATTTAAAACAATATTAAAACATTATCTACCTTGCCCATTTCTTTCTGAGGACAATGACAGCCTCCAAATCCAGTCTGTCTTGTACTGACTGCAACGTAACCTAATGTATATTAACCTTACATCCTGTAAAAAATGTCAGAGGTACCACCCATGATGTGTGAGTTTTGTCCAACAGAACAAGAATTGTCTAAAAGTTAATTGGATGTGAGGAAATAGTAAAGAGATTTGTTTGTGGGAAAGCAGCAAGATTAGCAGGGATGATTATGGTCAGCACAAGGTCAGCAAAGTCTTAAGAGAGAAGAAACTTTGGTGGGCTGAATAGCCTGGCCTCACCTCCTCCTTATCATTCATTGTGCTGGAGACCTACTGGCAGAAGCTGCTCAGTCAAATCCAACAGCGAGATTGACATACACTCTTCAAATAGAACTTTAGTAATTTAACTATTTTAACTGAAGTGGTTTTGGAGCACCAACGTTAGCCACTCTGGTAGCTGACTGGAAAGACAGCACAAAGAAATGGTATGCTCCCACTGCACGCAACAGCACAGGGGTGGTAACATTTTCTGCTGGTGCATCCTTGATCCAGAAAATGAAATCTGTCCCCAGGCTATCGTGAATACCTGGAAGGGTATAGAAGGGAGTGTGTTACCCTACTATAACAGCCCAGGATGAGAAATCAGGTAATCCAGAAACAAGGAGTTTTCCAAATATCCTCAAAAGATTGCCTAGTTCAACCCCTTCATTCCCTCTCCCCGCCCCTGAAGTCTAGTCTTGGCTGGTGTTTTTCTAACCTGCTCTTCAAAAGCTCCAGATGATTGAGATTCCAGCTCTCTTCCAGTGCTTCTCTGGCCATACTATTACAGTGTATTTCCTAGTGTCTCATCTGTCTCTCCCTTACCACATTTTAAGACCATTCCTTCTTGCTTTATCAACCATCAGCTTGGAAAATAGATAAGTGTAGCTGCTTTAGAGATATTTAAAAACGATTAATATTTTTCCCCTCTGTCTACTCCTCTCTAGACTAAACAACCTTGGTACCTTCAATCTTTCCCCATGGGTTATGTTTTGTAGACCTTTTCTCATTCCTATTTCTTTCCTCCAGATTTTTCCAACTGGTTCACATCTTTCCAAAAGTACGGTGCCAAAAACTGACCTTCCAGTATCTGATGCTCAGGCTTGGCTTGTATGAATAACCACAGTTTGAATGATAAGAAGTGTCAGAACCTAATAAGTCAGTAGAATTTGCAGCATGACACAAAGGTAGGTTCAAAAATGGAAATGGAAAATGTGAGTTTGATTTTACTTTTAGCAGTACAGAAGTTTCTGATGTGTGTCTAGAGTACTGGTATGTGTGTTGGTATATACACATGTGCAATTTTCTGTCAATTAGTACAAACATGTATAATTGAGGCCATAGCTGCTGTTGTTCTTCCTGTAACTGATCCAGATCAATAAACAAATGTTTGAAAAGATGAAAGATTAACTTCACAGCAGTGAAAACTTTGGCAGATCTCACTGATTGTTCACATATGTAATCATATTCAAAAGGACACTTTCCACTGCTGCTGTCTGAAAGAAATCAGTTGTAAGCTATCATACCATTTGCCTCCCAGTAAGTTTATTTTGTCTTGCCGGAGAAAAAAAAAGGCCTCAATTAAATAGCTGAGGGGTTTTTTTGTGGGGTTTATTTCCCTTCAAATTAGGAATTATCAAACCATCAAATTCTCCCCTTCCTAACTTTAGGAAGCACTAACATCACTGTGAATGGTCAAGGAATAATGGAAGGGACCCAAAGCCATCATTTCAACAGCTAACATGCTTGCCTCTCTCGAAGAAGTAAGTACATAATGGGTGTGCAGGACGATGTGTACTTTTCCTTTCACGCATAGTGGGTGGAAATTCTCAATTACAAAATTACTGAAATTACATCAGACTGTAACAGTTTGTTCCTTTCATGATTTGTTGTATAAAGTTCTCATTCCTACATGTGTGCTGCTTATAGAATGTCAATCTTGTTTGTCGAAGTGTGCTGTTTATGTAATGAAAACCGTTTCTCCTTGCATCATTTTGTTTTTGTGGAATAAATTGCTACGCAATAATGTTTTATAGATCAGTAATAGCCACTTGTCCTTTAAAGGCTCTTAAGGCTATGGCTGTACTCCACAATGCAGTGCCAACTCCAGATATATGATCTATCATTAACTGATTCTCAAGAGCCTGTTTGCTGGGGAGCTGGCAAGCCAGCAAATTAGAAAGCAAGTTTGCTTTCTGCACGCCAGACCACTGTGCAGCATAGACCTTCTCTTGCAGGTCTGCTCTGAAAATTGGTGCAGGTACTCTACGGCAGTCCGTGTCCAATTCTGGGCTCCCTGGTATAAAAAAGACAGGAATCTCCTAGAAAGAGTCCAGAGGAGGGCTACAAAGATGATTAAGGGCCTGGAGCATCTCCTCTATGGGGATAGGCTGAATGAACTGGGGCTGTTCAGCCTGGAGAAAAAACTGAGAAGGGATCTGATCAATGTTTATAAATATCTGAAGTGTGAGACAAAGGGGGAAATGGCCAGCCTCTTTTCAGTGGTCTGTGGGGACAGGACAAGGGGCAGTGGCCTCAAGTTGGAGCACAGGAAGTTCCACACCAACATGCGGAAGAACTTTTTCCCAGTGAGGGTGACAGAGCCCTGGGACAGGCTGCCCAGGGGGGTGGTGGAGTCTCCTTCTCTGGAGATATTCAAGACCCGTCTGGATGCCTGTCTGTGCAATATGAGCTAGGGAGCCTGCTTTGGCAGGGGGGGTGGACCCGATGGTCTCTGGGGCTCCCTTCCAACCCCTACGATTCTGTGATTCTGTGACAGTAGTTCTGAAATACTCTCAAGCACCAAATACCTACCTCCACATCCACAGTTGCACCGAAAATCCAAACACACCCCCCAATCTGAAAATACAGTATAAAAGTCACTACAAACAGGTTCAGGATGGAACCCAGGCGAATGCAGTTTGGGGGTAAGGGGTGTGAAGGAAACGGCCTTCAGTACCAGATCTTTTGCTACAGATTTTCTTTCTTTGAAGAAAATCAACAACATTCATAAGATTGTTGTTCTTAAGAAGAAATTAATATCTTGAGTCTTCATGTACTGGAATATTTAGAGTCTGCTGGTGAGGAAAGAGAAGGAGGGAAACAAATCTAAGCTAAAAACCTGGGCTAAAAACTTCAAGTCATAAATTTTTTTACAGCTTGTACATACAGAAAATTTCTTAAATTTGTTATGTTTACACAGGTTACACAATGTAGCATGGCTATCAAGAAGGAAAATTTAAGGAATAAGAGTGGAAACTATATTTATGGTAAGGTAACCTCTACACATGTATAACCCACTGGTAGCTGTTAATGGAAGAAGAAAAGATCATGTTTTGCTTAAATTGCTTCCAAACTCTTTCAAAGGAAGCAATCCAACAAAAAGTAGACACCCTTCTAATTTTTGGTGCGTTCCACTACTTTTACTTTTTGATTACTTCACCCAAACCCATTATCAGATTTCTTTAGGGCAGAGAGAGGGAAACAGAAACATTTCAAGGCAGAGGCAGCCAAAGATTATATGGAAAAAAGGAAACATCAGTTCTTTCAAAATTTAATATGTACTTAGATTGTGTTAATAGTCTTCATCTTCTGAGGAAACAAGATAAAACCAGAAAAAAAGACTTGATAGTAATGATCCTCCCACAAGAAAAAGGAAGGAATAATAAAGTGTCATTTAAATTAAGCTTCTGGCATTAGTGGCCTTGCAGTTGTCAGATGTTGTAAGGGGATGCTACTTCCAGGTGCCAACCTGAGGATAACTCTGCTCAAGCTGGGGTAAATCAGGCAGTGCTTTTATTGATCTGATAAATTACATGATCACTAAGGTTTAATTGGGATTGGGTCATATTGACCATAGTTCCTATGTGACTTCAGCTGCAAGCTGCATGAATATGTACAGAGGCTCACATGTGTCATGATTGACGTGCCTGTTAACTCTTCATTCTGATAACTATTTGCAAAACCTTACACACAACTCCACTGATACTGTATCTTTGTCCTGGCATGCATGCACACTACACTTTAGTACGCAACAAAACTCTTAGCAACAAAAATTGGAGCCATGATTTAAGTTATTTTTTCTAAGTGCCAGCTTGGATATGCCAAGATAAACCCTTCCAGCAGGCATTTCCTGAAAAGATGTATCTACTGTGGCAAACCACTAGCCAGCTTCTCCTCCATCCCAAATGAAACGTAAAGTACAGCCATTTAATACTTTCTTTAAAACATATGAAGACTAGGGAAATAATTTCTTGGGATTTCCTTATGAACTTCTGATTTGATTGAGGCCTACATCTTTTTCAAGTCAAAGTATTAAAGGGGCAAGTAGTATCCATTCAGAGAATTTCAGGAGGCCAAAGTCAACTGCAGTTTATGTGACTTACCTACAAAAGCATATTTAAAAGCTTTTGATGAAAAACTAGACCAGCAGATGAGGTACAGGTAAGGAAGGATGTAGGCTCATAACTCTTGCTTGCCCCCTCATAGACTGTGCTCATTGCTGTTAGTTTTTCTAAGTACAGAACACCAAAGTAATTATTCAGGAATAGCTTTACTAATATTTTTGTTTGGGTCCATTAAGAATATATTAATGACATGGGGTTATAGCACATCATTAACCCTCTAACAGAAGAAACCATACAAACCCAACCTCAAAAATACAAACATCACAGTTGCATAGCCATTGCTTTCTAATCCATAAAGCTTTCATGCCATGAGACATCTTCTAAAATTATTGGTATTTGAAGTGATTCCTGAACAGTACAGCTCCACCTGTAAACAGGAATTAGCAGCACAGATATCAAACCTAACAAGGGGTTGATATGATCCACCCAAAGCCTGGCATATTGTGAAGGAGAAATGTCTGACTTTTGACTTGCCATCGCAGGGCTCCCAGCCAGCTGCTGGAGGATGATACCATGATCAGCCACTTTACAAAGGCAGAGGAACAGGATTTCTAAAGGCACCAGGACATTACTGTGATCAGTAGCACTATGGATATCCACCCATACTGCACACAAGAAAATTTCACATGTGTATTTTGGCTGTTTCATGCACAGATGAGAAGCCTAATGACCACACATACATAGGTGCAAACACACAATCTGTACACAAAGCTTCAAGAAAGGAAATACACCTTAGAAAATACAGGCACAAGATTATGCAGAGTGCCTCTAAATGAGTTCTTGCAATGTACGCTGGAATAATTTAAGAGGTTATTACTCTTAGCTGCCTGCCCACATAGCCAGGAGTTACTGCCCAAAAGCTAAGACTTATTGCTGTTTCGGTGAATTCACCAGGCTATGACCTCTGTAGCTGAGAGAAGGGTATATCACCCTTTCTGCTCCCTCCACTGCTGGGGTAATAATGTCTGGCAGAAAAATGGAGCAGGTATTTTAAATCACTCCTGCATGAATAACCAAAGTTCATCTTGAGGTACCCTCAGTAAGGCCAAACTAAAAGACCAATGTCCTTACAGTTATTTGCTGCCCTACACCCTTCTCTCTGGAGTCTTTGCAAAGTTCAGAACCTATCAATTGATCCAGTAAACCCTTTAACAATGATAGATACATTAAAATGGGCAATAAAATGTATACCTTCTGCAATTATCCAGGAGAGGAAAACCAGGGACCAATAGCTGAACTGTGTATCCAGCATTAAAGGGAAATCTCATTTTCTGGATAATCTTCCAGTTTTCAAATTCGTCTGGAACATCCAACACAGTGGGGTTTTAAATAGAGAAATGGTCTAAACTAGAGCCATAACCTCAGGAGATCCAACAGACATAACATAGGTCCCATTTACATGCTCCTGACTGTACCCAGTTCTGTAGTTTGGGCTTCTTATCTCTGTTAGTATAGCTGCAAATTAACACAATATGTTCTTTAACCAACCATGTCAGCAGACCCCACATTGCTTGCCAAATAATTATCTCTAAACTTCAAAGTCACCCTTGGAGGCTTTTATGTATAGGACTGTATCTTTTAAAAATAAATTTTTTATATATTCTGAATCTAAGCAAAGATTAATCACCAGCTGATAGAGTTAAAGAATGTCCTCATGTGAATATACCCACCGAAACAGCTTGCTCTGCAGAAGCAGGGTGATGCCTAGATGAAACTAAGAGGTGAGAGCATTATTTTTCATTCAAGATACTGTCAGAGAAAAGAAGGTGCTTTTTTCTGAGAGAGACAGTTGACAGACAGAAACCACTCCTCAAAACACAAAGCAACACGCAAAACACAGGCAACACACAAGGCTGGTCAGAACTGAGACAGTGATAATACCTGATGTGACGTTAATGGGGGTAAAATCAAAAGAACAATTTGATTTGTCACAAACCAAGAATTATTCCTGATATTTCTTGTTGAAGCGAAGGGAAACCTTGAGAAACTCTCCACATTTTGCATTAAACGTTTCATTCACTCAATTCTCTCTCAGATGTTTGCAATAAATAAATTGGAGTGAGTCCAGAGGAGGTCCACAAAGATAATCAGAGGGCTGGAGCACCTCTCCTGTGAGGGCTGACAGACTTGAGTTTCTTCAGTCTGGAAAAGAAAAGGCTCCAGTGAGACCTTATTGCAGCCTGCCAGTACCTGAAGGGGACCTACAGGAAAGATGGAGAGGGGCTGATTGTCAGGGAGTGTAGTGATAGGAGAAGGACCAATAGGTTTATATTAAAAGAGGATAGGTTCAGATTCGATATCTGGAAGAGAGTCTTCCCTGGGAGAGTGGTGAGGCCCTGGCACAGGTTGCCCAGAGAAGTGGAGGCTGCCCCCTTCCCTGGCAGGGTTCAAGACCAGGTTGGATGGGGGTTTGGGCAGCCTGGGCTAGTGGAGGGTGTCCCTTCCCATGGCAGGGGGGTTGGAACTAGATGGCCTCTGAGGTGCCTTCAAACCCAAATCCTTCTGTGGCTTTGTGATTCTATGTTTCTATTCCAATAAATGCAAAGAAGATGCTAAGCTGGAGTCCTAATACTGGCAGGAGGCTGCAGGAAAGGAAAATCAATAGTTTTTAGGGCAGGTACCCTGTGGGAGGACAGGTACCAAAGCCCCAGCCACACTACTGCCTGAAAGCCTACCAGTACAGGTACATTAGAGACTCAAAACTGCACCTTTTTTCCAGAAATTACATCAAGAGGTCATTTGCTTCACGCCAGCTGACTCAGGTGTTTCTGTCACACATGGGTGATGTAGCTCCAGATGACCTCAGTCCAAGAAGGGAAATTAATCCGAATCTGCAGCAAGTCCCCTAGGACCTCTACTTCCATGAGGTTTGTCTCAACCAAAATTAAACCAAACAAGCTAAACCAAGACTTTCCTGATCATTCTTTTTCATCTTTCCCACACTGAATTTTGGCCCGATTTGAGCAGCATTCCCAAAACAACTGCACACACGTCATGAGTCAGGTGTCTGTCAAAAAATCAAATGATCCCTCACTTCTCCCTGGAGATACACACTGCCAGGATGGGGATGGGGAGGGAGTGGGGAAGTACTGTCTGATGGAGGAATGAATGTGTGATTTATTGTACTAGCAGGAGCACGTGGAGATCTGATGGGCAGCAGCCAGCAAGCACCAAAGGTGACAGTTTATGCTGAGGATGTGGCCCTGGCATGAAGCCCAGCAAGAAAAGCTCTTTGCATGGTGCACTGCTGGAGCGTACGCCCAGCAGCAAGTAACAAAATCAGTTCCCCCTTCCAATTCTTTTCAAATTCATGGCAATAAGGATCTCATAGCAGTTTGTCCTGTTACCAGAAACATCCTGCACTGCCCTGAATAATGACTAACCCTTGGTGACAAACAGGACAACACAGTGAAGCCTGGAGCATGAGTAAGATCTGTGCTCCCCAGGACTGTTACACATAACCGGCTCACCAGTTGCCTTTGCTTAGGTAAATGTCACATGTGCTAAATAAAGGCTGTGACTAATTGATTTCTACTGGGAAGGAATGAGGAAAAACAATTGTTTTGTTGTTGTTTTTATTTTTAATACAACCAGTTACTGTAGACTAGCAACAGTTGCCAGGACAAGCTGTTCCAGTTTCATTGCCGGTGCCAGGGAAACAGGCCATTTTAAGGAGTGGTTCATATGGGCAAAGAAACAGAAATACCCAAAAAGCTGAAGTGTCAATATACAGTAAAGCATGTTTAAGAGAGCTGGAAAACTGCTTGGGATAAAAGCCCCTGAGAGGCTGCTAAGGTGAATTATGCAGATTTATTGTGGTTCTGAAGTTGCAAACAGCATTTGAAACCCCAGCAGAACATCAGTGAGACTTATCTAAGGGGTCTCCCCAGAGATCTAGCTTCCTCTGATCACAACTAAATTGTTGAAGTGTTTTCAGACCTACCCTGAATTTTCTCTGGGCATGGCCTAATCATTACTTTCTAAACCATAAGCAATAGGAAATTATTTCATGTATGGGATTCAGCTGGAAAGATAGAGAGCCCTGCCAGACCAACTTCTTAACTCCATGAAGTAGCGAGAAAATTCCTGCTAAAGAAGTCCTGCTGCTGTATCCCACCTTCCCCACCATCCACAGGGCTTCATTTGGAATTTCCACAGAGCCTCTGCACATGAAACAGGAATCACTCAGTGCTGCCCTTAGGCTCTGGATGGAAAAAGGTGGTTTGTATCCCAGAGTATTTGCACCAGAAGCATTTCAGTTGTAGCTATTTATGAGTTTAGTCATAATAATAATGAATATGTATTAATTATGAATAATAATATTGGATAATAGATCTAGGCAGGATTTCATTGCTTCTTGAGTTCAGAATAGCTGTCTCAGGCCAAGTTTTCCCTAAGGTTTGAAAAATTGTATTAGGCAAACACTGCTAAAGTAAGCAACCATATATTTATCTCAATAACCTTTTAGAGTCAGCAGAAGTTGAATGAGCCTGCCAGATTATAATTCTTTAAAAACCAGCTACAAACTATTAGCAGTATTGTCAGCTCCAAGTATTTCAGAAACCAGTCTCCTCTTTTCATCTTTTCAACTACAAATCCCACACCCTTCTGGCTCCTTGATGTGTGTTTGGCATGGAGACAGTGCCCTTCCACGAGGGAAAGGCAGACAAAACCAATGAAATGAAATTGCCCTGTGAAAATTTGTTGTGAATCTCTTTTTGGTGAAATACTTCTATTTCACTGGGAGCCAGTCTATTTGATGTACGTTCGTCTCTGTAAATAAGGTTTATTGTTTAGCTCACATCTTCCGTGAGACACCACACGGTTTCCGCTTAGCAAGAGATGAGATTGCATCTGTGGGACCACGGTTCAGTTCATGAAGGGGAATTACACACAAAGAAGAAAGAAAATCCCAAACAGCCTCAACTATAACTGTTGCAAGACTCCACAGCGGAATATCTGAACTGAAACTTGTTGTCAGTTCCTATCTGAAAACAAGACAGTTCAAAGCAAGAGTTTCTTGTGAATTTTTCTTCTTGAAAACCTGGCTTTCTATCAGAAGCAATTTTGAAAATGTATGACTAGTCATCTATGTGTCCCTCTAGGCTTTTTGTCTAAATTAGATAAACTTTTTGCAGTCAAAATTACACGTCCTATTTGTTCTGTGTAGTGTTCAGAACATTCACTGTTCCTCATCACAAACGCTTTACCTTTTAGATGAACAAGTGCAGATATCTTAAATTCTGAACAAAATAAAAACCAACCCTGTCCAACAAGACAGAACAATTCCTTCCTTCACACGATGGCATATGCCAACTAATTAGCCACATGGGACACTGAACACTGCAGGAGACACAGATGGCAATTTGGGGATGATAGTCCTACAGCTATGGAACAGCACATTGTTGTTGGCAGAATATATTGCCATTTTTGTGCTGATGTCTGTGGAGTTAGCAAGCAGTTCTTGGTCTTGGTAGTTACAGTTTCTCTCAGAATAGATTCTTACAAATTTATTTAGTATTACTTTCTTAAAAAGTTCAGCTTCATGATAACAAAAAATAAATACACTACAGCTGCATAGGAAGCGATGGGAAGATTTGAGTACTCTTCAATTTATGGATCTGCATAGGTATTTTGGCTACATATTAGCTCTATTTTGTGAAGAGATGCCCAGTTTACTTTCCTAGCCCTTTTATCCAAAGACCATGTGAAGGACCAGGCATGTGGGATAGATGAGCTCTCCAACTATGACACCAGATTAGATCATCAAGAAACCACG
Source organism: Zapornia atra (assembly GCA_013400835.1). Lineage (NCBI taxonomy): Eukaryota > Metazoa > Chordata > Aves > Gruiformes > Rallidae > Zapornia > Zapornia atra. The sequence continues at coordinate 61,744 of VZTU01009971.1, forward strand.
CTGCAGGTTACTCTATGACACAGACCAACGCAGATTACCTATTAATTTCTTGATAGTATATCAAAATAATCATGAATTCTTTCTTTAGCATTTTGGGACCTAACTTCTCTAATCCCTCTCCATCATCAGTTAACTCATGTCTAAATATTCAGGGTCCCCACAAAAGTGGACTATGCCTATGATGATCCTGCCATATATATAAATATACATATATTTATGTATTTCAAACATTTGAAAAATCATCATAGTGCTGGCACCATCCCAAGGTTCTATTGGTGACTTGGCACCCCTGTCAAATGGTCATCATCACTCTGATAGGGGAAACAGGGAAAGACTAGCTCTATGCTCCTCCTTGTGCAGATTTTTAGATGCTTGTCCCCTTCTTTCCAGGCATAGGGGAAGCAGGAACACCTACACTGACTGGAGACATCCCTTGAAGGTTTCACATGCATTTTCAGAGCTAAAGAATGCCTCAAGAATTTATCTGCAGCAAGTCACCCTTCTCCCATTTGTTTCTGAACCCCAATGCAATTTCATGGGTTACAACTTTTCTGGGAAACTGAACAGGGCCATGGACCAGCCGCACTGCTGGTAACCTCCCTAGCATACCAACTCCTCCTGCCCAGTATTCAAACATGACTCAGGAAAGAACATAGAAAAAAGCCTGCTTCCAGTGGAGGCAATGGATAAGAACAGCTTGTTTGGATGAGAGAAGAAAGATTTTAGCCCTACTGTGTCACCGCCATTAGTTTGGTGGGGTAGAGAACACACTCAACTTCTTTTTTTAGTGGGCTACATGTATCCTTCAGGACCTGCCCCCACCAGATCTAACTGAATAGTTTTGATGAAAATTAACACCCTCACCAGTTTGTTCTAAATGTACCAACAAAAGGCTGCATAATGCCTTTAGGAAGATGGGCTTAGAGCTTGCCTGCTAGCCTGCTCCCAAGCATAAAAACCCTTTTGCTTTCTGGCCCGGGGCCCTGAGGAGAGTCCTCGCATTGCAAGGCTCAGTCTGCTCCTGCCCCCAAGCCAGAGCATGCATCACTCCCTTTAATACCACTTCATACTTCTCTGCCAGGCTTCTCCCTTCTGGAAATGCTTCTCCTCACAATCTCTTTCCATCACACCCCTGATATTCTTCCAGACCTTCTCTCATTTCCTGGCTATTTTCCCCAAGCCTCCATTCCTCCGTACCTCCTCTCACGTCCTTTCATCCTTTTATCTGGCTCCCCTTTTATTATTCTGGTAGACAGATTATTCCTGAGCCCCATGTTGCCAACAATTTCCCTTTGAGATTGCGTTGGCCAAAATTTCCTGTTATTAAACCCTCAGTCAGAGGGCTCATAACACCAGCCCTTAAGAGGTAGCACACTTGAGTAGGATCACAAGCTTAGATTGCGTTGCCACTGTAAGCCTGGAAGATATGCCCTGAGAAAGAAGAAACAGCTCACTTTCTGCAGGAGACTATATGCTTAATGGCATACAAGGCGGGGGAAAAAGAGGGCAGCAAAGCCAGACCTAGCACAAACCTACTGCTGTGCTCATAAAAAGAGGAAATGTTGTTAAATCGGTTTCAATGAGGTGTTTTTATGGCATGTTTGTTCCTGCAGCACAGAAAGCAAGCTAGTTTTCCTGGAGCTCTGAGCCATAAAAGGTTACCTGCCTCCTCCCACCAGAACCCAAAGAGTCACATAAATGGTTGATGAATGCTTTCCAAATGCTGTGAAAGTAGTTTGATTAAATATATTGAATTTGATGAACAGAACCAATTTAAAACGTGAGGTAAACAGGTGCGAGCACCACAGAACCTTCACCTGCTCACACAGGTTTTGAATTCAGTACTGTTTAAGGAACACTTCATAGGACAGCAGGTAAGTCATTCAAGCAATAGATTAAATGGAAACCTGTATTTGAAGACAAGAAGACAGGTGAAAAGGTATTTGCAAATAATTTGCTACTACTGGGAATTTCCAAGAGGGGACAATCCTGAAATGTTATTACTAGAACTTGAAACTCTTTGGACATAAATTTTAGGTTTCAAAAGTGTATTGAGGGGAAAAAAACTTCTGTGGATTTGAAAAATCCTGTGTCTGGAGGGGAAACTTCATTAAGAATTAATTTTGTAGTCTTACTGTTACTGGGAAGGGAAGTAGAAAGATTTACTCAAGACCTGACAGACATTTAGCATTTCCAAGGGAAACATGGGCCCTCTCATTAGTACCTCTCACTCCCTTGAAACATGCAACTGCTTTTCAGATTCCAGAGGCCAAATATATTAGTGAAATGTCATATGCCTATAGATCCTGTTACCTTTATTCAGCACCCTGCCTTTCCCACCTCCCTTTCCTCCGTCATTACTACTTAGTTTGTACAGTACATCCAGGACACAGACCTCATTTCCCACTGGTGCTGAAAACAACTTGGAACACAATTAGTCTTGTCAGGTCCTTCACTGGTATGCCATATAGGGCTGCCAGCTTTCCAAGCAATTCAATAATCCCTAGAGCACTGCTGCAGGGTCTGCGATTAAGAGAGGTGTTTACATGTCTGAAAATGTACCAGGCTAAAAATAGAATTCATTTTCTTAGCATCCTGTGATGTTGGATTTGTTCTTTTTTCTTTCTTTCCATTTGCCAGATTGACAAATAAAGCATGTTTGCTTAATTCCTTCAATTGATATAGAAGATCAACAACAATAACAAAAGAACATCACAGTTCTGTGGTGGTGGAAGAAAACAAATCCCAAATAAAAATTCTTTCTGTTGCAGTCCAAAAGTAGAAAATAATCCCAAGAGCACTAGCAAATTGGTCTCTGCAGCACAGAGCACAATTCCAAACTGGGGTGTTCAAAGAAAGGGGCCAAAGATAATGCTCAGTATCCCCACACAGACATTTTCAGTTTGAAGGTAAGGCTCTGCTGCTGCACAGAGACAGATGAAAGGCACTCACAATTACCAGGAGTGCTTCTGAGCTCCTGGTGTGAGAAAGCAAGTAGGTAGGTTCACATTTCACTTTGGGTGGATCATGTGGGATAGAGACTTCCCTGGAAAAGAGCAGTGTGAAGAAACACTACTCCAGGAGTTCCTGAAAGGCTGGCATCTCTAAAATCAACACTTACATTTCATGTACTCTTTTCTGAAGGTCAGTTTGCTAGAGACAGAGCTGTTCTTCCTCCCTTCTCTTGGGAGCCACAAACACAATCCCTGCTGCTCAGCAAACAATAAATGAGTTAAGCGCCTGGATACCTGGTCGTTCCCACTGGAGCGGTTGTTTCAAATGGTTCCCATTTGCCCCAGCTCCTGGAAACCTGATCGGTCCCACTGCTTGGCTGTTGTTTCAGATGATTCTCATTTGCCCTCTCTAGGGCAAATAACACCTAGCAGTGCTAGCCCTGGATAGGGTGGGCATAAGCCTGTCTGTGAACTTAGCCTTGGGCTAAGACTGGCTACTGAACTTCTTCTTCAGTAGAGATTCAGCCAGACCCTCTTCCCTATGGCTACCTGTTGAGTGGTCACTGCTGTGCTGAAAGCTGCTCCTATGAACATCAGGTCAGGTTTTTTTTCCTTGAAGCCAGAACTCTGAAACACTTCGAAAACTTGTGCCCACTTCATGTCATAGAATAGGCACATAAATCCATGCTCATCCTGAGCTTCATTATGAGTGAAAATAACAATTTTCCCTGAATGCTTCCTTACAGCTTGCCACCCTACCAAAATTCTCAGAACCACTCAAAAATATCCATGCTAGATTGCTTCCTATGTGGGAAGGAGTAAGTTGGAGTAACAAGTGAATAGTATCGCAAGGGTGCTGGAAGGGATGAAAGCCTATTATGTCTTGCTGACTGTAAAAGGGGAAACATAATCCCCATTTTTTGAAAGGGAGAAACGGTAGACCCAGTGTGGTGGTTTAGCCC
>VZTU01009973.1:263-11349 GCA_013400835.1 Zapornia atra
AGAAGAGAGGCTTGCTAAATTGTTTATGTTGAGATTTTGGTGGTTGCATCTGGAACAACTCCACAAACACTACAATGGAAACAAGGTTTTTAATGAAGATGTCAAACATGAGATCAGACTTGAATGACTAGACTAAGAAGGAAAATTTTGTTGTGATCGTTTTTATTTCTCAGAACTGAGCGTGATTTCTGTGAAGCTATTTATTTCTCAGTACGTTTGACAGCGCAACCGCTCTCTTGTTTCTATTAATATAACTGCATTTGGATGCTATTTTCATGTATGTGAAAAAGCAGATAAATACAAGCACTGATTAAAGAGCAGTGACCAAAGGAGCTTCAGTTGCCTCCTGAAAACCTGAGTATTTCTGTCCAAGGGGTCTTCAGTTTTGGTGACCTTCATACAGTGTCATGTGGACAGACTTGTACCTCCAGTTCATTGGGATTGATATGACAATTGACTTTTATATAGAATTGACTTTTTTTTTCTCTCCACCCCACTCTTGCCTCTTCCTTCCCCCTCCTGCCTATGGGTTGTTATGCAGTTTAAATATTATTTCTCCATTCCAAGGGGAGAATCTCTGTCTTCTGAGATGGCTTTTCTGAGTGACTTTCAGTTGTTTTTTTTTTTTTAAAGCCTTATATTTGTTTAAATAAAATTTAATGTTTTGTATTCCTGTAGTTTGGTTTCTAAGGCTTGTTGCTTCTGCTCATTAATGGCTACAGAAATGGTAAAGGTCTACTGGTGTTCATGTGTATATCTTCCTGAAACTAACTTTTGGGTTTTTTCTTTGCCTGGGCTATTGAGTAATACGTAACGCTGATGTGTTCTCTCAGTTGTTAATGGAAAGCCATGAACAAGTGAAGAGCTGCAGAATGATGTAGGGAAATGTGACTGCTGTTTGTGCTTTAACTGCCATTATGCACAGTTATTACTCTTGTGATTTGCAGTCTTTGGTTTGTCGTGTCTGAGCGATGTTCCTGGAACTACTTTTAAAACTTCTCATCAGAGAAGGGCAATAACCTCAGGTTTGGCGATAAACTATTTCTGCAAGCCTCATCTACTGCTTTGAACATTTAATATTTTTAATTCACTAAAACCTGATGTGAGTTTTAATAAGGTGAGAGAAACATTTAACCAATAGATAATGACTAGCCTAGAATAATGCAGTATCTGGAATCAGATACTCTAGAATGTTAAGGCTGGATCACTTCTGGTAAGAATAACTTAACTTGAATGTGCCTGTTGCAATTTTAGCATGAAGCTATTTTGCATTTTGACATTGTAAATGAGTAGGATGCCCATATCTTTTTCTTGCTTTTCCTGTTATGTGGTCACAACCTGCTTGTATATTAAAGTGGTCTGAGGTGGTTTTATGAAAGGCCCTTTCTCAAGAGTATTCCTGAAAATTATATTTGGCAGTGAATGTAGTGGACTAATAGCGTTAAGAGTTTTATAAGCAGGAAAGCTTTTGCAGGAACAGAATTGTAATGTTTGTTCACAGACATAAGCCAGTTATACTTAGTTTGAGAACAGAAGGCCTTGTTGACTTTGAAATATTCCCTGCTTTATAACAATTTTTTTAAAGGTCAGTAATTCTGTTTTTCTCTAACTTCTACTGTTAACTAATAAAAGTCAGTTGTTCCTGCCTCTTCAGTGTCTACCATGACAGGGTTTTGAATTTGATCTCCTAGGTCTTGGCAGTGTAACTCTACAACACACATCCAGGTGCTTTGGAAAGGTCCCATAAGAACAAGTTGTGCAATAGATTCTGTTCTTAACTTTTTTAATAAAGAGTCATTTTTAAATATGAAAAGTTTGTCTAGAAATGTTCAGACACATTTATTTTACTGCAACTTTTCATTATCTGAAGTTAAGCTTAGGTTCTCTTACTGAAGGTAATTTAGTGATAGGCCAGCTGACTCCAAATATTCACACATTCCCACTTAACATTTTTAACTAGCTTTAACTTGTACCTTCTCCAAGCGCTGCTGTGTAAACTTTGCCTCTACTGAGTCTTGTTCCAGGTTATAGTAGATACAAATCTGAAATTGAGACAAGATGGTGACCTCAGATACTTAGGAATATAGCTTGTGACACCAGCAGGTAAGAACTCAGACGTGACCTTTAAACGAGGAAATTGAAGGGGCAGTTGTTGTAAAAGCCACCACAAAACCACACCTTTAAATGTTCAGTTAACAGCTGGGCTTGCAGGTTGACTCACAATGAGCAGAGGTTGACTTGGTGCCAATTAACCCTTTGCATTTTCATCTACAGCTCACATCTAATCTGAAAACCCCTTGTTTCTGTTAGCATGATACAAGCTTAAGTTTTTTGGTAATGAATTTAAATCCTATTGATATCAGAAAAAGTTGGAAGTGATACCTGGATTTGATAAAACCAAGCAGCTATTATGTATTACAGAAGTGATGGCTGCCTAATGCTTCTCATGAGATGCCTTCAAAGTCCACTTGCTTGACAGGCCTCATTCCTACAGCTGTGTGTTAGTAGCTCAGTGAAGAGCAGCAGCAGTGTGAGTTTTTGTAGGCCAAATAGATGAGGAAAGGATTATTAATTTTTGTATGTACAGCTTTAAAAGCAGGAGCTGTACCTGGACGTTAGGAGTGGTGGTTATGTGTGGCAGCATGGCAAGTGCCAGGTAGGGTTGGTAAAGCTGGTATTTTACTGCAATTGCTTCAGCAGCAGCACAGGGTTGCTGTGGAGAAGGGAAGCTACTGGGGTGTCTCTCTTCTCAAAACCTGTAGTGTTGTGACTGCTTCTTTGACCACACTGGCATTGCTGTGACTGCAGAGTTGTTCAAGGGTTTCTTTAATCTTGTCCTCTTCTATTTCTTGTCTCAGATCACCTGAAAGGGAGATGAAATGCTGACTTTTAGTGATGTTCCATGGCAGCATAGTGGCTCCCAAAAATTGTAAGAAAGTTTGGAGTAATTTGGTGTTTAAAAGGAGGTGCTTTAATTAGAATAAATCTTTTTCAATAGATATGCTTTAAGCCATTGAAAGTATTGAACAGGTTAAGATTTTTTTCTCCTGTTTGACTTCCAAGAACTGATTGAACATAAGAAAAGTACTTTGAGAATGGAATGCAGCAGAAGTTCCAGCATTTTTTGCCTGAATGGTTTTTGTTAGACTTTCATATTAGTATGACTCTGTGTTATTCTATCAAGTGCTAAGTATATAGACCTCTGGCAAAAAGTCTTTTAGAGATGACATCTGCTGTGTCAATACTCTGTAGTGTCACTGAAGGATGTGAATGCTTATCTTTATTCCAGTATCTGTGTGGCTACAGGGGGAAAAATAGAGTATACTGCAAAATCCAGTTTGTCTGCCAATATAGTCTGTCTCCCGGATTTGAAAGGCAGCACCTCTTGTGCCTGGCCACAATCATTATTTTCACTTTACATGATCTTATGTATTAAGATATAACAAATTGGCATGAGATCTTTGGGCTCCTGTTTTCAAGGTGGTTGTTTTCAGTTAATGCCACACATCCAGAATGAGACTGATCTTGCTTGAATCATTTTATGTCCTTGCCTACCGTGGAGTGAGAGAAACCTGAAACCATACCCTTCGTATGTTTCACTAAAAGCTGCCATGCAAAGGCAGCATTACTAAAATACCTGGGTTTTTCTTTCAGTTTCTAGTTCACGTAGAGCATAGGCAGAAGAAATGTATGCCTGCCTGTGGAACAGGATACAGACAGTTTCTTTGAATGCAGAAATACCATGGTACATACAGGACTTGGGACTGCCAGACACTTACACATGTTGAATTTGGACAAAGATGCCTTTATTCCAAGGCTAATTCTTCTATTTCAGGACTTGATTGTGCCACTGTCTCACTGGAATAAAGCCTTTCTTTTTTTATTCAACTGATGGTTTAATCAACTTCTCATAAAGAAGCTACTTGACTGGAATTTTTGGTAATGAATAAAGAATGAACCTCTTTAATATCCTATTCTACTCACTGACTGCAACATTGCAAGCAGCACACTTCAGTAACAGAAAACACTTGTTTTCATTGCAAATACACATCCTTTCATCACAGACAACCTAAAATGAAGTTACCTGAATTAAGAAGACTGCACAAAAGACCCATTGAATTATATTTCACCTCAGGACTTGTATTATCATCTTGTAGAAGCCTGTGTAAGCTTTGAACTAGCTGTGATTCCTTAAAAGATTCTTCAAGGGTTTCTGAAAGATAAGTAAACAAATACCAGAGCTGTTATCTGAAAAGAGGGTAGAAAATGAGCATGCTTACTTTTTTAAAATTAAAATTCCTGACTGTCCTAATTTCACATTAGCTCTACAGGGATGTCTTTTGGCATCTGTATTCTCTACTGGAGAATTTCTGTATGTATTATTGTTTTCTGTATAGTGTTTCTTGACTGGCCTCATTCTGGAACACACAGCCTGTAGATTGTATAGTATAACCTCATAATAGGTTAAAAATTGCAATGATCAGTGCTAGATGTGTTAATTTATACTGGTTGCCCAATTGAGTTTAAGAGCCTTAATTGTGGGCCAAGTAGTAAAATGGGCTCTTTACTGTCTTGCTTGTTGGTATAGGAAACACTAAATTTCAAGCTGACTATTTCTTTTCAGTTTATCTTGATGTATATAAATTTGTGGTAACTTTATTGTAATAAACCTGAGACACATTTTAAAAGGTGATCATACAAGAAAAATCTGGGGGGAAAAAAAAAACCAAGCCACTGTCCTCACTCTCTGAAAATTAACATGGTAAAAGTAGTTAAACACTTATATCTTCTCACTTTTCATTTGCAGGTTTGACAAGCTGCTTCTGCTTTTTCTACTGCATTCAAATATCTGTCTTAAGATTATTTTTCTCCATTTATAGTCTTCATTGATCATTTAGGTCCATAATTTGTCCTTAACTTTGTCTTAATTTAGTCTTTCTTACCTTTCTCTAGTTTTCATCCCCTCTACTTTCCTTCTGGTTTCTTCTATAGGTTTCTAGCATCACACTGTGCTACTCAAAAATGTCTGTCCACACATCCTTATCAATTGACCCTACCCAAAACAAATCTTGCCTATAGACAATTGCTTTAGTGGTGATCTGAAAGGCTGACCTCCTTTGTTCCATGCTGAAGAGGTAAATCTAGACAAGAAACATGCATTTTCTTACAAGTTTGGTAGAATTAACAGCATGACAGCATCTCAATAATTGAGGGCCTTGCACAGAAATACTTAGAGGAGAAAATTACCTAAATTGATTGCAGATGCTATTGCTAAAGCATTCAGAGCCTCGTTCTGCATGGCAGCATGTTCACTTGTTGTCATGGAAACCAGATGCTTCACTCCCTGTGCCTCCTGGATGGCTTTGACCACTTCCTGTTACAGCAAAGGTAAAGTATCACTGGTGGGTATCTGACTTTAAGTAGAATGAAGAGAGAAATGAGATTGTAATCTTCTGCTTCTGAATAGATGGAAAATTATTTGCCTGCTGCAATGTGAACATGGTATTTGTAGATACGAAAGAGCACTTCCTTTGGTGCTGATCATACATGCCTGGTTAGGATTGATCTAATTTACCCAGAGCATCAATACTTAAATATATACATAAGTGTATGATAGAATCAAGACAAAATTTCTCTTAGTTTGACCCTACTCCATTTTTTCATGTCAAACCTTCACACTAGCAAAAATTAGTTTATTACTGAAGCCTGTGCAGACAATATCCAGTATTTTTAGCACTACCTCAAAGTAAAGCATGGCTTGGATGCTTGCATCCAACAACATGATTTGTAAGAAAAATAAGCCTATTTGAGTATGCTCAAAGATACAGGCCATGCCAGATTCATCTGTTCTGAGGTAAATGAGTGGGTTCTTTGGAGCTTCTGGAGGACTGATGTTTGGGACTTGCCTGGTTTCTTTGCTGTCTTAATTTGAAATGAGTATGTATGGAAATAGAAAAGCTTTAATTAGTGTTTTTCAAGCCTTAAGCAGGGTAAAAGTTGACAAATAACAGTAAGTAGCCATATTGCAGAGCTTTATGCAGTACCCGTGGCACTGCTTTTCTGCTCCTCTTCCCCTCGATGGCATTGAGGCAGATGAAAGGTTTTTACTGTAAGCTGTTTTTAATATTAAAATTTTCTTGTTTAATACTTAACCCCAGCTATATTGGTGTGGCTTAATAATCTTTGGTAAGCATAAAGGAGAAACATCAGCTCAATAGTGTGCTCATACTTGGGATCTGTTGTGACGCAAGATCGATGCTAGCAGCCGATTTGCTTCTCCATGAATGCCAGTGTGGTCATTAGCATTGCACCACTGCACAAGTCTGTTCAGCAGCATAGGATCTTGGCCCAAGATTTCAGCTGCATCCGCTGAAGAGAAAAGCATCATCAGGAGACATTCACAACTAGGCTTCTCAGTTTGTCACAGAAATGCAAGTGTAGAAGTAGCCAGGATCACAGGGCTGAGCTCAGTATCCTTTAAGAGCTGTAACTAGAACATTACATTAGGCTTTTAATAGGTCTTGGAAAAAATTATTTGAGAAATGTCACTTGTTTTAGGGCAAGTCTTGGAGGTAAAGAACAAAGTAAGCTGTTCTGACATACCTATCAGTTTTGAGGCTGCTGAAGCAAGACAGTTTCATGTCTTTGAAAGCAACCATTTGGTTACTATGCTGAAACCTTCACAGGATTGGCCCCTTCCCATGTGGTTTCTTGTACTTGCTCTCTAAGCCCTGCACAAATGTCATCATGGGTCCTTCAGTGGCTGTTCTTGCTGTTTCACTGTTCTCGGTAATTGTCACAATTACTGTTGGTAGTGTGAGGGGTGCCACGTTTTAGTACAGAATTGCAGCGTGTCTAACTGTGAGGCTTAATGTGTGTTAAAGTGTCAAAACTTCCCCCCAGTTTGGAGGAGCCTTTTAGTGTGCCTTCCCTGTGTGTTTCAGGAACCCTATCACAAGACATGCTAGACATTGGTCTGTATGACTGATGTTTGGAAAAACATCACTAGATAACTAACTTACCCTAGCAAGTGGAGCATTAATGATATGCTGTGGTTTAAGGCTTGTTGGCAGTAAGGGAGACTACTCCCAAAGCTCTTAGAAGTTTGGCAGCAGAAGAAACTTTACTCATGCTTTTTCAATACTGCATCAGTCTAACACATGCTCCATCTGAGTCTTTCTGCAGTTAAATAATGAATCTTTAAAGTGCTGTAAACTAGAAGTGACGAACTGGTGCGAAGTGATTTCTCGAAGCAGAGATTTCTTAAAGAGGGAAAAACCCTCAGTCCTCAGGTTCTGAGGACTCTGGAATGAATACTCTTAACCACATGTGTTAAGCAGGGTTTTAGCCCTGAGAACATCCTGGTAAATACTGTTCCAGTAATGTAAGTTGATTCTGTGTGGTACTTGAAATTCCGTATCTGTTCAATTGGAATTTTCTTTGAAGTGAAGGGTACCAGGAGAAAGATAAGAAACTAGTAATGTGCATAACTTAAATTCCTACAAAAAGGCTGTTTTGTGCTCACCCACTTGGCTTTCAGCACAAAAGAGCTGGCTTGTAAATTGCTAGACTGCTGTTTCCATGTGCTCCAGTTGATCGTGAGCTGAGGATATAAATGCATAGCACTTCCAACTGGGCACCAGATGTAGCAGCTGAGAGGCAAGAGTAGTCACAGGACAGATGCTCTGGTTTTGTGTAAAATTATTCTGTTTGCAAAAACATATTGAGGTTATAAGATTTAATTGAAATTTAGGGGTATCTTGTAGTTATTTGTAATTAAAGGCTTTTCTTGATTTCATTTTGGTCCTCTTGAGTCCTATCCCATGCCTGCCCCCTGCCTCTCAATGCTGGAGGACCAGAGCAGATGATTGAAATGTGTGTTGAGTTCTGAAGAAAGATGTGGTAAAAGCCTTTATAGGAAGTATACATTCTCTAAGGGCTGTAAAGGGGTTGCCAGCTTTTCCCCCCTTTTTTTTTTCCTGTTTTCCCAGCCTTTTAAAAGGCCTGAAAGAAGGTAACCAGTCAGATCTTTGGTCCTTCGGAAATGAAATCCAGAAAGAGAAGTGTGTGGGGAAAAGTCTGCATGGTCTTAAGATACTGGGAAGTTTGTCTCTTGGAGCTTTGCTGACACAAAGACTGGGAAGCACCATCACTTACATCTGGAACAGAAGGTGTAGGTTTGCCTTTTAAGGGAATCATCCTGCTTGTTTCTTTACTTGTCCCTTTCTGTGTAGTATGTTTTTAGATACTCTGAAAAGAGTCAAATAGTGTGCACCAGGTCAGTGTCAATAAACCACATGATTACTCTGGATGCTTTGCAGAAACTGTAAGTCAACCTATATTTTCTGTTTTGGGGAGAGAGGAGGACATCTGCTTTCTTTTTTTGTCTAGTACACTAAGAAACAATTCATAAATTGCAATCTTACAGGAATGTGGGAGCTTCTTGGGTAGTTGAACATGTTTGGCTTGAGATTGAGGTATGAGTTACTTTTTGCACAGGCACCTGCATATTGCTTCCTGTGACAGAACGGCTTTGGTTTCTAGGTCAGATGTTACATGTTAGTCTGAGGAGATCATGGTAATCCAGTTTAGTACAGAAAGCTGAAAGAGGTAAGAGGGTAGTTGAATGAACCAGTCTAAGAGGTTTGCTCAAAGGAGACTTCTTGATCCAGTTTGACGGGGGCTTCCTGATGTCTGTTAGCAATAGAGCTCTTGAGATAAAGCCTAATTAGTTGCTCTTAAGAGGAACAGGAGAACCTTTTCACTTACTAAATGCCGAATTTGAGTAAGTGGATGATTGAACTTCCAGTTGTGCTGAAAGTCCTGCGGCTGCTGAAGTACACAGATTTTTCTGCTCTTCTGAAGCAAGAGAGTGGAGAATCTAGGAGTTAGAATCTTTTTTAGCTTAATAAAGCTGACAGGTCTGCAGTCTTCTATAAAGAAACCCACTTCTAGTTTCTGGCCTCAGCATGCCCAGAGATTCAGAGTAATGAATTTATACTAGATAATGTAATTAACTGATTTAGTGTGGACTCATTAGTAAATGTGTATTCCTAAGAGTTCCAGGCTGAGTTAATTAAGGGCAATGTTAGCTCATGGTAAACAGAATAGAAAGTAATTAAAAGTGTGAGAACCGTGCACATATAAGCAGGAATGGGTAGACACTGAATAATCTTCTACATCGCTTTTCTGCTCTGCACTTTGATATTTGTAATGCTTCAGATTCAGAAGTTGTACCGTTTTTGTGCCAGATTGCAACTTCATACTAGCACTAGTAAATAGCAATGAGTAAAAAAAAAAAAACCACCATAATTTAGTGCTTGATAACTTAGACCTGTGTTGTTCTCAATTCTAAAAGATAAATGGTCTGCCTTGTCACAAACTTCTGAGAAATTACTTTCTTCAAAGCTGAGAGGAAGAGGAGGCTAAGTTTCTGTATAGCTTGTAATGTCCATCTCCCACTATGATGAAATAAGTGAAAGCAGCTTTTTACTGGACAGGAATCAGTGCAAATTGAGTGCTAGATCTAAACTTTAATCATATTCATTTGAAAACGGATGCAATTAGCTGCCTTATCAAAGTGGTGTCTGCAGTGGTATAAATGACTGCAGCAGAGAGTGTAGGAGAGTAAGGTTTTTCCCCTTCCCTATAAGTAACAAATATGTGGTGGTAATTGTTCCATACCAGCTGTCAGTTCCCATTACAAAATGGTCATCGCATCTGGTTTTGACCTATTTCTTCTTATTCCTGTACATCAAGGTGATCTGTACTGGTTGGTGTTTTAGAGCAGCTGCTCTGATATGAAAGTGTTAGAATACTTAGTCAAAAAGACAAACCCCACGTGTTGCAGGTCTATGTAGCTGTGCTGCTGAGATGGTTTTTTTGTAAGCAGCAGTTACACTTTTCTGTCAGCCTTAAACTATAAACAACAAGCAATTCAAGGCCATAGTGCCTCTTGAGAATCACATATAGGACAAAACAACCCGGAAGCAGCTGCATTTTGCCACTGGAGAAGAGAGCGAGAAGATGTAAAGAGCTGTGCAGACACCAAGGCTGGGAAGGGTAGGGGAGGAGGCACCGCAGGTGCCGGAGAGAAAGATGCCCCTGCAACCCGTGGAGAAACCCTATGGAAAAGGCCAAGACCCCATCTGCAGCCTGTGGAGGGGCTACATGCTGGATGGAGCAGGTGGAGACATAGAGAAGACACTGTGACCCTATGTTGGGATAAGCTCCTGCAACCCATGAAGAGAATCAGAGACACAGATGAACGAGAGAGAGTTTTGCGCTGGAACAGGTTTGCTGGGGGGGGCTGGTAACCCACAACACTTTTTGTGTTAGACTGGGTTAAGAAGCTAGTTAGGTCTGCATGTAAATTGTGTACGTTTCCCTAAATGCAATTATATGCAGAGTGAGTATTGTTGCCTTTGCATACTCAGCTCTCTGTAGAACTGATGATCCCACATTTCAACATGCAGACAAAATTGACCATTTGAGCCAGCGAGATGATAAACCTGGCAACATGCATAGAAAGACTGTGTAGCTGGTAGATTTTCCTGCAGCTCTCCACCCCAGCTCTCTGTAATCCTTTTATGTTCTCTAGTTTGTCTATTGATCTGCTTTCCTGTAATTTGGCACTGTAGGTCCTTCACCTGACTTTTCCATCATACTCATGCCTTGCTGGTACCTCTGATGGAAAAACTCTTCCTGTTAGGCCTTTGCCATTTATCACTGACTACTGCGGATTGTTGCATTAGGCTTGTTTCTCATCTGCCTCTGAGACTGCCTGGGTTAGTCTGGTAGGTTTGCAGCCTCTGGCAATCATCTCTGTTGGAACCTTTCCAGTCTGAGTGGAATTAGGTTAGCAGGACACAGCCTGTAGTCTCCTTGCACATCTGTTGTCCTGTGAGAGGAAGGGAGGGGGGGAGTATGTAGCTGACATCAGTAAACATTATAAATTCCCTACCTTGACCATCTGCTAGCATCCGTAGCGTGCCAAGAAGCTTAGACTGCATGGGAGGCATCTCTGATTTTAGAAGAGCTTGAATCCGTTCTGCCACACCTTCCTCTAGCATCTGGACCTTGTTAA
>VZTU01009973.1:11366-58122 GCA_013400835.1 Zapornia atra
GTTGATGTGAAGCTCTGTAACTATGCAAGCATCTGAAAATACAGATATGACATAACTGTTGTCCATTATGCTCTCAGCAAAAGGTCCAAGTTGTTATGGTGCTTAAGGATGAAGTCTCAACTACCTGTGTGTTTAGGCATTACTTCTGAACTAAAAGCCTCCTAATAATTGTTGTTCTGATATTTTGGTTAATTTTTATTTCATCCCTGCCTAGAATGAAGAACATATGAGGATAAAGAAGAGCATTGTTGTTTCTCTTCCTTTTTCTAGTTGTAATAGACTATCTGCATACTTGCCCGCTCACCATGAGTAAGCCTTTCCTCTGCTTGCTTCTCTTAACGGGCTGGAGGAAGTGAGTTGGGGCCCTATTTCTTGCGAATGAAGTTTTTCTGCTTTTGAGACGAGTGATGCCCTGTTGTTCATGTGTTTGTTTCTATGCTTTCCTAATTTTTGCTGATTTGCTCTATGTGTTAGTGCAGTAATCCCCGGTAATAATCAGAAGCTTGTCTGAAAAGAGCCCTAGTGCTGCTGCTTGACTCTGCTACCAAAAGCTGCTTCCTCCACAGCCATTTTTCTCTGTCTTCTACATGCTTTCTTTTGAGAGGTAGGGCAATGACATAACAATGAAATCAGGGAGATAACTGTTCCATCTTTTCTGGCTTCTACTGGGCAAATTGAGAAGCAAACATGGTTAAATAACTTGCTCTTAATGTCCTTGGATTTTAGTGGCACAGAGTCCATTCACTAGAGCTTAATGACTGCTGTCAATTTTTTCTATAAGCACTTATCATTCAACATCACTACTTGAAGACTTACCCTGTGCCTTTTTGCAGGTGTTAGCTAATGAATTTTTAATTAATTCTATTTCTGGGAGTAACGTATTATTGTGTGGCAATATCTTAGAGCTTCCATATTCTGATATTTTTATGCATTGATGAGGGAGAGCACAGTGCAGGAATAGGATTTAAAGTGCTATGCATTGCCTACACGCTTGGGAGGATCTAAAAGATTTACAATAGTCTTGAACAGAAGAGAACTGAAGTAGTCTCTGTATTGACACATTAATACTTTTATAATTCAGCGTTGAGCCTTTTGAAGTACAGCTGTAAAGAACATTAAGATCTCCTACTATGTGTGGCAAGCAGTGTTGTAGGGGGGGTAAAGTTGTACGTTGCAACTGTGTTTTTCCGGAGTTTCAGTTCTCGGAACCCTTGCAAAATCAGCTATCAGGTTATTGCTTTTAAGGAACTCATCGGCATGTCTGGGCTTGGTGTTGCAAAAAGTGGGCCTTGGTATTTGGTGAGGAATGGGTTCTGTTGTGAGTTAGCATGTGATGTTCCCTGTTTGCTGTCAAGGGAAGCTATATAAAATGTGCTGCATTTTAAATTAGATTAATTGGTGTCTTTGCCGCTTGTAATGATTAAATCCTGTTGTACGTATTGCAGGAGTGAAGTCAATGAGAACTAAGCATGAGATTCCCCTAGGCTTACAGAAGAAAATCCACCTTTTCATTCCAATAAATAGCTATGTTTTTGCTACTAAGTTGGTATCAACTTCAGCTGGATGGCTCTCTGATTTCCAGTGACTGTGATGCAGTGATTATCTCCTACAGGCTGTGTGTTAGGTTGTAACTGATGTTGCATGTAGCTGGCATGCATGGCCAGAATACTGCATGGTTGAAATATTGCATTCTTTATCAGCACCAAAAAGCAATTTGTACAGGCCTCAATCTGCTGATGTGAATGGTGGTAGAAAACCTCTTTACAGAAAAATAAAATACACATAGAAGCAGTGAGGGGCTTATGGTGTGAAATAGCTATTAAAATACTGAGTAGACAGACATGGCTAACCATTATGATCCAGAGTATGATAATATTATAAGCCAAACTAAATAAATTACTTTATCATATCAAAAATAAGTTGAAAGGCATAGGTAAAGTTGGGAACAGAGCTGTCTGCAAGAGGAAATAAAGCTGTATCAGGCTTTAAAAGGAAGTTGTTGAAGCGTGGTAGTAACTAGGATATCATTGGGCTCTTGCTTGTTCAAAGCAACGATTATGTATGCATCTGTTAAACGAAGCCTGATGGATAGCTTACATAATAAAATTGGCAAGCAACTTAAAGTTCTCTTATTTTCAGACAATAGCATTTGTGTCATGCTCTTCTCTGGGCTACAGCAGTGAGGACTGAATTGCAGGATGCTGTGCTGTTAATTGGACTTCCACATGGAAGCAGTACATTTGAGAAGCAGCACAGTTTTCTGATATGTATTAACCGAAGATCAGAAGAGTGGAATCAGAATGGCTTGGAAGGGACCTTTGGAGGTCATTTGATCTAACTCCCCTGCAATGAGCATGGACATCTTCACCTAGATTCTAGATCAGGTTGCTGAGAGCCCCATCCAACCTGGCCTTGCAAGGGCTGGGGCATCTATAACCTTTCTGGGCAACCTGTGCCAGTGTTTTGCTGCCATCATTGGAAAAAAAAAAGTTATTCTTTAAATCTAGTCTAAATCTACCCTTTTTTAGTTAAAACATTTACTCCTTGTCCTGTTGGAACAGGTCCTACTGAAAAGTCTGTTTCCATCTTTTTTTATATGCCCCTTTCACAGAATCACGAGGTTGGAANCCTAGATTCTAGATCAGGTTGCTGAGAGCCCCATCCAACCTGGCCTTGCAAGGGCTGGGGCATCTATAACCTTTCTGGGCAACCTGTGCCAGTGTTTTGCTGCCATCATTGGAAAAAAAAAAGTTATTCTTTAAATCTAGTCTAAATCTACCCTTTTTTAGTTAAAACATTTACTCCTTGTCCTGTTGGAACAGGTCCTACTGAAAAGTCTGTTTCCATCTTTTTTTATATGCCCCTTTCACAGAATCACGAGGTTGGAAAAGACCTTTAAGATCATCAAGTCCAACTGTTCCTGTCCTATGCTAAACCATATCCCTAAGTACCCAAACTAACCTTTTTAAAACATATCCAGGGAAGGAGACTCAACCATGTCCCTGGGCAGAATACAATTTGAGTATTGTAGTTAAGTGTGTTACAAAAGCTGAATTTGCAGTGGATATTGGATTTATAGAAGATGAACTGATAAGAGATCTCTACTAGCTGTGATGTGGTAGAGCTCCACCCTGTACTCTGATTTTAGCTGTAAACCCTGTTCTGTACCTTTGCTTTGAACTGCTTTATGCTGTTGACACAGCAATGAAACCATTTCAGCAGCTGGCAATGAGATCACGCTATTATATTTAGACCCCATGTAGATAATAAGTCCTAATTAATTATGCAAATATACATGTGTCTGCAGGGGGGAAAAAATGGTCAGTTGCTCTTGAGAATGCGGGGGGCTGCAATTGGTGACAATGCTTCACAGGTGGTATGACCCATCTTTAAAGAATCATGGTAAGTCAATAGTCTTCAAGCTGTACCTGGTATAGCAAGGTTTCGAAGTGCACTGAGTGCAGCATGTTGAACAGACACATCCCCACTCTCTACATGTTTCTCTAGGAGATCCAGAAGCTGATGTATGACTCCCAGCTGTACCATTCGTACACAGTTGCCATCTGAAGAAAGAGACAAAAATAAAGCATGTGAGAGATGAGAAATGCAATCATAGAACTTAATCATGCAGACTGAGATTTCAGGGAGTCTTTTTGCTTTGACTGCTTTCACATCTTGATAGGATTGAGACTGCAGCTTTAGCACTTTCTTTTACAACCTTCAACTCCCTAGAGGTCAGTGGGTATCAGCCACAGGTGAACTGATGCTGAGATACCCTTTACCTGTCAAACTAAGTTTTACTGGAACTTTCTAGGGACAGTCACTATCAAAGTTACACCCATATGTTCTCCAGTCAGTTTCTTCTTAATACTGCTTTATTTTCCGCGACATACATGGTGGAATGCGGTGACACTTTATACATTCTACTGGTTTAAGGGTAACCAATCATCAAAACCATTAGGCCTAGGTTTTTCTTACCTGTTTCAGGAAACCCACTTTCTCAAATGAGAATTTTAATTGTTGTACTCATGAAGCCAGGAGGATAGGAATTGACCTAGAGCGATCTATTTAATACTAGTGAAAGGGCTAACTTGTATGTTCTAAAGAACTACCATGTTGCCCAGTACATGCTCTGCAATATTTTGTCAGTGCACGTTTCCTTCTGAGAACATGCTCTGCAGGAGTGACAGCCCTTTTGTTATCAGAGACATTTAGCTGACCTTGATAGGCAGTAGTGTTCTTAAGAGCAAAAGGAAGCCCTGCATATTATAGCCTACATCCTTTCTGAAGGAAGTGTTTTGAAGATGATGTTTTGTAAATATTTTTCTGTATTTTGTTATGCATTTTATTATATCTCAAGCATATTAGTGACAGGAGTCACAATTTCCATATTGCTGGATCATTACCCAGTAATGAATATGAATGCTGTTTGTTAAAATGTGTCAGAACTGTGAATACTATGTAGGAGAATCACATTCTCACTTGGGGTAAAAAGTTATCTATGAAACTAATACAGACTTCATACAATCTGGCCTAAAGTAACCCTAGGTGCTTCTAATTGGTACTAGGTGTATGTCTAAAATGTACAGACATATAACTTGCATGTATACCACTTAAAAATGGCTCTAGTAATTTCAACACCTTTACTACATTCTATAGTAGAAACTTCATGTTGTTTTTGGAATTAAAGCCTCCTATTCCTTTAATTTCTTTCCATTTCAGTCAGCAGCATATTTTTTCCTCTGTACTAGTGCATATGTTAAATAAGAATTAGTCAAATGCTTGTAATATGTAAGTGAATAGTTTGATAAGAGAACTGTGGAACAGTTTGAATTCTACTCATACAAAAATCTTTTTATACCAATTTATGCATATGTTCTTGAAAGCTGATGCCTTTTGCTGGTGATTCTTCTAATATTCTCTTGCCTGACCCTAATCTTTGGGGATCAGAGTATATGAGGAAAATTGTCCAGTCCTCTTTGGAAATAGTCTGTTCCTAGAGAACCTTTCTCTTTTGTCCTGACAAAATTCTACAGGCAAAATACTTTGATCTTCATATAGGCTAACCTTAATAGAACTTAATTTCTCTCCTCCCCCCACCTTTGAAACCTAGGAATGGCAGAGCTGTTTTCTCTTTTTTAGTAAGGTGCAGATAGGCAGAATCCATTAGAGGTTGCCTTACTTTGATTGTCACAGTGTTCCAAATTGGTGTTCTCTCCTATGGATTTTTGCTTGGATAGCAGCAGAACCTTCGATTTAATGGCTCATAGTTAAAGTCTGACAGGGACAGCCACTTTCATAGCTCCAAAAGCTGTCTGTCATCTTTTTACTGCCTCAGAAGTCATTTGATGCTGAGATCAGATTTCTATAGGTTTTTTTTTTTTCCTTTTGATTAAAGGCTGTGCATACATCAGTGGCACATACAGGGGCCTGAAAGGGATTATTCACTTTTTCTACATGAAACATCTAATGGGGTTGTGGGGGGAGATGGAGGGAAAAGTGACTGACAAAGCAAGCCATTCAGCTGAATAAATTGAAGATAGCTAGTTTAAAGGCACTGAGAGCATTTCTGTGGCCTTTGTAGAGCCATGATGCACAATAGCTGATTTACAGCAAGGTATAGGATGAGGAAGAAAGGGAATCTAGAAAGGATGTGGGGAGGAGGCAGAAAGATGTGTATGGTAGCTTGCTTTAAAGAAAGATGAGATTGATTAGCTAAACATTCAGACAGAGGTGAGGGAGGGAATCTTTTATGAGAAATAAGCATATATTAATGCAGAAAGTAAAGCAATGTTGAAAAAGCTTTTTTTTTGTTAATTATGTTTGAACCCACTACAGTAACTATCAGTGAGAAAGGACAGAAAACATGGTGAGGTATCTTCTGCTGACAGATTCAGTACAGCATGCCTTCCAGGAGTCTGTTCATAAGAGTCTGTGTCTTTCCCTGCATAGTTCTAAGGCTCATTGACTTCTGTAATGGCCAGATTTATTTTTCCTCTATGTATCTGAGTAGCCCTCCCTTCCTAAAAGGGACTTAAATCCAGAATCAATAACTATGTTTAAATTTCGAAAACATGCATTTGCCGTGAAATATTTCCAGAGCCTCCCTTCTAATATGTGATTTAAGAAAGAAAACAGTGCAAAAACTCGCATGTGTGACCATACTACTATTCATAATTGTGCCCCTTGCACTGCTTCATTGCTAGCATCTGGAACTTAAGGGTATGCGAGTCTCCAGTCTACATCTTTGAATGGTAGAGAATAACCAACATAACCATTGCTTGCAAAACTAGTAATAGCTTTTGCTGTAACTGCTCTTGTTTGGATGTGATGCAGGTATCAGTGTTCTGGGAGATGATACAACATCCCTCAACAAAAAGCTTCTGTATCTACTTATGTGGCGTGATAGGTAGAAGATCTCATGTATGTTTATCATTAGCCCTGTAGTGAACTATTCTGTCTGTGGAGATTCAAATCAATGGTGACTCAAAGTCTGTTCTTAATAACTTCAGGTAGTTAAGTTGTTGGTTGCTTTGGGGGTGGTGGGATGCAGTATGAATGTCCAGTTCTTGATGTTTTATTCTTCTCTCTGTATTGCACAAAAATAGAGCATAGCAGGGCCACCTAAACTAAGTTCCTGTTAGGTCCTTAGCCTTTTTGTGTTGTTCCTGAAATCAGCTTAAAGACTTAGTGAAAAATCTAGGTCAGCAATGTGTGTAGTCTGTTCCAATAGAGACGCAGAACTTAAATGACAAAGAAGTTCTTACACTTCATTTTTTAATGCAAATGTTTGAAGTAGATACACAGATTTGGAATAGTGAATGAAATGTGAGTAGCTCAATACCATTTGAACTTAATCTGACGATTAGCTTTACACTTAAAACTGGTTCTTAAGCCAGCTTTGAAACAAAGTTATAGAAACATGTGTGAACTGACAACTGCAGGTACAGCTACAATTGCCTGAAGTTCCTGTGTTTGTGCTGTACAGGAGCAGCCACAGTGGTATTGGATTACTTGAAGCAACATATGTATATGCTCGAAGGGAAGTATGGCAATGTAAGCACTAGGCTCCTATAAAAAGTGAGACAGTGTTGTGTCTGAGAAGAACTCCCCTGAAGGATTATGAAACAGGTTGCAGATGTGTCCCTGTTGAGGAAGTGAAAGCGATAGAGCAGATGGTAACCTCTCTGCTAAGGGGACACGTAGATTTTGTTTATGTATCTGGACTGTCAGTATTCTCTCTTTTACCTCCAAGAAGCAGAGAGACAATGAGATCTGATGCAGCCTTCACAATGCATGTATCTTCGGCTTGTGAACTTCCCTGGAGCCTCAGCAGGATCTCAGACAGCACCTCTTGCACGCCTGCCTCCACCAACTGCACTTTCAGAGCATCTGTAGAAATAACAGTAAAAGCACATTAAAAGCTTCTTGGTCTTTGTTGAAATGTTTCAAACTAGGAAGCTAAATCTTTGAACTTCAAGCCAGCCTGTTTTCTAGTGCAGTTTTTGGGTTTGTTTGCAACAAATGTGATGGTGCCAGGAAGAATGATCAATGCTTCTGCATTAATCTTTGATGTTTCTTGTATTGTCAGCTGTGAGGTTCCATTTCTTTAAAATGTTATCAGGTATCTAGATATTTAGTGGATTTCTGTCAGTGCTTGTTACACCACTGCTTAGAGTAACATCTATGACATTTAGTTGTAATTTCTTTTAATATAAAACAATCTGTCTTGTCTACTTTACTGTTACATGCCATGGAGAATGAATAGGAACCTGCTAAGTTAGGGATCCACTGAAATGGTTTAATGCTACTCTTTCTCCCTCCGTTGTTTGTTCCCTCACCTTTTAAAGTTTCAAAGTCTTGCTCAGGCTGGAATCTGATATGTTCTGCTTATTTCCACTAAGGGGATTGCTGGTTCCATTAGTATGATCCCATGGCCAACTCAGTAAGTACCAGGATGGCTCAATGCCAGTTCTCTGTCTCCCCTCACTTCACCCAAGCTGAAAGGAGCCTTACCATTTTCTGCCAGTGCTTGCAGGACCTCAAAGACAATTTCTAACCTCTCATGATTCTCTGCTCTTCTCAGTTGTTTCACCAGCTGTTCAGCAACCTTTGTTTTGCTTAAAGCTTCCTTGGCAGTATCTGTATGATAAAATTAGGATTTTGAATGTTTCTTTATCTGATTAAATGCCAAAAGCATATCTCCCTCTAATCTGAGGTGAATTAAAAACTTTGCTTTTGAGTGATTTCTCTGGTTTTGTAGATGCTTCTGTCCTGTTGGGCAGCATTGAGACAGTAAAACTCCATCCCTTTTCCCCCTGCTTTTTTCTTTAACACTATTTTGGTGTAATTCCTGTAGCTATGACATTACAGCTCTGAAACTAATCCTGGCTTAATTCCATTCACTCTTGTAAATCCATCTCTAGTACAATTCTTTAATATATCAAAATGCCACATACCAATTTCCTGTAGTATATTTTCTGCTTTGATTAGATGGTTGTAGCCTTGCTGGGATCCTAATTTGTGCATGATGGTAATGATCAAATTTTTTTTAAACATTTGCTGCTGTCTGACAGAAGACATTTGAATGGAATATGATACTAAACAGTATAAGAGATCTGTAAAGGATGAATCTCGCTAAAAAATGGTATGACAGTGTGATACCATACCACCTTCTCCGCCTTGCCCTAAGTGCAAGAAACAGTAAATAAAATGTAGCCAGCTCATATACAGAGCATGGCAATACTTTGTTACTTGGTCTTTTTCTTTCACTTCCACTTAAAACTTGTGTGAAGTAGGGCAGATGTATTTTAAAATCAGTGGCAATGCCTTTGGTTTGAAAATGGCATAAATCAGAAGGGAGGCTGTTTCATTAATGTGTATAAACTTATTTATTAAAAAATTATTTCTGTGTAGTAGACTATTTAATGTACTGTCTCTGAGGTAGTTGAAACTGTCCATTTACTACCTGAAGTTATGTCCTTCTGGGTCAAAAGCTGTCTATTAAATCTTCATTGTTTTAGTGTAGTACCAGCAATTGCTGATACTCCAAGAAAGAGTGGCTACTTCTCCACTACAGATACTGTGGCCAGTCTCTGATTAGATGTCAGTAGTGTTTTAAAAAAAACCAAACAAACAACAAACACACCAAAAACCAAACCGAGACCTGTCCCCCTATAATCCAACGAAAGCAACCCCCCAATAAAACTCCACAAATCTGTGGTTGTCCTGGAAAAGCAGTGACAGTGTGAAAATTATATTTTGCTCCAAGCTGCAGAAAACATTTCCTTACCAAGGTCTGCAAGATTGCATAAGGCCAATAGATCCACATGGACAAGTGGTTCACTCTCTGCATAATCAGTTAATATTCGGACTAGAGATGTGATTACTCCTACCTTCACCAGCTCTTCCTGAAGATCCCCTGGTAATAGTAAGCATAGAGGTGATTAAAAGGGGAATATCTAAAGATATTGAGAACGCAAAGACCTATGAAATACAAGTGATGGTTGCTTAACAGTTCAGTTACACTGCTTTGCAGCAGTGTCTTGCTGAGCGTTAGACTGCGACTTGGATGGCAGCACGTGTGATACACCAGAAAGCACCTGGATGCTCTTGTAGCACGTACAATCAGGGAATTGTGGAAGTTAGTTTTTCTAGACTGCATTTTTTGTTGTGCTAATGATAGAAAATGTTAACTTTCAGTCACAGTCCATCATGCCTGTGTTCTGACAGAAGTGAAGCAGGTTTGCTCTATGGCCATATGCTCCAGTAATGCTTGTGTGCTGGAGATGTATAAGCCTTGCATGTAATCATGGGGGGGTGGGGGTGGGTGTTGGGTTTTTAAACTATTATGTGGCATTCCTTTCCAGGCACATCTGACTTGCAGGGGGCTAGTACAATCTATACTGGGTACCTATCGTGCATGGATTTCATAGGAACAGTGCAGGGAGGTAAACCCATAGCTTTCCAGATAAAGCTACACAGATCCACACTGAAAAGAGGAGGTGGGTTGAAGATACTGGATGAGAAGTTCTTTGTTGCCTCCAGTATGAAATAAATATTTTTGGTCAATCTGGAAACTAAAGGTAAAAGAAAAATCTTAAGGTTGGGGCAAGTAAATGACAAGGATTTCATTAGTGTTACCAGAAGCAAGCTAGTGTACTGGTTTTATGGAAAAATTTGGAGTACAAAGATCTATATGCAAGGAATAGTAGTCAGAGAAGACAATTCCTTGCATGGATAGATATCTCAATTTTTCTTTTTATTTTTTCTGACATATTTTTTAGATAAGTACTTCACTTTATAGATGCTGTTATTACTTTGGAAGAAAACTCCATTTAGTATTTGAGCCTGAGGCAGTTGTACAAAACTGATTAAAATACATTTGAGGCTTTACTACTCTTGGAGTTGCAGAGCAGTTCTGACAAAGATGTGTCACCTTGAAGTCAAAACTCTAGAGGGAAACCGGGGTTTAGGAGGTGGTTGGGATGCATTCACTTCTCAGCTGTATGACTCATGTCTAACTGGAGACAGAAGAGCATTGCATGCTCAGGTGTCATTTCAAAAAAAAAGTTACAGATTGCAATGCCTTATAATGCCTTACAGCTAGAGATGATAGGGTTCTCTCAAATTGATACTTACGATTATCATAACAGATACGTCCAATAGCCCTCCCAGCATGAAGCAACATTTCTTGGTCTGTGCTGTCCAGCAAAGGTATCAAAGTTAAAACCAAATCTGCTTCAATACATGGCTTCTTCATTTCCTCTGTAGGTAAAGGAGAGGGACTTTTGTTGGGGGGTTTCGCTGTGTTGAAATAAAACTATTGCAGTTACAAGATCAATAACTAGTAGCCATGAAACAAAACTTGAGTGTGAAAACAGACAGCTAATGTGCTCTAACAGGCCTTGTCGTAAAACTTTAGTACAACATACCATTCTTGGCTATCTCTGAAAGCACCTGGGCTGCTTTCACTGCACATCGTGGATTGCCCTTCAGGATTTTTGCCAGAGTTAGGAAGATCCCACTCTCTCTGAGGAGGCTGAAAGATCTCTGCTCTGTAATGATAAGAGTGTAAACAATGTGTGGAGTAGGTTTGCAACTCTTTATTTACATTTTGCTCTGTTTTCTAGAGTTCTGAGTGAGTGTCTGTGGGATCCAAGATTCTGATCCAACAAGGTGCTTAAAGATGGTTTTAGCCTAAATATAGGAACAGTTATCTGCTTGAATTGCAGCAAGTGTAGTTCCAGCTGATTATTCTGCTTCATGCTGAATCAAAGCACAGGTGGCAAAGCAAAGAAGAAAGCAGTTTCATCTTCTCTGACTAAAAGTGGATGCTCACATAAGATGTGGAAAGTCAGGGATTAAGATTCATGTTGAGGTATGACCTAGCAATTTTGTAGGTAGCCACAACAACTTTTATTAGACGGTCAATTAAAACAGTAAAATCCCTTAGCCTTTTCTCATAAGTATGCTTAATTGTCCTTAAGGTATTAAGTCCCCATCTGCCAGGAGATTCAAATAAATACAGGTTTATGCCACTGCAGGAGAATATGCAAAGACCTTGAAGACTTAGTTATAAGGTGACTAGGAACTACTCTCTCAAATTCTGATGACAGAGTTGTCCAAATTTAATCCTAGGAGCTTGCAGGGAAATACCACAAAACAGCTTCAGGTGTCTTAATGACCAGTAAGTGTCTGGTTGCAGGTAGACTTGCAAGTATACGGAGGGATGGGCAAACAATGAAACATGCTCAGGACAACTATAGCTCCAGCTGCTATCACTTTTTGTAATACAGATTATCACAATAGACAAACGTCTGCAAATGTTTTTGAACTGTGCAAATGGTTAAATAGTTATCTGGAGTGATACTTAGCTGTCTTCAGTAAGAGCCAGGAGAATCCCATTCAGACTTTCAAGGATCTGATCTTCAGCTGCTTTGTCATCTCCAAAGAGCCCAAGGTACTCCACGTGCTGACTCAGGGTTTCTAAACAAAATGGGATGGAAAACTGGTGAGCCAGTATGGCGAATTTTTTGAGGTCATTCCGGTATTTCTTTTGAGTGACAGTGACTGACCATAGGATCATCTCCTGAAGGGTCCAGATCTAAATAACTCAGTCTGAGAGCATGAGGCCAAATGTTTGGTCTGCTTCTCAGACTGCACATAGCTCTTATACAGTCATGAATATGAAGAAATAAACTATTTTGGGAAAAAAAATTACCATGTAACAAATGTAGCAGAGTTTGAGGTAAGGAGAAGAGAGAAATAATCAGAAATTCCAAATAAAGCCTGTTGTTTCTAAATAACTTATCATAATGATAGTATTTGCATTTCAGGTAGTTGTATATCTACTCTGGTAGTGGCCAGTACCAGGCACTGAAAGAATGCGAGAATAAAACAGATCCATTGACATATATCTCCCTTTGTTTCTGGCAAGCTTGTCCTTTAGAAGCACGTCTAGTATTTACATCTCCTGTGGTTTAACCCTGGCTGGCAACTGAGACCCACCAGGCTTCCTCTCTGCCCTCCCCGGTGGGATGGAGAGAGCGTTGAAGTGGTAGAAGTGCCAAGTTGTAAGTTGAGGTGATAAACACAGTTTAATAGGGAAAGCAAAGCCATGCACACAAGCAAAGCAGGGAATTCACTCCCTGCTGCCCTTGTGCAGGTAGGTATTCAGCCATCCCCAGGAAAGTGGGGCTCTGTCATGCACAGTTATTGCTTAGGAAGGCAAATGCTGTCGCTCCAAATGCACTGTTGTTGTGTTGTATTGTTCCTGTCCCCTCAGACCCACACACAGCCCAGCTGCCTGCCTGTGCTCTGCTTTATATTCTGAGAATGATGTCATATGATATGGAGTGTCTCTTTGATCACCTGGGTCAGCTGTCCTGGCTGTGTCCCCTCCCCACTTCTTGTGCACTCCCAGCCTACTTGCTGGTAGGGTGAGAAGCGGAAAAGGCCTTGGCTCTGTGTTAAGCACTGCTCAGCAGGAACGAAAACATCCCTGTGGTATCAACACAATGTTGGTTTTAGCACAAATCCAAAACATAGCTCCATATAGCTACTGTGAAGAAAACTAACACTGTCCCAACCAAAACCAGCACAGCATAAATGTAGTCAATTTTGATTGACCTCTAGTCCATGAAATTGTTTAATTACCTATTTAATATAATCCATCCGTTTTTCCTCTGCAATACACTGATATTAAGGTCCAGTGATGCTGTAAGAGTTCCATTTGTTTTAAAGCGCCTACCAAAAAGCTCGAAGCTGACACCCTCTGAGTTTCTGTATTAAGAGAAATGCATGATCTTTCACTACTTGCCTTTCCCATGCTTATCATGACTACATGGAATTTTTATATCCCTTCATAATTCTTCTGCCAGCTTATTTAATGTTTTCTCCACAGAAGCTTCAATAACCTGCACAACCTTTTCCCAGTTAAGTGAGGAGCTAGAATTCAAAAATGTTTTTTCAAGATATAAATGTGGACTAAGGTTAGGGCAAGATTATAACACTTTATCTACTTTTAATCATTTTTCTATTTGATAACGTGTTTTCTGTCGCCTTTAAAAACAACTTGATCTCTTCTGGGCGGTGGGAGTTAATTTAGAACCTACCGTTATTCATAAGTAGGTGTCCTGGTTTTGGGTAGGATAGAGTTAACTTTCTAACAGCTGGTGCAGTGCCATGTTTGGGAGCTAAGATGAGAGTGATAGTGATAACACATGGAAGTTTTTAGTTGTTGCCAAGCAGTCAAGGACTCTTCAGTTGTTCATATTGCCTTGCTAATGAGAACCCAGGAAGCTGGGAGGGGACACAGCCAGGACAGGTGACCCAAACTGGCCAGAGAGGGTATTCCATGCCAGTTACATGATGCTCAGCATTAAGGGGGGCTGGTGAGGGAGGAGCAGACAGCTGCAGGACTTGTGGGTTTGGGGACAGTCTGGTTTCGGGATGGCTCTGAGCTGTATGGCCTGAGTTGTGCTGTTTGGTGAGAAAGTGTATTGTGTATCACCAGTTTTGTATATTTTGCTATAAATTCCTGTTATTGTCATCTCACTGCTGTCCCAGTAAACTGTCCTTATCCCAACCTACAAGGTTTGGTTTTTTTGGTTTTATTTTTCCCCTCTCCTCCCTAATTCTCCCACACATACCCTCTTCGCACCACAGAGGTGCTCTTTCTCAGCTCTTGGCTGGGACAAACCCATGGTATTAGGCTATCCTTTCTCTATATATGTT
Source organism: Zapornia atra (assembly GCA_013400835.1). Lineage (NCBI taxonomy): Eukaryota > Metazoa > Chordata > Aves > Gruiformes > Rallidae > Zapornia > Zapornia atra. The sequence continues at coordinate 25,605 of VZTU01009973.1, forward strand.
TTTTTGCATTTACACATATGTTGCAGTTTAGTGTAACTGCTGCTTCAGTGGCTCTTGTAAGCTGCAGTTACAGCTTTCTGCAAGCCCCATGTTTTGAAAAAACACTGGTACAGTCAAGGCCGAATTTGAGACCAAGCCTATCAGAGCTGGTCACAGCGCCTCTGTGAATCACATATAGGAGAAAAAAAAACTGCTGGCAGGCGCACTTTGCCACCGGAGCGGGAGTGAGAAGATGTAACAAGCTGCACAGACTCCAAGGCCAGGCCCGCAGGAGGGGGGGGGATGAAGAATGCGAAGAGAAAGTTCCCCCTGCAGCTCGTGGTGGAGTCCATGGTGAAACGGGTGTCCCCCCGAAGCCCATGGATGAGGACGGGGAGCAGAGACAACTATGCCTGTGAAGATTGATCCACGCCTCAGCAGGTTTGCCAAGGGACTTGTGACTTTGCGGGTGACCAGGCCGGGGGGTCTGGACCCGGACGTCAGCACCCTATGGAGGGGAGAGTCCTGCTGAGAGGCCTGTGGTGAGGGGATGACTCCCCGATAGAGAGGACTCACGCTGCAGAAGGTCGTGGACACGACTCTCGCGTGGGTGGGACCCCACGGTGCCGCAGGGGAAGGGTGTGTGTATGTGGAATCCCCCCCCCCCCAGCTGAGATGGAAGACAGCTTGGGAGGAACGGACTGAAACCCCTCACTCTCCATTCCCTGCCCCCCCTGTACTGCGAACGGGAGGGAAGAAGGGAGCGAATCTCTGATTAAAGTCATGAGTGCGAAGAGGCGAGGGGTGGGGGGAGGAAGTAGAAGTGATAATATCTGGGGAAGAAAAGCAGCTTGTTGGGAATCACCGGAACCCCACTGCCCATTCCCTGCCCCTCCCCGCGCCATGTTGGGGGGGGAAGAAGGGAGTAAAATCGGGATGAGTTTTAAGTTTGCTAAGAAGGGAGGGGTGGGGGGAAGGTGCTTGAAGACCTGGCCGCTTCTTATCTCGTTCCGGTTCACTGGGTGTAGTAGTTGTAGTAAGTAGTAATAAATCACCTTTTCTTTCCTTTATTCTGTGCTGTGTCTGTTTTGCCCATTGCACTAATTGCAGAGTGATCCCTCTGTCCTTATCTCAAGTCCTAAGCCTCCTAATATCTATTTTCTCCCCCTTTTTGGCTGAAGGGGGGAGTGAGCGAGCGACTTGGTGGGTATTTGGCCTTTGGTTAGGGCCAAAACCACCACAACATACTAAACTCATGCTGCTATATCCAAAGTTGTACAGGATAAGATTTTTCTGCAACTCTACGGTCAGTTTTAATTTTGAATGCTCGAAGCATGTTGTACTACATCTGGATCATTTAAGAATATAGCAAAGATATCATCTAATTGCTGTGGTGCTCCATAGTGAAAGTAGTCTTTATTCTGCCCTTCAGACTTCAACAGTATCTTTTCTCCTATCCTGGGGTAGCTTAGACGATAAAGCTTATTGAAAGGTTTTTAGAAATTTAAATGCATTGTTATCAGTACCTCTCTTATTCACCTTCTTGCCAGCTTGTTAAAAGTTTATTTAGGGAGAGGATGAGCATTACTTGGCTCAATAGAAGTCTCAGACTCTATCTTTTTTTATTGTCTCTCTGCTTAGTAATTCTATGCTTTACTATAATCCCAAATTTACCTATGCAGAGACCAGATTTTCTGTACTTCGGATTTTGTACTTCAATTTTCTATCTTCCTTACAAATGTTTTTGTAAAACTTACTGCTTTCCACCCTAACAGTTCTGTAGTTGATTTAAATGGCATTCTGCATGTCACAGTTAATGATCTGACAATTCATTTCTTGACTCCTCATAAACTCTGGGGAATAGCATCTAGTCCTGACAGTGGGTTACCATTTATTTTATTGATTTGTTCTAAATCAGTCTTCTGCCCTTTCAATTTGAAGCTTCTTCCATCTACTTTCTGAAAACAAAAAATACCTATAGGGGCTGAAATAAATATAAGAAATAATGCTTGAAAACTGAACGCTGAAGTAAGTAATTTATAGTTGAATGTAGTTTAGGTGTTACCAAAATTGTAGTAAAATAGAAATTTCATTGAAAAGAATGAGTCCTGAGTCATAGCGTAGGAATTCTTCAGCTAAGGACTAGTGATTCATCACTTATTTTTGTTGTTTGATGGACTAATTTTCTGCTTTAATGTGTCCATTGCTTAATGTGAAACATTTTTTGCTAGAATGCATCAATTGAGTGCGTACAGGAATTTGCTTTAGCAGAACCAGCAACATCTTGAGTTGTTTTGAGGAGAGGATGAATTAAAAGGAGGGAAGTAGAACATAATTCCTTTAAGAAGAAAAAACTCTTTGTCTTAAAAGTAGTTAATGCCAATTTTGGTTTTTTACTTTAAGCAAGATGTAATACTTTAAAAAATGTCTGCATTCATCAGTTAAAATTATACAGGGGAAACATCAATATTTTGTTTTTATTCTAAGTAAAATTGAGACAGTATGTATTGATGCCTCTTGGAAAGGCTTTATAGTTGAAAATATTGATGTGCTTGTCTTGGGCCTCTTCAGTATCATGTGCTAAGGGTAACACAGGCCCAGTGTTGGGGCAACAAACTGATAGATGAATGTGGGTTTTTAAGAATTTGTTTCTTTTTATCCATAATAACAGACTGAAAACTACTGGTATATATGTACAAGAAGATGATTTCCTTTGACCTATTATAATTTATCAACATCAATTGCTGGTTTACGCTTCTGTCCAGCTCTCCTACCCCAATTTGCTGAATAAAAGATTTTGTAGAATGAAGGATGTATAGAATGAAATTTTCTTACCAAAAAAAAAAATCAACTGAGCCACCTGACAGTGGCTTTGATCTTAAAGCTAGATCCAGTAGGAGTGGGCAGAAGGCTAGAATTGCTGATAGAGCAATATGAAATGAATTAGGAGCCTCTGAGCATGAGCTATCCACTGACTCCGAGTTTGCTCTTATTGAGACCCAAACTTTCCTGGCGTGAAGTAATGCATTAAACTCTTAGTACTTTATCTTCTAGTTAGAGCAATAGTGAGACTTGCAACTCCATTTCTAATACAGTTAGGATATACAGGAAGATGAAAAGGCGATAAGATCTCTTAAGTTCTACAAATAGCAGGGAACAGGCTAATGGTCGCGCATTAGGTTGGTGAGGTCATAATTAGAAATCCAGGTACTTTGTCAGCATGTATACGGTCCTATCCTACCAATCTATCTCTGGAGAAATAAACAAAGACCTTGAAAATTATCTCTCTGTTTAGTCTCAAGTGTTGTGAAATTAGTACTAAAGCAGCAGAATTGACGAAGTAAACTGACTGAAGAGCTCTTTTTATTGAAGTCTTGGTGAAGAAATATTTCTCTGTACCTGATCCAAAAATACAAAGCCCTGTTCTCAGTTACTCAAAATTTTATGTTTCAAGTTATTTATAAAATTTGATCAATCAACGTGGGACTGATTCTCAATGCTGATTGTCTTTAAGTTCATGCTTCTGAAGGGGAAATGAAGCAGATACTGTTAGACAGTTATTTTTGTGGAGAAGCAGTAATAAAAGCACACCTATGTTGTATGGCTAATCCCCAGAAAAAGGTCTGAGTTGTTGACATTTTGTTTCATCCCATGCTGAAACAGAATGTTGACATGGTGTAACTTCAGGCGAAACAGACCAATTTGTTTCGCTGTTTTTGCAAATATGCTTCTTCCCCAGGCGGAGGCTGCCTGGTGCCCTGGCCTGCTGCCTGGCTGGCTAGTAGGCAAGCTGGAATGAAGCCAGACAGGCTAGCTAGCTGGTTGGGCAGTGGGGACTGCCTGCCCACCTGGCTTCTGAGGAGGGTTTTAGCAGAATAAGCATGTTCTCAAGGAGTATGTTGTTTTTCTCTTGAATCAGCATTTTTATAAGAATGTTGTTAATCAGCTGTAGTATTTCACTCTAGTAGTGGGGGAAAAGGGCTTGGGCTCTGGTCTGGAAAGCTCTACTTAATTCTCCCTGGTTACCTGCAGGATCTGAATTCAGAAATCTGAAGATTTCTGAAAGAGTACAAATGGTGCTTTTTTTTTCTGTGAGCTGAAGGGTTAGGTTATTAATTTGTGCATAAATCTGTGCATAAGCTATTGAATAGAGGTGTAGGAACCAGATTTTTGCTGTGGCCGTTGGGTTTTGATCATCCTAACCAGAGCAGAAACAATAATGCGGAAAACACACTGCATCACTGAGATTTCATTCAGCTTCTACAGCAGGGATAGTCATGAGGTACGAGATCTTTGGATTCCTTGGACTGATGCTGTGTCAATTTCCAGGGCAGGTTTTGACCTGTGAAGTCCTCAGGCAGTGAGAAAGAAGGAATCCCACACATTTCTCTTTTGAGTGACTGAATATGGGCCTCCTAAAAACACAATGCCTTATCTGACTTTTTCCTTGGTTTATAGTCTTTCACACATGGAGGAATTATTTCCTGTTTTTCTCTAAAAGAAATATAGACCTGTCTTGCAATACCAAATGCTATGCTTGGTATAATTTATTACTGTTTTGGATCCTGAGCAGTGTGAGGTCAGTGTGATGCAATTTATTTGTGGGCTTGAAACAACTTGTTCCAGTTAAATGCCTTGTTTGTCTACTGCTGCTTCTTGCTTTGGTAACTTCACATACTAAGCTTGTTCTTCTGCCACTTAAATATATTTTAGAAGAACCTTCTATAGACTTTGGTGGTTATTATTTTTCAAAGCTGGAAAAAAGTTAATGTGTTTTTCCAAAACATAGAGGTTTGGTAATGATTTACAATAGAGGTCCACTTAGCTCAGTGTAAAGTCTCTGGTAAGAAATGATTAAAGAATGGTAAAAAAGACAATGCATAACCTTTTCCCTGATGTGCTTTTTCAACTCCTTATGGATTTTCTGTGCTGGAAGTTTAATCTTGTGTAAAGGTACTTAAATTCATGGAAATATTTTTTTAACTTGTTTGTAACTTAGTTTTGAAAACATAGACTGGTGGTGAGTTCTACATAGTAATTTTGGATTGAGAGGGGAAAAAAACCCAGTTCTTGGTTCCTGTTGCTGAAATAATCTTCTGGCCCTCCCCTGGCTCTGATTTTTCTGAAATTGTACTGTGTCAGCTGGGCAGGGAACAAAAGTCTGTTAAATGCATCTGTGTAACGGTTGACAGGTAAGTGTCAATGTTGATAAACTGCTAGAGTTCTGCAGGTCAAAAGTAGCTAGAAGGCATAAGAAGACTCCAGAAGAAACTAAAATTTTAAATCATAATACTGGAAAATAGCTCTTGGTTATATGGTTTAACCCAGCAGGCAGTTAAAACAACTACACAGCCATTTGCTCACTCTCTTCCCACACACGGTGTTTTAGAGGAGAGAATTGGGGTGGAGGGAGAAAAAGCTTGTGGGTTGAGATAAAAACAGTTTAATAGGACAGAAAAAGAAGAGAGAAATAGTAAAGATACAAAACAAGTGATGCACAGCACAGTTGCTCCCCACTCAGACCACTGATGCCCAGCTAGTTCCCAAACTGCAGTCTGAACCCCCAGCCAACTTCCCCCATTAAATACTGAGCATGACATTGTATGGTATGGAATATCCCTTTGGTCAGTTGGGGTCAGCTGTCGTGACAGTGTCTGCTCCCAGCTCCTTGTGCGCTCAGCCTACTTGCTGATGGGGCAGTGTGAGAAGCTGAAAAGTCCTTGGCTTAGTGTAAGTACTGCTTGGCAACAAACGAAATATCAGTGTGTCATCAACATCACTCTCATTCTCAATCCAAAACACAGCAGTGTACCAGCTGTTAGGAAGAAAACTAATTCTATCCCAGCTGAAACCAGGACAGTCTGTCTAGCAATTCAGTAATAAAAAAATGAAAAGTTGCCCTGCATACCTATTTACGTGGCTGCAAAATCACATTGACTGTAAGCCTGTTTTCTCACAGTAATTTTTAATGTTCTTTCCTTAAAATAAAAAAAAAAAAAAGCCTGGTCCGTGGCATCTCCCATACAAATCTATGGTAACAAATGTGCATGCATGCTCAGTAGAACTAATAATACTAGTAGAAGTAAAGATCTAAGTCTCTTTGTCTAGGAATGTGATATTTACTTCATAATGAAACATAAGGGTGTAAATTTGAGATGGTGAAATCTAGAAGGGCTGGTAAGTATTTTTATGTTAAGAGCACATAAAGCCTGTAAGATCAAATATGTTCCTTCTGATTGAGAATGGTGCAGCTGTATGGTTTTAGTTCTGCTCTAACCAAGGGAAGCTGCCTTTTTAACTTTGGCCTTACTGGGGAAAGGAGGTGCAATTGAATTTGAGGAAAGGTTGTTTAATTTCTCCAGTGGAGAATTATTATATTCTATCTCTAGAAAGACATGCAACTTTCTTGGGGCTGAGCTGACTTATATGCTTTCCAATAGAACTATCTTATCTCTGTAAAGTATTGGAGGAACAGATTCTCCATCTCTTCAGACTTTCAAACCCATGGCAAGAAAATTGTCCTATAAATCAGATAAGCTATTATCTATGTCTCCATGAAAAGCCACTTATGGCCATGTTAAAAGATATGTTTTGTGTCTTTGTCACTGCACTCAAGGGTGATGAGATGTAGGAGAAAAATCATTAAATTAAAAGGGACATGGGGAGAGAATTCAGAACCAATATCTGAAGGATGACAGGGTTACAATTATGAACAATTCCTTACCTGACTTTTTTTATTTCTTCTTTCTCTAGCAAGTGTTTTAGATTACTCATGTCTATTCTGTAGCCATAAATAATTTGCAGTAAAACTAAATTTTATGGATTCCTTTCAGGTTTTTTAACTTTTTCTGCATAGAAGTTACTTGACAGAAAATGTCTGTGGACAAAAAAGCAGTTCTGCTTTGTGAACATATTTGCTTCATTAAAATTAAAAAAGAGGGAAGAAATTTTGAAACACTTTGGAGATCTTGAGACAGTATTTTAATTTGTGCTTCTCTTGGTAGGTATTAACTGAAATGTCCTTGGCTTAATTAAGGTGAACTGAGCTTGAGATTTGATCCAGTGTGTATGGCAGCATGGGGTTAAAAGCTAAGATTTGGTTTGGAATGCCACCTGACAGTACTCAAAATTAATTCAGACTGGGCAGTCCTGTAGCTAACAATCATGTGGGCATATGCAGCCTTTGTATCTTGCCTCTGCATCCCTCAGCAGCCCTCTTCAGGTAGGAATGAATGGCTAATATAGGTTGTCCCAGAAGGCATGTGTCTCAGGACTGAAATCTCTCCTCTGTCTGCTTTTGGACTCAAAGGGCCATATTTTCCTAATACTCTTCTCTCCTGATCTACTCCACTAGTAAATATTCTTGGTTTTAAGCATGCTTTAAAAATACCTGTTTCCTAGAACTGGAAAACAGAAAAATGCTCACTGTGTTGTCAGCAAAATCTAGACTTTGTACATTGTTTTTGTAGCCTTCCTGGATTGCATTGACCCATCCTGAACTCCTTAGAGCATTTTTCAGTGCATATGGTCCTGTGGGATGTACTTATGAACACTATGCTATTCAAATAAAGTGAGAATCCAGTGTTTTTTTTAAAGGATGTTTTTATTGATCAACCTGAGCTGCAGGTTGAAAAGGCAAAACCAGGAATTTAACCTGGATTAGGTAGTAGTAGTATTAATGCTCTCTAATAATCGCTAGGATTTGAGAACTTTTTATAATTCATGCCTAAAGTTCTCTTTATTGTCATAGATCAGCCAGGACAGCCACAAATGTTCTTTATTTTTTGTCATGGAATTTTTTTTTTTCAGTTCCTTGGTCAGAGAATGAGGTAAAGAATAATAGGAACATGCTAGCAGTAAAGTAGAAAAAGAAAATAGAGAACAGAAATGGGCTGGCATCTGATTGCCATGGCTGGATACCGTTTTGAATTTTTAATGCTGGAACACCAACTGTTAGGCAGAACAACATTGCAAGGGGATGAGGAGCAGAAAGTTTTAGAGGGAGTTTATTGTGGTGTTGGCATGTCTGCAATATGTGCATCAGCTGGCCGTGGACTGTTCCTTAATCTCTCAGTTGTTGATGACCCTCACTCAGCCTTTATTTCTGCAGGGTTTCCTACGATTCGTCTGCTGTTTGGCCTGAAGCTGGTACAGAAAGCTTAGTTCTCCTGTGGCCTCTGGCACTAGGCTTGTTTCCAGGCGTATTCAGAGCGGGTATCGGAGAACAGATGGGTGGACAGAGTGATTTGCTTCTGAGCAAGAGCTTTACCAGCAATGTGACTGCCCTGAGCGGTGAAAGGCAACTTCATTATATGTCTGAGAGCTTTAAAAAGAGTGTGGTGACACAGGAAGGGGTTTTAATTCATAACATTTATCCTTTGAGAACACGTGCATAGTTTTAAATTGAGCAAAAAGGTAAGCAAGTGAAGAACTTGAAAATGTAAGCAGCTAAAGGATACATAGAAATGTTGCATTATTTGGGTGGGAGTTATCTGGTTGGAACTTAGAGTACAACGAGGTACAAAGCTGTAAGCCTGTGAACAAAAGCTTTTTTCATTGCTAACAGTAAAAGACTCATCTGTGCCTCACATGACCAGAAGATGATATTTGTAGAAAAATAGTAGAGAAATTCGGGCTGAGGAAGAGGCCCTAGTAAAAAGTGATATGGAAATAGAGAGATTGGAAGGGGGAAAAATGTTTTTTTCAAGGTTATTTTTAGATAATTGAGTTCTACCAAGGAGGTCATGCAGGAAAGAGTGTGTGTGGGTGGGGAAAGCAAGATCCATCCTGTGGCTGATGCTGTGCCCTGTGGAGTCAACAGGAAAAATGACTGCAGAACCCTGACTGTAAACAGATAAGAGGAAAAATGTGATTGTCCTAGGATAACCTAAAACAGGTGAGTGACATAAGTCTGAAGAAAACCAGCTGAGTGCAATCAGGGAGAGCATATGCACTGAAGAGATGACCCATAGTATGAAAAGCTGTATAGTCGTATTCTGCTAAACTTACTCTTTTTTGGAGGGTTGGAGGAGAAAAATTCACTTCAGGGTAAAGGAATCAATGTTGTAAACCAATGTCCCTTTTTATGTGCCTGATAATTTCACTGTGACACTTAATGTTTACACAATAGATCTGTTTGACATATGCCAACTTCATAGGCTAATGCTGAGCCTGAGCTCCCAGATGCTCTTTTATTCCTTATGCAAGGTAAGGAGAACACCAGCTTTCAGGTTAAGAAGTCAGACTTGCAGGAATAGCAACAGAAGTACTATAATCAAAAACAATGAGTAGTGCACCTAAAAACTACTGTCCTTCTCAACAAACAATAATTGTGCTGGGGTCATATTTTCAGGTTTTGCTTGGCAAACGATGTCAGGAAATTGGCTGGCTTAAATCAAAGTTTGGCTTTTTCCATAGTTACTTGGTTCCAGGAGGTGTTGATTTCACCAAGTGTTGTGAAACACGGGTAAATTGTCAAAGCTGGCAAAGGTACATGCTGACTGCTACAATGTAAACAGATAAGTAATCGGACAAATTGTGACAGCTGGGTGTAAATTGACTGACTTCACTTATGGAAATGAATTAAATCCCCCTGCCTTGCTTGCTCACTGGAGATCTAGTTTTCTCCATCTGTTATGAGTGTTTGCCTCTAAAGGTACCTTTGATCACACAGTTAATGTACATCTTAAGTAGTTTGTCTTTTATATGATGGACTTGCTATTAGTTCACATTCTGTAGTTTTTCAGCACAAACTGAATTTAAGGAACCTCTCCTGTTGATCGTTACATGTTTATTGGGAAGTAGGCCATAGTCTCAGCCAAACAGCATTCAATCTAATTTCCCTGGCTCCCTAAACTTAGCTTGAAGAGCTGTCAGTGAAGAAGAAAAACAATTAGACTCCATAGCAGAGAAAACACTAATTTCCTTTGGCTGACAACTCCTACAAGGGGTTTTTCAGCCAAGTGAAAGAACAGCTGTGAAAAAATGAGCCTTTGTGCTGATATTAAAGTATCAGTCCAGTCCTCAAGTATTCCTGCTAAACAGTGTGTTGGGAATGTAGGTTCATGTTGGACAATATAGTCAATGACAATGGAGTTGGTAGTGTCCAGACCCCAGCACATGTCATAAGAAAAGATGTTGACAGGTGTTGGAGGTTGACAGCAGAATGGTAGGCTGGATAGCTAGAAAGATGTTCTATACCTGACATCCAGCTGTCTGCTGTCTCTGCAGTGAAGCAGGAAAGTCTCATCCCTGGCCATGGCAGTGCATGTAATCCAGTTCTCCAGAGAGACTTGTTGGAAAGCTATTTGGTTGGCTGTAGATGTTTTGGTTGATGTATAGGTATTGCTGGAGCATGGTGATGCACGATTGAAGCCAAAAGATGAAGAGAGTATCAGCAGTGTGTGCCATGGCGGATGGAGCAAATTGCCCCTGCCAGGGAGCCCAGTAGCATTGGAGCTACGTGGACAGATGACAAATAACAAGGCAAATGCAATTATTGGCCTTTTGTGCCTGGATTCCATCTAAATAGGCACAGCACAAAGGTTCCGCAGTACAGACTAAACTCCTGAACTTCTAGGGTTAACAAGTGTTGTCTGTGCAAGCAAACACATAAGGCCTGAGCATATGTCGGTGACAAACGTTGTTTGTGGTAAGTGTCTCATGTAGATTTAGGAGGCTATAATATAAAGTCACATTGTCAGGCTGGAAAGGACATTTCCTTCTCCTTTGTGTCTCTGGTACAATTTAAAAAAAAAAAAAAAGTAGTATTTCTGTAATTCTCCAAAGAATGGAGCTTTTGTTTGTAACTCATTCTCCCCCTGCACTTGTCCTTGTGAATTGCCTGTATGACTCCACCCAGGATCTGGAAAAAGCCATTGAGAGGAGGATCTTGTCTTTGCCCTGCTGAGGAAGAAAAGGCTGTTGCTTGATCTACAGTGCAGTTAGTGAGGCTCTTTATTAACCTTGGAGGTTTGCAGAGTGAAACAGACTGTTTGGGAACTTCTGTAAATTCTGGTCATTTTGTCTGTGGGGGCTGTCTGAAGTTTTTCTAATGCTCAGTATTATAGTCACGATCAAATCTGACCCATTTTATAACTTACAGGGATATGAGGAAGGTCCCTGGAAGATAGGTTTGAAATGGATTGCATAATTGATGAGCTAGGAATATCTTTTTTCCTAGTAGTAAGGGTGTTTGGTTTTTTCTATGCAATATAAGAGATCTCATGCTGAAAGGAGGGTCATTCTGAGCTCTGACACACATTTGAAAGTTTCTGGCCCTATAAAATCTGAGTGCTTGCTACAAGTGACACATTGCTGTAATATATGACCTGTATTTTAGAGCTCTGCTTCAAAACCTGGGTGGCTCAGCAGAATCTGCTTATTGATGTGTCACTTTATTGATACCTATAAAATGTTACTTTTGTGCTTACTTCCATTGGAGCAAGAAGGATCAGTTGCTCTTGCCTGGGCATTGAAGGTAGGATACACAGTGAGATCTAGAACGCAGCCTGTGTTCTGCAGAGGATGTGCTTCTGGGACCTCCCAGGAGCTGTTCTCTGCCAAAGAGGGTGATTTGATCAAACAGTACTGTTGGAAAGGCAGCAGGCTCATACAGATTAATATCTTGAAGGAAAAAAAAAACACCAAAAACTAACATCCTGGTTGTATTAATGAAATGGACAAAGCAGCTTGCCTAAAATGCTCTACCACTGAATGTGTGCTGAGTTTGTATCTCCAATAGCTCCAGCTGATTCCAGATAACATTGATAACTTGTATCTTAGGTATCTTTTCCTGGGTTTAATATTGTAATAAGGTTTTCATGCACAAAATTATGTTTACAGAATGCTATACAAGACTTTTTGAGAGTATCTAGAACTATGAGGTTCAAAAGTTTTTGCAGGTTTGCTAACTTACTTGCCTGGAAGAAGCATTTACAATCATTATAAATTGTCCAAGTCAATTTTTTTAATAATAAAATATATATGAGTGTAGGGGGGGATTTAGAGGAAGGAAAAAAGGCAACATATTTAATAAAGGAGAAAAAGGAGGTGTCTGTGAAAAGTCATGAGATTCTTTTGCTAAAGTGAGTTGCGCATTTTAAGTTCTTTATTTCTAGATTTCTGCCTAACGTTCTACTCTTCATGTACAGATAATTTAAAGAATGATTAAATGTTTTTGCTAAAGAGTCTTGGTGTGCTGTCTGTTTCAACAAATGAGTTGAACGATGCCGATTCCAAATATCTGTCTCATAAGTAAAATATTCTCTGATTTCTATCAGGCTAATTTCTCTTACATGGGTGTTTCCTTTTTCTTTCTGGAATTGGTGCCTTTTAAGGAGTTTCTAGAGATTTTTCAGTAAAGCTTTGCAGTTTTTATCTAAAAATATTTTTAGACTAAACCGAACAGTAACTTTAGATTCCAGTCTACAATGGAGCCTAGCAAAGGCCTTGTACCAGGTTATAAATAGGAATATACTGACACTATACTTTTGTTGGACTGAATCCTGAATGAAGTACTTGACAGAAATGTTGTTTTTAGATCTCATCATTAGAAAAAAGCTCCCCAAAATTGGGTTTTGATATTAGAATAGTGAAAAGATAAAATAGTGCTGTTCAGAGATGAATTATTTACTTTATTTAGCTTTTTTTAATGAAGTTAGGGGATACAAAAGTACAGGAATGATAGTTTTAGGTGAATGGATATTCAAAGTTACTTGGCTTGTCACAGAGCAGAGAGATGGTGTTTGCTTCAGGTTGTCTGTAGCCTTGGGATGCAAACAAGGATTTAGAAACAAGGAAGGAAAGTGGAAACACAGAAAACTACTGGATATGGGCCTTCACTAACTGTCTTTCCTCAAGTGCAAGAGTCTTGTTTCCCGAAGAATGTCTAGCTGAAATGATGCTGAGAGACTTTGAGGAGCTTGCTCAGTGCAACGTGTGGGACCTTGTCTCCCCTTCCTCAAGCCATACAGGTCAGGATAGCTTCATTGACTTTGCAGTCTAGTTTCTAATTCTACAGAACAAGAGGGTCTGAATTTCTATTAGACGCTGGAAAGCAACAAGCTTTGACTGAGACTTATCTGACACAATGCTTGGAAAATCTGTAAGAAAAATCCCAGCATGAATTAAAAGCAGTAGCTGTGGGTATTCCATAAGATATTGATGCACTAAGGGCACAATGTTGTTGAAGCAAATGGCAAAAATGGTGGGGAATGCAGAGAACCACACACACGAGGAATTTGTAGTGCTGCCCAAGTCACTTTAATAGTTTGAGTTGTAAGGAAGGTAACACAGCTTACATCTAAAAATTGCCTGCATTGTTAAATGTTTTTACGTGAATGAATGCTTCTTTTGAACAGGAAAGTTTGACAAATCTGTACTTAGAAGTGTGTGGGTTTCTGTTTGTCAGTTAGCATTCTCCTGTCCAAAGTTTCATACTTAGGGAGAAGAAATAGTGCTGTGTGTCAAATGCATGCTGTGAAAGGCTCTACCAAAAGTGGAAATAAAAACTTTGAGCCAGTCAGCAAATATCTCAAAGAAAAAGTTTCCTGACGAGAACATTGAGAAAGCAGGACAGGTACACATAATCCATACAGAAATAGAGGAAACAATCCCCCAAGTTCAGTGGATTCTATCTGAATCACAATCAACAGTCAGTCCTATAGAAATAGTTCTATACATATAGAACAAGTTTAGCCAGAAGCAATGCTGATACCTGTGTATATACTGGTTAGTCTGCCTATGGTTTGTGTCCATCTCTGCTTAAGGTGTTTTTAAATGAAATTTTTGACCTGCCTTTTATCAGTGTCCCAAAGCTACTGAGATGTTTAACTTCTCTTTAATTATTTAATTGCCTAGGAAGGTAATTATTCTAAATGGCTGCTCAGTTGTCATTCTTCACTAAGGCAGATTATGTCACCTTTAAACATGTTGAGTAATACTAAGATTAGTTCCACTGATGTCATGAGGTCTAATTGTGGAGTAAGTTACCATCATGTGAACGAAGGCGGAAGTCTGAACCCTTTGATCCAGTTACCTGATACCTTGAATGATCTGGAGAATAATGGAAATTAAAATCTCAAAGGTGTAGGAATGTCATTCCTGTCACATGGCATGATTATAGCTGAAGGCTTATGCTCCAACTTTACCTAGGTAAAGAGTTTTGTCAGAAAGAAACATGTTCAAAGGCCAGACCACTTAAATGCAGTTCTAGTCTTTTCAGTAGCACTTGAAAAACGTGGAATAAGTAAATACAAGAGGCATACATGAGCAGCTTTGCTTCGGTGTACGTTGTACCATCAATGAAGAGCGGTGAATTTTAGTTCCCTTCAAAATACCTAATTTCATAGAAACTCATAATTTTCCAGTGGTTTAACTTCACATTTCATTGCTACTCTTATAAGTTGCTAGTGTTCTTTAAACAAACCTTAATTTTCATGTGATTCTAAGTGTTAAGTATTGTTTGAAATAAGGCACACAAGACTCCCAGGTCACATAGTACTGCATAAACTATACTTCTATATTTAAATGATCTTAAATGAGTTTTCTATTTCTATCACATAAGCTTGCACTTCTTATTGAGAGAAAATTAATGGCATATTAGAGATCATATCTATCTATAGTTAACAAGAGCTTTACTTACCCATAAAAGCTGTAGCTCTCCAGAATGGGGACAATAAAGAATAGCTGATCTGTACTGTGAGCCTTTGTCCTTTATAGCTAGCAAGCTGTGAATAAGGGAGGATATTTTATCGCTTTCAGGCTGATGAGCAGCCCTCAGCACGCTCACTCTCTCTTCTCCTTCTGTCTTTTTCTGTGACCCTGCTCTTCAAATGCATCTAATACTCCATAATTACTTAATCCTTCACCACTGCTTGTGTTTCCAGTTCTTAGATGTCATTAACAGAAAAGGAAACACAGTAATTATCATGGTGGGAGAGAACCTTTCAGATCTTCAAAATAATTTATATTGAATTCCTCTCTACTGCCTTTCGGGAAAGTGATTATTGAATCTAACGAGGGACAGATTTCTGAGAGACCAGATCCCTCATTGGCATCTAGGTACACTAGCCTGGTTTAAAAAGTGTTTGGCTCCTGCAAGCTACTTCTAAAGTCTAGCCAAATTATGTCAGTCTCCAAATCTTTCCTGGTGGGTGCTAAACACTTGAGATAATTGGACCCAAACTCATTCTGTGTCATGCTCACATTTAAAGTTGTGTGTCTGAAACATATGGGAGTATTCTGTTCCATAAAGATAACACTAGAGCCTGAAGCTGTCATCTCTGGCTTACTATTTTTGGCCAAGTGGAATGTTGTTTTTTAAATATTCTCCCTTTATTTTTTGGTAATTGCTATGAAAAAAATGCTGGTTTTCAAGCAAGTTTCAAAAATGTACATTTGTTCTGTTGCCTCTTTCAGCTTGCTTTACTCTATTGGAGGGTTGAAGCAGTCATCGGGTGGCTTGTGGAGCAAGTGCTGTGTTCTCTTCAGGAGGTGTTACAACCCCTTAGCATTGCTGCAGTGTGCATTAGAAGAAACACTTAATGCTACTTAAAGATTGTTCCGTCAAGCAGATTGGGCCTCCCAGTGTGGTGCTGCCTGGCGGTGGCTGTATGTGATGGTGTTTGTGGTGCTAGCAGTGTGCTCCGAGCCTGTAGCATACTAAAACTTCGCTGCACTGTGGAGCTGTAATCACTGCAGTGATTATAACACTGGAGGGAGCTTAAATAGCTGACTATTGAAGATAAAATGCGATCTGATAATGAGTTTGGAGCCTGAGGATCCTGTTAAGGAGGTTGGGACGTTTTACTGACTCATGCTAGATAACTAAAATGCTAGTCCCTTTGGCTGGGCTTATAGGGACCGAGGGTGAGCTGAATGCTTTCTGGAATGTTTTTCAATTGTAAAGTTGTGGTTTGCAAAGTTGCAAAGAAATTAGAAATAAAAATCCTAAGGTAAAGATAGAGACGTTACATCTTGTAGTGGGGAAAATTGCTTATGTGTCTATTGGTTGTTTGCATTGTCACATTCTGGAAAAAATGTGTTCTACGGGTACTGGAGAAATATAGTGTATAAGTTTGCTTTTAATTTGAATGAATTAATTTTGCATCAAGCACTGACAAGCAGCCAGGAATAGAAACCCTGTGCCAAATGAACTGTGATTTTTATATGCAAACTTATTGTGTACAGATACTATGGCAAAATAAGACAGTAGGGGAATCCAGATGTATAGAACAGCTCTGTCATGCTGAGATGTTCTTTCTGTTTGAATATAATCCTGCAAACCTGCTGTCAGAGGCACAGCAGAAGGTTCTTACTAACATCAGGCACTGATTATGCTAGGTGCTAAATCAGAAAATACCTTGTTGGTAGCCTGGTTGGAGGGTTAGTGGCATAGATTGTGAGGGGACCCAGTGATGTTCCCTAGGTGAAAGAGGCCCAATTTCTGCTCCAGTGAAGCATTAGCTAGTCAGTGCTGCTTAGAGGATCAGTGTGCTCGGGTCTGAGACTGACCCAGTGCCTGTACAGCTTCTGAAATAAAACTTGGTCATCAGGGACTCTGCCTAGGTGACCTGAGGTATGTTTATGCCTCCTCTTCTAGGACCGACATGGAAACTGTTTTCTCTGAAGATGCCGATGAGAACTTCTTTTGCTGAAAGGTATTTTGAATAAATGGAGTGTTTCTTGCCTCCTTAAGGCAATCCATCAACTAAGTTGTTAATGTTTTGTGTTGTGATGCATCTCTCATATGAAGCTTAATTTACTGCTTTAATTTTTTTACAAGGTGGAAATGTGATTTATTTGATCGTGGCTTCAAGTAAACTGGTGCCTTTTTTCAGAAGAAGGTGGGCAGTGGATACCTGTGTTGATCGGCATAGAAAAAGATGAAAAAAAGACTTGGTGGAAAGGGCTTTTTACACCAGCACATATACACTGTCCATACATGGTATCGTTTTTCTTCTCTGCATTTAAAATGTAGTGAAAGGATATTTTAGTCTGGTTCACAGGTCTAGTAGATGCAGTTATTTTGGGAAAATGAGAATATTTCTAGAAAAGGAACGATCATCAGCTTACTTGCTCAACATGAAATTTCTGTAGCTATGATGAAAATAAACCTAACAGAGCAGAAGGGAAAGCGGGGGAGTTGGAGCAGAGGGTAGAGCTAGGGCCTGTGATCATGCTTCAGCAAAATTTTTTGGGGAAAGAATTGGAAATAAGCTCATCTGCAACATCCCATTAAGATCCACAGCAAGTCCCTTTCTTTTCATGGGGGCATATCATCACACAGGAAGTAGTGCCCAACATCAGTGCTATGAGATGTGCCTGCTGTTCCCCGGCACGCTGCAGTGCTGCTCTAGCTGTCTAGAGGACATTAAAGATTTATTACTATCAATTACCGTGAGGAATCCATATTAGCAAATACCATTATTGGGCTTAGAGGTACACACTTTTGATTTATTATAAAGATTATTATTATCTGTAAAAATGAAGCCCAAAACTTCCTGGAAAGAATCATATGTACCCACTGTGCTCTAGATTTACTGTACATGCTCCTGTGCATGCTGGATGTCACCTGAGCATGCTGTTTCTCTTGGATTTCTTGATGCTTTACAGTTCTCTTGTCATTTCAGCCCGGAGTGAACTAGAAAGATCTCTAAATATCTGGAGCACTCTGGTTGTAATGCACATGCTGGAAACAAATTTGTGCACATTTGTCACCAAATAAGCCACCAAAAGCTTATCTACCTATTAAAAAGTATGACTTTATGAAATGAAACCGAAACAGTGGCCTATCTGATACTCTTCACTTTGACTTACTTAGGTATTCCTAATTTAAATTAAAAGCCGCAATGCTCAGAATGCTCATAATCTAGACACCTCCTACCAAATATTTTAAACTAATTGCTTAAAGATGTGTTGCAGTAGATTGGAGCTCTGGTTCAGTGTAAACAAGTTCAACTGGCTGTGGTATGTCTTTGGACCCTTTTTTCTTGGCTATCGAAAAAAGGTGATTGCCTCTCCTTTCTGCATGTGTAATTAAGTTGTCCCATTCACTTTAAGGATATGCTCTTCAAAGTTTGGGTCATTAAAGTTTTCTTCTGGTTATTCTGAAGTGATGTGGTATTTTTTTATTGTATATCCATGATGTAAGTTTTATCTTTCTCTGAAATAGGGTTTTTCCATCAAGTGAAAATGTGGAGGTGATAAATTTCTAGTAATGTGGCTTCATCATCTTGTTTTGTATGACTCTAATCTTTGTATAAAATATCACCCAGGGTCCAGGTTTCACTTAATGCTGTGCAGTTTGAAGCAGGTTAGTAATCATATTTGGAAAAGGTGGTGTCTATGCCTACTGTAAACTGACCGTAGAGACTACCTCCAGGCAACATGACTGCTGAAGATAAAATTACTTTGGAAAGTCTGCTTATGAGTATCTACTGAGAGAAATAAGGGCTGTTGTTATAAATTCTTTTCTAATCCTTTCAGTGTTCATGTTCCGACAATAATGTACATCCCCATATGCACATTTCTACACGTCTCCCCCGTCTGTCTATCTGACTCCCGCCTGTGCCCTCAAACTCTACAAGGAAGTGTTCTGCCAAATATGACGAAAAATAAGATGTAGAAAGGGATGATAGCAGATAATGTGTTAAGTATGAAAAGCTGAATTTACTTAAGTCAGTCTATGTTCCCTGTCCAATCTTTACTAATTGAACACAATCTGTATTACCTCAGGGACAGAAGGGTTGTCCTTTTCTATATATTCATGAAGTACCTAGGTCCTTCAAGTTTATTTTTTTCCGTAATTTTGTCTTTGTTCTTCCTTGCTGCAATTTTTATGTAGAGCTGCGTTTTTTTGTTTTGTGTGGTGCTGGGGCAGTGAAAATACACATAGAGCCCCAGATATTTATGCTTTTTTCTACAGAATAAAAATACCAAATGCAAAATGGGAAAGCAGCAGGTGCCTGTCACTTAGCCTAAATATCTTTAACCAAAGGGAAAAAAATTACTATTGTTCTCCCTTTTCTTTGACTTGCATTCCAAAGAAGCTTATCTGGAGTTTTTCCGTATGACGGATAGAAACCTAAAGTAATTGAAGTCTGTCGTTTTGGGGACCAGAAAGGAATTCCCCTTTTAAATAAAAGGCAGATGAAAAATACCAATTACTTCTGCCCTTGGTTTTAAGAGACACTTCTAAAAGGCAAAGAAAGGACTAACAGGAATAGAAGTGATACTTTGTGATCCTGGCTGAATTTAACTTTAGTTAAGAAGCTTATATATGTGAAGGTTCGAGTTGGTAGTAACCACGTAGTGCTCTGGTTTCTTATTTTGTGAGAGTCACTTTTGAGGCCCGCATGCTAGTGTTTCTCAGAGTTGTTAAACTGCTATTCTGAGCTTTGGTGCTGTAGCAGTGTCACGGAAGAAATTCAGATTAGCTCTGTGTCATAAGCGCTCTTGCACTCAGGATGACAGTCAAATTGTTGTGTGCTATAGACTAGCTCTATTCTATGTATACTGGATCTCAATTTATTGTCTTTCGCTCCCATAATAGTTTAAGGATCTGTGTTGGGACAAAATGGTGGTTGTGGCTTCAGTCCAGGAAGTTATTCACACTCTTGAGTTTTGTACAGGCTTGCTTCTGACCTGATATGTGAAATTTATTTCTTTGTAATTTTTAGCTAAAGGAGTTAAAACAGGTTTAATGTTTTCCCCTCTCTCTGGAATATTGAGGCCTTAACTAATTAGGTAGTGAATAAACTCGCTTGTAATGAATTTGAAATCTGAATTGCATTAAAGGAGTAAAACCTGTGCAGTCTTAACGTGCATGCTTCTGAGCTCTGCTCAGTGGGGCAAAAAATGTGGATCTGTGTGACCAAAGGACAAATATAATTACTAATTAGGATAACCTTCTTTGACATAGGAATCCTTTATTATCAGGAATGCAAATCAGCTTTCCAGTCCTTGATTCTCTGGCTGTAATGTATAGCATAGACGACATCCTAGGTTGTTATTGGTTCAGT
This sequence comes from Zapornia atra, assembly GCA_013400835.1. NCBI lineage: Eukaryota > Metazoa > Chordata > Aves > Gruiformes > Rallidae > Zapornia > Zapornia atra. The sequence continues at coordinate 45,608 of VZTU01009973.1, forward strand.
GAGACTTCAATCATATAAAAAAGAAGAAAAAAACCCCAAAAACGGAAGGGATATTAACTTTTCTATCTGGTTCCTAGCTGCTTTGAGGCTGGGAGATACCATGTCCTTCCACATAAATCACTTAAATCCTTTTTCCCTCAGGACAAGTCAAACGTTCTGAGAAAATTAATACACTTTCTAATTCCTTTTCACAAGCTAAGGAATTGTTAAGGAAGTATCAGTGATCTGGAGGGTAACTGAACAAATCCCTTGTTTAGGAGAACTGTTCTGCCACCATGCATTTGCAAAATATTCTAGGAACTCTTGTTTACCAGGCAGATTTTAAATTAGCTGTAGATTTTTCGTTCTTCCCATCTGGTTCAGTAAAAAGATAATTTGCTTCAAAACACGTGTTACAATTGCAGCTGGCTACACGACACCAACTTGGTTTCAGAAAATTTGAGGTTTTAACATTTCATTTCCTTCTACATTGGCTAGAATTTGGCTTAACTTTTGTGTTTCTTCAACCGGAGCTGTGCTGGGGTGTCATCTCTGGAGTTGAAACCCCTTGGGATTTCATTTAGAAGACTGCATACCTACCCAGCTAGGCTGGTAAAGCTTCTCTGTGAATGGGCAAATGGACACCTCTGTTCTGCATGGGTAGGTTTTAAATGAGAATTCATCCAGGTACACCGAAGACTTCAGTAAAAGGATCAGAGCAATGAGAATGTCTTGCTTTCACACTTAAGTGCAGGCACAACAACCCTTTCTTAATTAAATGTTTATTGGTAAGTCTCTGAAATATTTAAGCATTCACAGAACTTTTTAAAGCCAAAACCATTCTGATAATCTCTAATTATTTCCATCCATGTGTGACATCATGTACAGCACAAGAAAAGCTAGATCCTGCTTTCTACAATTAGTACATTTATTGCTAAGGGAAAAGGTTTAAAAGCAGACATTGGGTTTGATTGTACTTTATCTCAGGCTCAGAACTTGTATATTTGATTCCGGAATTCAAACAAGATTTATAAGTAGTAATAGTGAAATACTCAGTATCTTCTATACCACTTTCTATTTACCTATTGTTGTATGAATGCTGCTTTTCTTTTTATAATGGAGATCAGAGGAACTTCTTCAATGCTGAGGTTAATTTTTGGTGTAATTTTTTTCTTAGGTCCTCCAAATAAGGGTTTGCTTCCTTTAACTTTCATTAATAGCTTTTTTTTTTTTTTTTTTTCAGACTGGTTCTCCTTCAGTTGCATAAGCTGAGGCTCAAGAGAAACTCTCAAAGCTTGCTGAACAACTTCTGACTTGACATGCTCTACTCCTAGCTCTCTGCCTTGTGAGACAGTGAACACTGTAATGTCCAAGGAAAAAAGCAGATGGGTCCCACAACTCAGCTGTATAAAAAGTGACCAGACTCCTTCCTTAGGGATATTGGAGGGTCATTCCAGTTGACCTTTGGAGGAGCTCTAGAGGATACAGAGAACCAAACAATGCTTGTTCCTTGTGATATCTTCTGGAGTCTTTTCATGAAATACTTTTCTAAATCATTTCAGATGGGATTTGCCTATTCTTAAATAGATACCTGAGAAGCAATAAAGCAATCTAGTAGCTTATTTGTTCAGAAAGAGGGGTCGGTGCATTATGCCTTTGATATTATAAAAGTGCTTGGAAATTAAAAAAGTTCATATACTAATTGGTATTCATATCTTTTAAAAGAAAATGTGACATTATTGAAACTACTTGAACCTCTGAGTTTGTTGAGCGCAGAAAAGCCTGTAAAATGGATTGTAAATTCACAAAAAAGATTTGTTGCTGATGCACATGAACTTAAAAAGAGAAAAGGCAAAGGAAGGATGTGTGCAAGTATTTATGATGCTCAGAACTGCTTGCATTCTGCTGAGATCATTGTGGATTTTCATCTCATTCCCCTTCGGTGATGACAATGTATCATTAGACATAAATGATGAGATTAGGGTTTTTTCTTTTGGAATGGAGCTGTTTATTAATTTTTTACTATACTTGTATGATAAAGGAGCTTATGAACATAGAAGTGTATCCTGTCCAGCACCTGTAGTCCTTCAAACACAAAAAGATCACTACTATTAGAGTTTCTGATTGCAGATCTAGATTACAATATTTTTCAGGTTAAACTCTGGCATGTCACTTCATTAAATCTGGGTGTAGTCTGTGGTCTTTACTTTTTGATAACATTTAGTTTTTTCTTTCTTCTTTTTTTTCATTGCAGCTCTGACTCTAAAATTACTCCCTATATCAACCATTTGCATCTTCCTGCAGCTTGCTTTTTTTTTTTTTTAAATAGGCTATTTTGTCACTGTTCTATATAATGAATGTCCATAGGATCACTCCTAGAGAATGCAAATACTGTCCATATTGGTCTGTGATAGATTTTATTTCTAGAAAATATGATGTTTTAATGCAGCATTTTGGTAATGGAACAATAACAGCTAAAGAAATATGGTCTCTCGATATTTCTGTAGAATATGTAAAAGGAAACTGAAATAGAAAGGAAGAAAAGGCAATAAATAATAATCTCAAGGATTTAGTCTTCAGCTTAGCTGAGCCGAGCTCTTTGTACAGCCTTGGGGTCTGCGGAAAGGGCCTGAAATGGAGTTGGGACAGTTCAAATTCATCTGTAGCCTAGAGAAACTTCAAGGTGTTTCTAGTGCTCTGCCTATTTTTTCTTGGCCCAAAGGGACCTGGATATATCTATCTTTTCTCTAAATAAGCGACCTGTGGTATAGCATCCTGCTGATGCCTTATAGCCTGCCCTTCAGCTGATATGTCTGCTTGTTTTTGTGAGCTGTTGTATGGGCTGTATAGAGCAACACAACGCATGGAATGAGGAGTCCTTTGGAAGCTAGCTAAGGTGGTATTATGATCCTTGTAGCTACCAAATAACTATACTGGGGATAAGAATTTGGTCTGCATTTCTCTATTTCCCTCTGTGTTGTGTAATACTCCCTTGTAATTACTTTGTATTACTACGCTTTTTTCATGGAAGATAGTGTCTGACCCCATTTCTTCAGTGACTTACAAAGCTTTTAATGCACACAATAACTAATCCCATTGATTTTACTGTAGTTGACTACACAGCATAAAGTTAAGTGCTTGCTTCAGTCTATACTTTCATTAACAGCTGGTCCATCAAAGGAAGGAGGCTGCTGGTGACAAATCTGCAAGCAAAGCCAATGAATTTTAGAAGGACAGAAAGCTCTGTTTTCATTCCTATAATAGTTACGGTTATAAGGATTATGATGTTACAGAATCAAAGTGAAGACTTACAATTATCAGCAAAGTACTGTATTACTCCAGAGCCTTCTGGCTATTACCATGCTTAAATGCTAACTCCTTTGTTCTGTTTGGTGACAACTCCACTTGGGAGCAGCCTGTCGCACTCTTGGGTGAGTTTATAGATTCACAGTAAGCGATCCAGATGGGATTATTAGATCATCTCAATCATCACAGGGCCATTAAAACTTCACCCAGTTATCCATGTAGCATTTGTTATTAAGGCTGGATATAACAGATCTATGACCTTTCTGAATTTCCTGGGGGAACAAATGGAGTGACTTCATGGAGATAGTAGGAGTGCTCTAGCCCTCAGAACTTGCAGTGTACTTGGGTTGCAAAGAACTGTTTGTGGTACCAGTAGAGGAAAAACTAAACACTTTGCACTATAACCTGCGCCTGTGACTTCACATTATTGTATGGCTAGTCTCATTGTGAGACTAATAATTATAGTATAATTTCATGAAAAGTGCTGCTTGTATCTGTGAGAGGACCTACTATAAGACTCAGTTGAAACTCCCAACAATATTAATGTAAAAATTCCCTCTTCTAGTGAATAAATCACACTTCACCAGTCCAATCAGAGGGACCAGGTCTTCCTTCATAGTTCAGACTGAGCTTGGATGGTGGTGTGTCATGCTAACTATGAGAATTTAGGAATGACTAAATTCCCAGATGCTTTGTCTTCACTTCCATAAACTTGCTTGTTCTTGTGAGGAATAAATGGTCTTTTCTACTTACCAAGTTTAGCTGGGAGCTAGCAATAGACTCACAGAGCAGCACAAGCCCAGCGTCTATGGAAGGATCAGCCTTGTGGCTAGTATGGAGAGCTGGGCCACAGGCTGTACAGGTAGTGGTCATAAGATAGTGTGCCACCCTGGCCTGGGCACTGGAGTGGTGAGGAGAGGACTGAAAAAAAGGCTAAGAATGGGAGACAGGAGAAAAATGTGAAGTACACAGTGTACAGTAGTACACTGTCTCCTGCCTGGATGGCGCATGCTGCTTGACGATAAGATAGAAGTATTTAAAGAATTATAAGATGAGCATGTGAAAACTACCTTGTTTGGCAATTGGAGATAGACTTCTCTTTTTAAATCTCAGAATACCATCTTGAGGGCATATAGGTGCCTTAGGATGACCTAGTAAAGAGAAAGAAAGACCTGGAGTAATAGCCATAACCTACTTGAATCAATTATTAGTCAGGAATTGTTAAATTTGACGATCATGTGGCAGTAGTCTTTTTTGCAGGAGCTAGTTTGTACAGTGGCAGTTTTTCCAAAGTGTAAGTTTCTCTAAGAGGGAATTCCTTGATCACCTGAGTATTTTAGTTGGTTTTGGGCCATACTCGATAATGTAGTTAATATAATGAAGTGTATTACCTCTGTGCGTTTGGGTCATGAGAAACTTAAAGAGGCTTATTCTCCTATTGTGAGAGGGGAAAGGTAGAATACCACAGGGACAGTGTAGTCCTCTGTTGTAGTGAGAGGAGCAAGGGTGAATTTGAGTTGGTTGTCTTTCTCAGGAGGTAGCTACTGACAATGGATGGAGGCTAAGTGCAAAAGCAGCATTAGGAATCTAAAACGCAGAAGCTTAAAAGAAAGAAAAAAAGAGTGAAGAACTGCACTGCATGGCTCTGTTGGAAAAGAATGAGGAAGTGTCTGTCCTGACAGAGGACATGAGGAGATAAGGGAGAATGAGAAGAAATAGAGCTCTTGTTACTTCATAAGCCCACCATAAGGGCTTGATAGGAGCACATCCCTATTGTGGAACTTGGATCTGTCAGGAGTGTATTTTCAGTCAGGTGAATGGACCACAGACATGAATGCCAAAGCTGCTAAGGCTTGCATTGTGACAAGAAGTCACTGGGTATAATCCAGGTTTTGTGGTTTGAAACTGATCAGAGTAAAAAAATAAGAAAATCAACTAAGTCTCAACAATGTCCTGAACTGTTCTGTGTCCCACAAGTATGTCACAGGAGTAGAGAAGGCCTTAAAAAGGCTATAAAGTAAAAGGGAAGGATTTTCAGCATACCTTGGGTACTGCTTTTTAAACCTTTTGAACAGTAAATCTGTGTCAAGATATGGACAATGCTGAATATGATCTACAGCAGAAAGTTAGGGGTCTTCTGCAGCAGAGGTTTTGCCACCTGAGGTGGGCAAGCAAGGCTGGAAATTAAAGGACTTTGAAGAACAATAAGATTAAGAAAGAATTGTGGATTTTTCTATCTGACCCTTTAAAACAAAGTTAAATCTGGCCTCTTATGGTGTATGAATTACTGAAGGAAAAAATAATTTAAAAAAAACCTAAACAAGCAACTAACAAACCCACCAAAGCCCTCTCCAGAAGCAAAACCCAAAACAGAAATCAACAAAAGTTTCTTGATACAATTCAGAATGGCAACTGTCATTGTCTAGCTGGAGAGTTGATAAGGTCTTGCAAATAAGAGCCCAATAGTCTAAAAGAAATCCTATATAGCTTGCATGCAGGCTATATAGCTGTAGGATTTTATTGACAACAAAGATGATAAAAATAAGAATTGGCTTAAATGGGCAAACTGCTATGCCCTGAAAGAAAATCACTTACATGATGCCACTACAGCAAGATGTTTTGTATATAAAGCTGATGAGTCATTTAAATGATTAAAAATTTTCATATCGGTGGCCTTCAATCACACAAGTAATCAATTTAGCTGCCATAATGTAGTGTCTAATATGATGTGAAGTTGATATGGTATGACTGCTGCATTATCCATAATGCAGCTAAATGGTACCACGGAGTATATTAAAGAAAATTAGCTCGTACATGATACATTTTGATGCACTTACGGTTAGATGGAAAAAGGTGAACTGACTGAGCAACTTCATAAGTTAATATACATCTGAGAGAAGAAACTAACATAATTTAGAGTGTGGTATCTCTTGGGTAGATTATTGTAATGAATTTCATTGAAAATGTACCAAATGCTGGAATAATTTCATGTAGCAATTAGGTCATGGAATCCAAAGGTCTCCTGGGCTTTGGAGGTACACAAGGCAAATAATTAATGTGAAGGAGAACATTGAATTCTTGATTGAAGATGTGTATCCTGCCATTATGCAGGCGGCTGGGTCTTGGAAAGGTGTGTGCTGAGGGGCAGGGGAAGAAGAACAGACTATAGCAGTATTATTTAGGTAGCTGTCTGTACTTTGAGTTTCATCCGAGGTTAACTGCATTATAAAGATCAGATAGAGGTAAATCAATAAAAAGGAAAGGTGTGTAGAGTCTTAAGAAAAGACTATCACGCAGGAGTTGAAAGGCAACCAGTTCTGCTTTGAAGAGTCATGGATGGCCTCCCTCAGCTATGGAGACTTCTGCTGAGAAACAGATGGACTGATGTATTTTGTACTTAAACAGAACAAAGCTGAACTGCAGTGTGCGGTGTAAGCACATGCTGCGTTTAATACAGTGAGGTATAGCATCAGGATCCGACATGAGCAAGGAAGTGTAAATAGGAGAGCAGGGGGCTGTGCACTCTGCATATCCTTTTGAACTAAAATCCCTACAAGGGTGTTGCCACTGGGCCTTTTAATTTATGCTAAAGCTAGATCCCTACAGACAGAGCGCTGTGATTGCTTCCCAAGTAGAGCCCGCTGCCTGCCAACCAAGTGCACCCCCTTTGTATCTGAGGGTCCAACCTCAGCAGCTTGATTACTGTTTTGTAAATAAAATACACCAGTTGGATTAGACAGCACAGTGTGAGGATGGTGGAGTACGGACAGCTCTGTTTTAGTTAACTAGTGCCTGTGAATGGTTTGCGTTCTTTTTCTGCCTCTCCTCTGCAAAGTATCTCTTTACAGTGCTTGGTTTGCAGGGCACTAGTTGTAGCTTGCAAGCCTATTAACCATGTTTTCTCACATGAGCTCTCAAGGAAGTTTGACGACTTCTCTTTGCTAGCTTTCCCTCTGATTTATTTAAATGATGGATGCTTCATCCTCCACCTGAAAAACTGTTACCACTCTGCTGTATCTTGCTCTTGTGGGTGTATCAGTAGCAATAAACATCAGGTATGTAATGTTCTAATTTTGGGTTCATCTATGTCTGTTACTACAAAGGTATTAAAGCAAGTCTAAATTTAAAGTTGAGACACTCATATTAACCTCAGACCTTTGTGACTTAGTTCAAAATTTCAAATATCTACTATCAACTTGAAGAAAAATTGGAGTGCTGCCCTTTCTAGCCAGCTTCCCAGATCTCTGATAAATTGTGATGAACCATGAAGGCATTACAGCCTCCGGTGTAATTGTGTGTACAACAGCTGTAGCACAGAACAGAGAGGGATAGGCCTAAAGTAATCTTGCTGGGTAGGATTGCCACGCCGCCAGGCAAAAATGATCACCGATGTGACTGCTTTTGAAGGACAAGTAGTGTTGCAGAGTAAAGAATTAACCTTGGGAGAGTAGAGTAATGACAGATCACCCTGTTGTCTGCAACCCTGAACTTCAAATACTATTGTCTCTGGGTAAATTCCCATCTTTTTTCTTTCCCTATTGTCAGTGCTATCTATATTTGGGACTGTCTGATTTCTACGGGGGCTGAGGAGTAACTGAATGGAATTTAAAAAAAAAAAAACAACAACCCAGCTAATTGGTGAGAATCCCAGCACCGTAAATCATCATCACATTATTAAAATCCCAAGTTAGCATCCCTTCACTTACAGCTGTGTGACTGACAGTATGATAAGACATCTTTTCTCATTAATTGGTTTGTAGCTCTTCTGTTGCATTTAATTTCTTTAACATGAGGGTTTTATCTTTCATTCCTATTTTGCTCTATGCACCTCAAGTTGTTTCTCTTTTTTTTAATATGGCAGTGCTTTGTCATCTTCTCTACAGTGGTTCAAGACTGATTAATACAAACACAGTCAGTCCATGCTCCAAAACACTTCATAGACTGATTTACTGATACTAGCCCTGCATGGAAAAGAAAGGTCTAGGGAAACATATCTTCTTTCTTGCTCTATGTGATGCTTTGTGATGGACTAGCAGCTTCAGGGAAATGATCTTTCTGATCCAGCTGCAGATTGTGCTGTTGAGGAACTCATTTCAGCCCTTAGAGGGAGACACAGACCTGGCAATGGTAATGGAGGAAAAGCAGGCAGGTTTTGTTACGTCCATCTGTAATAGAGGAGGTGGGGAGGGGGTGGTTCTCAATTGGGTTTTGTTTCTTCTAGTTTTTAATTGGCAGCAATGTGGAAATTGGACACAAAACTAGTTTGTTGTGGTGACTGCCCTAATATATTTGCTTTTCCAGTGACAGATATTTCGAGAGTTTAGAACGTCTCAAACAAATGTTAATTTTACCTCTCCCTGTTCAGGTTGTCAGCTCCTTCCTGCACCATTCAATTCCAGATTCCACCGTTCTCCTTTTATTGCTGACACAGCAGGACTCAAAAAATTCAGATACTGTACACTGCTTCTCAAAAAATGAAAAATAGAGAGAGACACAACCAACAAAAAATTATTAACACTGCAGAGTTTGCAGTCTGGGAAATATGATTGCCACATTTCCTGTTTATTGTTTTTATTTTAATTATATCCCTTCCTTTAGGGAGAGAGGTGCATTACTCCCCTCTCTTTCCATGTAACGTGTAGGTTATAGCAGAATATTTTTATGTAAATGACACAGTTAAAGTAGGTTATATGGCTGTGTCAAAAAATCCAGATGAAAATGCTGTTCTGCTGGCTCAGCATTCAGCAACATTGCCAGTGAGCCATTTGGTTCAGGGAATGGAGGATGCACATGGTTGGAGGATGAGGAAATTTGCAAGCCTTGGCCAATTAAACACATCCCCTTTTCTTAAAAATGAAATTAAAATGTTTTTTCTGTTCCTTTTCTTCTCCTTCCCCTTTCCCCAGCAGGTGAGTTCTAGTGGCGGTGCTGAGGACTGCTTAGCCAGAAAGATGCTATGCCAGAGATGGGACAGAGCATGTCTCATCCTAGAAAATGCTGTTGAAGATTAAAGGAAGCTCCAAACTTAAATTTTAAACAACTCTGAGCTCCTTGCAGAGACTGCTACTAATTAGAGCATCAAGTTATGTGGCAGTTATTCTAAGGTAATGACTGCCAACAAAGAACAGCATTAATAATAATCTCTTACATTGTGTATGGGCTGTTGAGATGCAATATCTTTTCTGTAAGGATTTTTAGCTTAGTTTGGACTGTTGACCTAGGGGTAATCAAGATTTAAGAGTAATAGAGAGGTCGTTATCCTTCTAAACTATTCAAAAAACTTCCTGGAAAGGCTGGGGAGATGACAAATAGCCACAATCAGGAAGCGACCACCCCTCAGATTTCCCTGCTCTTCTGAGTTAATTCATCCATATTTTAATCAGGTCCAGGAAAAGAAGGGAAGAGAGAATTCTATTTTGCAATAGAAAGGGGTGGGAGTTTTTTGGTTGGTTTTTTTTGTCAAAGTTATCCCCTGTTCCTCAGTTTTCTGACTCAGGGTCGGCTGGAGCTGTACCCTTCACCCATTACGAGATAGGAACTAATCCTGGAAGTAGGAAGAGTTTTTAAGTAGGTTTGGTGCTTCAAGGTTGCCTTTGGAGCTTTGGGCCTCATGGATTTTTCCAAATTTTTTGAGAAATCTTGAGTTTTCATGACACTCTATGATGAGTCGGACTATTTAGAATATTTACGGAAAACTGAACTATAATGAGACTCACTGTCTACTGGGTTAAAAAGCCAGTCTTGGATCTGCATAGGATACTCTGGGGGCATTTCATATACAGACAGCAGATTCGCTGAGATAACCAAGAGAGAAACGGTCCTTTTATCTCTTTAACAGGACCACTTCCTCAGTGAAGTCAACTCTTGCAGAAGCCAACAGGCTAGGCCTAGTTTGGGCTGTATACCTCATTAGCCCAAAGCCAGTATTTCTGGAAATAGCATCCCCACACTTAATCTTTTCTGATAAGTGGAACACTGGATGTTTTTTCAAGCATCCCTAGTATTTATTTACATATCTGGGGATCTCTGTACCTTTGGGATCTGCAGCTAGGTAACCATCTTTCTCCTTCCATTCACTCCATTCCCAAATTGTTATCAAATGAAATATTCATTAGTAAGGGAAAGCAGCTGATGAAAACACTTGATTCTTCCTATTGGTCTTTTTGGATTTTCCACCCCATACAGAAAGGTAAGCCTTAAAACCAACTTAGCTGTCAGGGAAGGCAAAGGGAGAGAGCTGGTGAAAAACTGCCACCTCTGTGAGTTTGAAGACCAGGTCCTTCTGAGGCAGAGTATTTTTATCTTGGACAAGAAACTAATGGCAGACTTTATTATGTGTCTTTCTGTTGGATGTTGGCTTATGTCAGAGCATTTCTTATCTTCCTTATTTTCCTTTTTTTATTTTGGAGTTGCTGCAATCAAACAAAAATCTACAACAGAGTAAGTTGATCAGATGACAACACTTCCATGTGTAACTTTAAAAAAAAAATAAATCCCACACAGATTAATTCCACGTGACCATTTGGTTACCATTCTCAAATACATTTGGTGAACAATCTTCAGGCAATGGGCTATTCATCAAGTGTTCATCTCCGTGCTCTTGCTATTTTTGTTGTGTGGTTGCTCAGTGAACATTACCAGTAGTTGCCTGAAAATTTGTGTGCTATCTTGTATCTCTATCCCAAGCTACTGCTGCAGCTCAATGCAGTTTAGAAATGGTGGTTCTTATCATGCACATAATCCTTGATGAAGAGTTTGTTCTTTGCACTGTGATAGCTTCTGATCAGGATTTGATTTCTGTTCTGTGAAGTCAAGTAAAATAAAATAAGAAAGATGACAAATGGGTAGAATGGAAAAACTGCTTGCCCTGAAGCCTTTGCAAAGCCGTGTCTTTTTCAATTAGTGCCAAAATGTGGAGCCACAGCTCTAACATAATTGAATAAAAGCAGAGCAACAACGGCCAGCCCCCCCGGGCTCTTCCCCTTCTATACCTGACCAAGTAAAATAGAAGAAAGAAGCAATATGAAAGTCTTTCTTACCCTTGTTATTTTCTTGCCAAACATATTCCTTAAAAAATAGAGCATTTTATTCTGGGAGACAAAATCTGTACATGAGAGATGATGAATTGCAGAGTAGCGTGCATGTGAACTGAACGTTGTAGAGCCCAAACGTGATGGGTTCTGAAATTCCGTTTCAGCTGAAGGCACTGTTCAAGTACAGTCTTTGGATTCATGCTTCCAGGTGATACTGTCCTATCTTGAATTTTGGTTCAGATCAGGTGTGTTTTCTGCGTGAAGTAACATGGTGGTATTTTGCTTACATCAAATGCATGTTACATGATAGATGCATCAAGAGTATAAGTTTTTTAACATGAGGGTCATGTAAGTCATATGAGAGTTTGACAGATCCTATCTATAAAGTGGGTTATCTTCTTCTCAGAAGATAGTCCCCTTCCCACGAAATGCCACTGGTCCCTGGAGGAACTGGCCCCCTGCCTGGTGGAAGCTGGCTCAGGAATCCAAAGGGTTGTTTTTTCTGTGTCCTGCATGGGACTTTTTCCCCATGTAATTAAGGGGCTGTTGGCCCTGGTGCTGAAATTACACTATTTTACTCTGTTTTGGTAAAATGGTAGTGGATAGGGAAAAGCCACAGTTCAAAGAGCAACACTGTAACTTTGTCCAGTCATATGGTGGAAAATGAATTAACAGCATGGTTTGCTCAGTCTGCGTGAACTGCTGAGAACTTGTTCTTGTTAATTAAGACTAATTTACTATTTATAAAGTGATAACAGGATTCTTGTGGCTTTTGTTACATCTGCTTTTAATTTTAAAGGCATTTTAATCAGTTTGCTGCATGACAATATTTGTCATCACCAGGTAAATAGGACCTCTAATATGACATACGCAGTTGAGGCTAGTTAGCAGGCTAGACTGGGAAATAATATGCAAACTCATTTCTCCTCTCTTACCAGAAGAGATCAGTTCCCAAAGTGTCATAGATATTGTTGGTGTAGGTGATACCTTTAGCCATGACATCACTTTAAAACCCTGGGCAATGCTTATAGCCTTCAGAGTCTATTGCTGCTGAAGGGAACCACATGAGATGAAAGTCTGAGACTTTACACTGAATTCACTTCTGCACAAAGGAGCAAAGTTGCTGGGTTCAATCAAGAATCCCTCGTTTTTGCCGGCTTGCAGTCACTGGAGTGACTTTGTTTTCTCCTGGCCTTT